>OX596076.1:84709553-85139553 GCA_951394005.1 Protophormia terraenovae | reverse complement strand
ACAAGTGAAAGAAAATACGAAAAAAAATTCTAAAGAAAATAATGGTCGAGTGAAAACAAACACCAGAGATTTATGTATATTTTTTCAGTTTCCCCTTAACACCTCTGCTACTTTTATCAATAAAAGAAATAAATGTTGTCTGTAGGGGAAAAATGACCACTAGAGTTCAATAGACAAGAATATTTTGCATACAAAAACAATATCTTATAATCATGATTGAAAAAAGCAGAGCAAATCACTTATACTCGTACATTCAGATTTGTATAAAAAACCCTGTAGTTCTCTGCTAGGAATTTTAATTCTATTTGCTAACGGGACACCAAAGAGATATATTGAAGGTTAAGTTTTTCCTTTATTGACAAGTTAAAATAAATTAAACTTTATACAGTTTGGTTAAAATAATGGTATATATAAGTAGTTAATGAGGTCATTACCAGTAACTACTTATTAGTTTTTCAAAATAATGACAGTTTGTAATGACCACTACTTTCTATGTAACGTATGCATAAGTATTACTCATTACTCAAATTGAAAAAAGCTTTTGGTGGAGAGGACTCCAGTTAAACTAAATAGAAAACAAAAACAAATATTTGTCTCCCTCGAACTTTATTAAAACTAATGGGTTCCCTGTCAGCAATCTAGTGTCTTTATAAAAATGTTAAATAAATACATAAATATAATATTTAGATATATTATTACAGCATATCTTAGGGGAACATTCAAATAAATTTTCGCATACTTCTTTTCACCCTAAGACAAATATTTTCCAAAAGAGGCCAAGTTCAAATAGATTACGATGTCATTGTAAATAAAGATGCTGAAATCTGAGGAGTGTTTTGGGTGTTTGGATAATGTTGCAAAGATTGATAGACAATTATGTATATTCACACATATTGACCCAAATTTTCCTATAAAAGATAATTCATAGAAAAAGAAAATTTATAGAAATTATTCTATAAAAAAATAAAAAATTTATCGAAAAATTTATCTTATATAAAAAAAAAAAAAATAGTCGAACATTTTCCTATAAAAAAAAATTTCGAAAATTGTCTATAAAAAGAAAATTGATAGAAAAATTTTTCTGTAAAAAAAAAATTATCGAAATATTCCAATAAAAAATTTCAAAAATTTTCCTATAAAAAAAATTAATCGAACATTTTCTTATAAAAAAAATTTTTCGAAAATTTTCCTATAAAAAAAAAAATCGAAAATTTTCCTATTAAAAAATTTATCGAATATTTTCCTATAAAAAAAATTATCGAATATTTTGCTATAAAAAAAATTATCGAACATTTTTCTATAAAAAAAAAAATTATCGAAAATTTTCCTATAAAAAAAATTTATTGAAATTTTTCCTATAAAAAAAATGTATCGAAAATTTTGTTTAAAAAAAAAATTTATCAAAAATCTTCTTAAAAAAATTTTATCAAAAATCTTCTTAAAAAAATTTTATCAAAAATTTTCTTAAAAAAATAAATTTATCAAAAATTTTTCTATAAAAAAAAAAAATTATCGAACATTTTCCTATAAAAAAATTATTGAACATTTTCCTATAAAAAATGTATCGAACATTTTCTTATATAAAAAAAAAATAGTCGAACATTTTCCTATAAAAAATTTTCGAAAAATTGTCTATAAAAAGAAAATTGAGACATTTTATCGAAATATTCCATAAAAAATGTCAAAAATTTTTCCTATAAAAAAAAAAAATTAATCGAACATTTTCTTATAAAAAAAAATTATCAACAATTTTCCTATAAAAAAAAACAAAAAATATCGAAAATGTTCCTATTAAAAAATTTATTGAATTTTTCCTATAAAAAAATTATCGAATATTCTGCTATAAAAAAAAATTATCGAACATTTTTCTATAAAAAAAAATTTATTGAAAATTTTCCTATAAAAAAACAATTATCGAAAATTTTGCTTAAAAATAAAATTTATCAAAAATTTTCTTAAAAAAATAAATTTATCAATAATTTTCCTATAAAAAAAAATTATCAAACATTTTCCTATAAAAAAATTTATCGAAATTCGTCTATAAATAATATTTATCGAAATTTTCGTATCAAAGAAAATTAATCAAAAAATTTTCCTATAAAGAAAAAAATAACGAAATATTCCAATAAAAAAATGTATTAAAAGTTTATCGAAAATTTTCCTATGAAAAAATTATAAAAACTTTGCCTATAAAGAAAAATTATCAAAAATTTTCCTATAAAAAAGATTTATCGAAAATTTTCTATTAAAAGAAATCTGATCGAAATTTTTTTTATAAAAAGAAAATTTATTGAAAATTATCTGCAACAAAAAATAAAATTTATCGAAAACAATGCAAAAATAATTGATAATTTTCTTCATAAAAATTTTTTTTTATGTTTTCTATTAAAAGGAAAATTTTCTTTAAAGAAAAAGAAGAAAATTATTTCATAAAAAAGAAAATTTATCGAAAATTTGCCTTTCAATTTATTGAAAATTGTCTTTAACAAGAAAATTTATCAACAGTTATCTATAAAGAAAGCTTTATCGAGAATTCCATATTAAAGAAATTATATTTGTAGTAAACATAAAATATGTTTGTCAGAATCATTTTTATTTTATAATTTTTTATGATTAATATAATAGATATTTAGATATAAAGAATAAAGTAGAAATGAATAATATAAATGATTTTAACAAGCATATTTTGTGTTTAATAACTTTAGATACTAATATGGTTACTGCAATTATATAAATTATAATAGTGATCATAATTTTATGTGAAAAAGGATTAAACATTTCAGCTTTGCGCTGACAATGCTCAATTATACGAATTTGTCATGATTTATTATAATTTTTAATTATTTATTTAATATAAAATTAAAGAATGTTGTCAAACCAATTTTCTTTCCCATTAGCTTTACTATTGTAAGTTTTATATATAAAAATTCTTAAGACCAACCAATAAGGAGTGCTATACATATTTGTCAAAATGTAAATTGATGCTATTAGTTTGCACAAATATTTGTCTAAGAATTTCTTTGCTTTTTTTTTCCTTTTACCATAAGCATATGAAATATAAGAATATTATAAACAAAATACTTTAGTAAACACAAAAATGTTGATTTATGGTAAAGAGTCTACTAAAATCTAAAAATAAATAATTAATCAAACTGATAATTGAGTTTTGACAAAATAATAAAATGAAGAAAAGCTAAATTGGAATCCATTATTTAAGAATTGATACATTATTTATTTCAAATAAATCCTTAAAGAGAAACAATTTAAAATAATTTTCTAATTAATTATTAAAATAGAGAGCAAAAAAATAAAATTCTTTAAATTAAATAAAAAAATACAAACAGGAAACATATTCTTAAAAAAATTACAATGCTTCATTGCTTCCATTTTCCATTTTTTTTCTTTTTTTTTTTTTTTTGCAACCAATATTTGTTTCCAATCCACAATCATACATAAATATATCCATGTATACATACGTGCTGCTTTTAAATCCCAAGTCCAAAATAAATGTTAAAAAAATTCCAACAATAAAAAACCTGTTTGTATGAGGTTTCCTTTGCAAATGTTGTTCGAGATATATTTTTGATTTTACAAATGATTGTCGTTGCGTTTCTGTCATTGTTTGTATCTGTGTATGTGTGTGTATATTTTGATTTTAAATAATCATTGTTTAATACCGGAAACTATTCAATTTCCGTTGTTGTTTGTGATGCGTGAGTACTTACTAAACATTTTTCTACAGTACAGAGATATACAATCTCATGATTGAAGTCTTAAATGTTTTGCGTATTTTTTTCTTATGGTTGTCAGCATTTTTTTTTTTTTTTAAGATTTGTTATTGTGTGTGTGCTTTTAATACATATGTATTAAAACCCATTTTACAAACGGATGGTGCTGTTGACATCTTATTTTACCAAAAATAAATATGTATAGGTACATGTTAAGTTAAGTGAAACAATTTGTATACTTACATACATTTTTATATTTCATATATATACAGGGGTCAAACTTAAAGTTTTCGAAAACTAATCTCGTAATATTTTTATTTTTAACATATACATATACCTTTGTAGAATTGTTGATATCAAACCAGCGGCTCAAAGTGATCAAAAGTCTTTAGTTTCTAAACTTATATGATCCTCTAAATTCGTCTTACTCCCTAGAGAGAAATTCCAAATTCCTATCTGATTTGTTTTATATTAAACTCCTGGCTGCGATATTTGTGGCATTTTAAACTTTATGTTTTTTTTTTAACGACACGAAGTGAATAAATAAGCTCCAGTTTATCCACTAAAGAACCACAATTTTTTGAGTAAATTAAAAAAAAAAAAAAAACGTTTCTTAATTGTTTTATAAAACATTAGACAATGAGGCAGAATCGAACATTTTCGGAAATAAATCTGTAACTTTTGAACGGCTGATTAGATTTACATAGAATTTCACATTGGCATAGCAAAAGATAATAAATTTTTAAGTTTGGAAGTATGACCCTACATATATTACAGCAGCGGAGCTATAGGAGCTTACAGTAGGGTGCCTATGATATAAAGAAAAATTGAATTCAATATCTTTATTTGGAAAATTTTCAAAAATGAACAAAAGTCGGACAGAAGGACAGACAACATAATTCTTTAAAAAAAAAAAAATCTAAATGAATACCGATTTTCTTGAAAATTCATTAATATGATTATTCTGTAATACCCGAAATGCTATATTTTTCGTTAGCAGCAGGGGGGAGGGTAGTTCCCATACAAAGTAAATTTTTATTATCACATATCTCCAGAACAATTTCATCAAAAGTCTTGAGATTTTGTGGAAATAATTTTGTTATCAATTTAAATAATTGAGATAAAAATACAAAGAAAATACTAATTACACTGGTCAACAAAAGAATCTTCCCCCATAGACGATTAGTTGGACTTGATGTATTTTGATGTGCTAAACACGAATCTGCTTTCAGTTTTTTTCCATCACGTCTGGATTTTTTGTTTATGGGCGTGTCTAATATTTCGCCCATAGTAAGGCCATTACTTTAGTATATTTCCTCATAACTCAAGAACGGTGTGTATGATTGATCAAAGTGATACACCAAAAGATGCGGACTAAAAATATCTTCAAATCATTAATAATTTTCATGTAAAATTGTAGATTTTTTTGTTACTTAAATTTCTTTTAATAAATGAAAACATCTAAAATGTTACAGTTTATCATATTTATCTTAAAGCTGGTAATGCTGCGAATAAAATAAGGCATGTGTCTTCAAAATTGATGCAGAAATCAATTATTCACAGTTAAGTAAACATAACCATGTTAAATACAATTGAGTAGAAATACAGTGTTGGCCCAAAAAAATTTTTTTTTTATTTTTTCTTGAAACAAAAAAAATAGGTGGCCTAAGTGGATTCTGACGAGTTAAACAAGAATCTGCATTCACTTTTTTTCTATAACATACTGATTTTTTTTTATTTGCATGACTAATATCATCATCTTATTCAGAATGGTTTGTCAAACTTAGGCTATAACTCAAGAACCCTTTACACGATTTTTATAAATGATACATCAAAAGATGCATACGAAAATTGTCTTCAAGTTATGTCAACAATATTTTTCAATTGCTCAAGAATTTCAGAGTTATGGATCAAAATTTTCACCATTTTTCAGAAAAATAAATTTTAAAATTTTCGGTACTAATTACCGAATAACTACGGAAATATTAACTGGACAAAAAATTATGTAAATTCAGCTCAAAGATAATTTAGATCGCTATATATTGGAGTTCAATTTATCTTAATTGGACAAACTGTTCTCGAGATATACAAGTGTGACTGCCTAAAGGTGGGGTCATAGTATTCATGTCCATAAAAAAAAAAATCAATGTGTGATAGAAAAAGTAAAAGCTGATTCTTATTTAGAACGTTAAATTCCATCTAATCCACCTATTTTCTTTATTTAAGACGAAAAAAAAAATTTTTTTGCCCACTACTGTATTTCCACTTAGCTATAGGTATACATGGGTATCCAAACTTAACTGTGAATCCAATCAAGATTTGTGCACAATATTAGACACGCCCATAAAAAAAATCCCGACCTGATGGAAAAAAACTGAAAGCAGATTCGAGTTTAGCATGCGGAATTGCATCTAGTCTATATATATATATATATATTTTTTTTTTTTTGAAGGAGCTCGAAAAACATTTGTTTTTTTTTTTTTTTTTTTTGTCGACCAGTGTTATGGGATAACTTAAATACTGTTACAGCAAAAGTCTTAAAATTTTGCTGGAAGCTTTCTCAACAACCACAAAACTTGAAAATGCAATGGATAGGACCACGGGAAATGGTATCCCACATACAACGAAAATATTAACGATCGTATATCTTAGGAACTATAGTAAAATTTTTTAAATTTTGTAAGAATAACTATCTCAATAACCTCCATAAGTGCAGATGAAAATGGGATGGGTAGAACCTGGGAAAATCGTACCCCCCATACAAAGCAAATAGTCTTAATAGCATATCTAAAGTGCAAGCTCGATGACTAATTCAAAACCAGACCTGTCACTAATACCGAATTTTCGCGATAACAGAACCTAAAATTTTATAGGAAAATTTCATGACTAATTCAAAACCAGACCTGTCACTAATACCGAATTTTCGCGATAACAGAACCTAAAATTTTATAGGAAAATTTTATGTAATTTTTAAAATTGGAATTGTTTTTATTGATGTATTTACATTTTAAACATTTTTAAAGAAATTGGAGATTTTGAGTTGCTTTTTTTTGCCAAATTATTTTTTAAAATAACAGCTGAATCACGTAGTTCATATAGTGCTGTTGCCGGCTGGCTTATCATTTTCCAAAGTATGCATATGTTTAACGATTTTATACAATCGTCCACTTTAATTTTGTTTTTTTCATGACCACTATCGTATAAATCCTCTGATTCCATATCTGATAATTCCATTTGCTCCTCATTGCATTCCACATTAAATTCTTCTTGAATCTAGTTGTTTATGTCAGCATTCGTGAAAAGACGTTCCGTACCAATTTGAGCTACAGTTGAAAGATCTTTATATTCTTCACTCCATTCACCACCGAATTCAAGCAAAACCTTCCAGGATTTTCGAATATTGGAGGCTGATATTATATCCCAGGACGTAGCTAGAATCTGACTTGCATTTTTTGAGATTGAAGTTTTTTAGTTTGAGCTGCAAATTTATTCCCTTCTCACCAAGCAAGTGGGTGAGCAGTTGTTTTTTATAATTTAATTTGACCAAGTTGATAACGTTTTGATTTAACGGTTGAATAAGCGCAGTGCATTTGAGTGGTGGATTTATTGCAATAATTAAACCGTCATCACTTTTTAGTTCCTCAACTGGGTGACACGTTGCGTTATATAAAAGCAAAACTGCTTTTTCCGACAGATCTTTTGAAGCCAAAAATTCTCGGACCGAAAAAATGTTTACTTATGAACAACTTACTTTAACTAATCGGTGAAAATTAACTTACGTGGGGATCAAATTCATGATGGAACCAGTCCTTGAATATAAATGATATCATCCAGGCGTTATTATTGGAGTTGTATATTACAGGATTATTGAAAAAGAATTAAAAGGCGAGTGGGTTTTTCGATTTTCCAACAACCAAAAATTTCAGTTTGTCTGTGCCATTCGCATTTGAACATGGAAAAAAAGTTATACGCTCTTTACATATTTTTCTTCCGGGAGTAGTTTTCTCATTACATGTGACGAGAGTGTGATTTGGAAGCATCCTATAATATAAACCAGATTAGTCGGCATTGTTGATTTGGTGAAGAGTCAGCCCATAATCATCAACGTAATCCTTAAACTTTTTCACAAATGGATCAATAAGATGATATTTCGACATTTCTCGACAATTTCTCGCCCGTAATTTTCTCAACCATTCTTCACTGGCATTGAAACCTGAATTGGTTTGATAAATTTTGGAATACAAATGACTGGCTTTTGTTCGTAAAATCACTACTGAAAAAATGGAATTTTTTTTTTTTTTTTCTTTTTTTTTACAAACCTCTTATAAAGCTTTTTTCCATTCTTGGGTACTCAGCATTCTTTAAGCTGCAACGTTTGCCCAAGCCTCTTTCTGCACGTACGAACTTTTTTAATGAATTTTCTTGCTTTATAATGCGGTAAACCGAAGACTTATACAACTTGCAATTCACGCAAATTGAATTTATGGAATCTCCACATTTAAATTTGACACGAATAAACTAACAAAATTGAAGATCAAAATCATCCAAAAAGGTTAAAGGATAGGATCAGCAGGAGGGGTAGCCCCCAATATAATGAAAATAATAATTTTCGCATATTTGAAGAATGATTCTCTGAATATCTTAAAATATTTTTAAAATAAAATATTCATATAAAATGTTTAATAGGGCAAATAGGTCGCAGGAAAGTAATAGCTCCCATATAAAGTAAATATTAATTATTGCATCAAAAGTGGTAGAAAAGCTCACCGGAATAAGCTAGTTTAATTTTTAATTTTATGTTATTACAAAGTTAATTTGTACAATATAAATTTCCTAATACTGGAAACTATTAGTACTTATATTTACATTTGTTTCTTCATAATTTTCTTCAAAGAAATGGGGTCACTTATCTCTTAAGCTGCATTTGCAAATATTAGTTTGAAAATGTCAATTTTTTTTCATCGCTATTATAATTTGTTTGGCTAACTCTACAAATCAAATATTTATAATCTGTAATTTTATGGTGATATCTATTTGCCAACCATACTTTTTTGAGGTTTAATTTGCAACACCTTTTAAACAATCAGTGGCAAATAATAACCGTGAAATAGTCTTATTTTTTCTTCACCTTAAAACGTTGAAAAATATTTGTTTTTATACCCACCATCAAAAAGATGGGGGGTATATTGATTTTGTCATTCCGTGTGTAACATGTCGAAGGAATCATCTAAGACCCCACAAAGTATATATTTTCTGGGTCCTGGTTTGATTCTGAGTCGATCTAGCTATGTCCGTCCGTCTGTTGAAAGCAGGATAGGGCTCGAACAGGACAACGTAGGGGGACGAAATCTGGCACAAATATTTGTCTTATATAAGGTTTGTTTGGGATTGAAAATGGGCAAAATCGGTTAATAAACAAAAGTTATGGGCTAAAAACTAGAAACACAGGGTGTCCGTTTTATACTTTTCTGCTGGTATTTCTTCAATAAAAGCATGTACGACAACGAAATTTTGTACGTATAGTTCGGGGATCGATATAAACTCGGAAACCAAAAATGGTCGTGGTCCGCCCACTTTACTGCCCACCTCCTGTATAAGGTGAAATTGTGTTAAAATAGTTCAAGGACCACTGTAAACTCGGAAACAAAAAATTGGCGTGGTCCGCCCACTTTACCACCCCCTCCCATATAACGTAAAATTTTAAAAAGTTGATGGTGGGTATATAGATTCGGCCAGGCCGAATATTCGCGCTTGTTCTTCTTGAAGTTTCTCAAAAAAAAAAAAACACTTTTCCAGCGACTTTCACAAAATGTAAATTGTTTAATGAATGCAATAACAAAAATTTACAATGTCGACATAATTTCATTATGAAAAAAATGCAACAATTTATCAAGAACCTTACAGAAAAAAAAATATTAAAAAAGTATAAAAAAATAACAACTTGTAAAAACATTTGCTTCTAGAAGTGGCAGAGTTACAGTTGACAAAGAAGAAGAAGAAGAAAACATTGTTAACAAGAATGACGACAACATTAGCAAGTAAAAACAGCAGCAACTAAAGGAACAGCAGCATCAAAATAACTTACAACACTTGTAATAAAAAGATAGGAATGTGTGGGTATATGTATGTATGTGAGTGGGTGATAGCACACTACACTAAGAGATAGTTAAAGTGAAATGATTGATGGCTTAAAGCAATATTTTTCTGGTATGAATATAAGATGAGACCAACTATGGGAGATGAGCAAGGCTACAGACTAAAACACTGAAACTACATACATATAAAACGTATTTATGTGCTCGTTTTGCAACAGGGAAATTAAGAATACTAAATAAAGCTATGAAAGTCTGAGATAGTGTGTGGCTTTTCCTAACACAACAACATGTTAGCTGTTATTTTAGACAATGACTTTACTTCTTGCCTCATCTTAAGCTTTTGGTTGCATTAGAAACATTTATTAGTCGTAAAACAAAAACCAACTAGATAATAGTAATGACAATATACATACAAGTGTGTGAGTACTAGTATGTGTGATTAAAGGATACTTTGTTAAACCAAGGATTTTGTTTGAATTGTGTAAGTCAGTGAGTTTGTTGTGAGTGCATAAATGTAGAAGAATGGTTTATATAGTTGATTACATGAAATTGTAGATTGTTTTGTAACATAAAACACTTGCATTTCATAATATGTACATCCAAACAAACCCACTGAAAGTCAAACACACTCCTTTTTTGGAATTCTCGAACTTACCCTTATCATACTTAATAAGTTTGTATGTCATCAACAACATCAGTATGTAATATTCAATTCAATGCCACTTGCATCATCATTATTCACTGTAAAGTGTAGGTTATTGTATTATAGTACACAATGGGATGAATTGAAATTCTAAACTTAGAAACAATCTGTTTGAAACTTATTAAGTTTCTAAAAATTTTTTTATACAAAATAGAGTTTCAGAGAGGATTAGATTTTTTTGGTTTCGATACAGGTTGGTTCATATTCCCATCTACTGTTTCGAGCCATTTGCAATAAATATAGACTTATAGCCTGTTTCTCTATGTCGAATGATAATATAAGCGAACGAAAGCAAGTCGAACGAATTCGAATCATTTTGGGTTTCTGTATTTCCTACGCTTTCGTTCGCATAGAGTTACGTTTTTTCACATTGTTTTTGTATTATTTCTTATTCAGAGTAATCTTTTTTCGTAAAATATTAAAAGTACTACTAAATTGCTTACACGTAGATGCAACCAAGTCAAGAAACAAAAATAAATAAAAAACGAAAAAAATGATAAAAACAAAATATTTTAAAATTTTTCCTTTTTAAATTGAATTTTGAAGCACGATGGATGTCCTAATGAATAACAAACAAGATTAAGGAACATTTGCAATGTCCAGGTAGGTAATTTTCTTATTTTCCATTAAAAAATTCAACCAGTCGAAAGCTAGTGACTGATTTTGACATTTTTGTTCTTATCGTTCGACATACAGAAACCCAATTTTGTATGAAAACACTTACGTTTTCGTTCGACTTGTCGTTCGACTCATTGTTCGCATAGAAGTGAGTTAGAGAAACCCAAATCAGTTTTCTTTCGCTTAGAAGGCAAAAACTTTGGTTGCCATGTAATGAGTTAAGAAGCTAATATAATGGCTCTCCGCTACTTTCACATTAGCTGAATAACTCATTATTTAAACACGGTGATGACATTAGAGGCAAATACTTACCCTATACATTACTTAGATGTCATTACAATAACTAATTACTTCCAAGCTGTTAAACAGCGCATTGATTTTAAAGCATTACTGAAGTCATGATTAGTAATAGCAATAGGAACTAGTTACATTTTAGGTTATAAATAAGTAATGAAATGTCGGAATATAAAATATTTTTTTGTTGTTGTAAAAAGATTTTTTTTTTTTTTTAAATTTTAATTTAAAAAACTTAACAACAACAAAAAGTGTAAAGTATACCTTCTTCAAATATATGAACTGGTAACTGCATTATAAAAATTAATATTTTCAAAAATCTGATCATAAATAATAATTTACATTCTGGTTATAAATAATTAGTTACTAAACAACTTCTATGTAATGCAGACAGTATGTTGTCGTCATTACAAAGTAACTATATCCGTAACTACATGTCATTACTAAGTTTTTGCTGGGTATATTCTGGGAATTATGTTATTTTATTTAACAAAATCTAAAATTTAAATCACTTCATAGTTTCAAATGACAAATTTAACAATAGTCAAAAATTTCGTTAAGATATCTTAACTAACAAAGATGTTATTACATATACAATATTTATAGAAATAAAAAATTGGAGTCCGTATATTTTAAATAAATCTATTTGTCTAGCTAAAGGTATTTCTTAATTATATACAAAGAGATTGAATTCTATATCTTTTATGGAATCAAAACTACATAAACATTTTCGATTCTGTTCTCTGTACAATATTTAAATGTTTTGCTCACTCCCCTGAAGATAAACGATATTTGCGGATAACTTTGATCGCGATTTGATGTTAATGTCCTTCCGTCCCTTTAACATTGGAGTTAAATAGTTAAAAAATGGCGCTTAATTCAGGAAAAGGTGATATCATTATTTTAATATTTACATATAGTTTTTACATTGACCGACATTAAAAAAATTTATTTTATAATTTTAAATTTTTTTTCTTGGGAGAATTCTGCTGTTCGTCCTTCTGTCCGTTTGTTTGTTAATTTTTGCAAATTTTCCAATTAAAAATCGTTTATTTAAGTATATAAATTTATCAACTTAAAATTTTCTTTATTCGATAGATAATTTTGTTCTCCAACAAATTACAAAAAATATAATAAAATATGTTGAAGATGTTGGGCTATATATGGAAAAAAAATTACCAAGATCTTGTAAAATTGAGGTTTCTGAAACTGCAATTGCATATAACAGGAAATATATATAAAATAAATTGTAAATGCAATCACGTTTTTCAAACTTTAAAATCGAGTAAGGAACAAAAATTCGCTAGTGGTTAAACTTTTACTATAGGGTACTAATACCCTATTTAGATCCCTCATAGCTACGCTTTTGAAATTTATGCAAAATCCTTCTTCCATGCTTGTATTTTTGTTAAGTTAATCTCCTCTGCTACGTCTTAGTGAAATTTTATGTCTGACATGAGCAAAGAAAAAAGTCTGCACTTAAGGTGTTTTTTGTATGAAAGCTACTGGAGTTTTTTCGAAAAAGAAGAGATTATATAGTATATTCGAGTATACATTATAACATCTGTTTTACAAATAAAGCAAATTAAATTTTTAATTTACTTAATTCAAAGTTTAAAATTATGTTATAAGGAGTGGGATCGAAAAATTCTTAACATACATAATATTCAATAACTTGGAAACGGTTGATCTTAGAGTTTTCATTATTTTTTAATCATTTGATAATTTAGCACAGATCACAGAAATATGTAATTTTTATGGTTCTAACCACTAATTATAAAATTGTGGACCATTTTTGAAAACCCTTTCTTTGGAGATTTGATAGTTGCTTCAGTCACTTTTTTTGGAACAGTGTGCACATCTTCTGTTAAAATCTTCGGTATTTTGGGACACCTTTTTTGTGCTCTTGAATTCACTTTTCACAAGAGCTCAATATCTCTCCACTGGTCTAAGATATGAACAATTTTTAAAATTGACCTCTCTTGGTATTAAAACTATGTTATTGATTTGGTACCACTCCAGAGCTTCCTTACCGTAGTGACATGATACCAAATGGGTCCAAAAATATGTGGACACGTTGTGCTTTCTTAAAAAAAGAAGAAGTCTTTTTTGCAAATATTCCTTTATGCATATTTTGGTATTTATAGATCCGAATGTATCAAAGGACTTTCCTGTTTTGCCGCAATTGCAAAAAGCTTGTCATACCATGAATTTTGTAAGAAATTTTTGCTGCTTTTGGGTCTTAAACTTATCTCCAACATTGCTTCGAGCATTAGCCATACAAATTTTTGAGACACAAGCTGCGAAGATTCTGCCAGCACCTACGTTTCTTCGTCAATTATACAGCTTGAGTATTTTTGTATGAAATTTGGTTTTAAATTCCGAGTCCTATTTTTGGCTTGTAATTTTTTTTTTTGCAGAATTCCAGTTTGGAATTTTTTGAACTTTATATGTTATCAACTTTCCCATTAGCTTTAAATTTTCGCACCAAATAGTCGAAGCACTGAGAAAACTGAGCTGATTTTCTACCAGATGTGTTTGGAGTTCCTTTCAATATGTCTTCAGTTTTCTGGCCTTCCCAATATCATGTGGTCCTTTTTTCTTACCGAACTAGGTTTCACATCAATAGTCAAATTCTCCTGATACTGTTTAATAAGATTAGAAACGGTTTTACGGACGAAATTTAATTCTGTGGCCAATTATTTGTAAGACCTATTTGGATTTTTTGAAATTTTTTAATAACTTGTAGGACGTAAATCTTTTTCGTCACTTATTTTGATGAAAATAAGGACAAATTAACATGGTTGTTATTAAAAATAATAACTAAAGTATTTTTCCATGATAACTAGATCAAAAAAAATTTTGCATATTGATTCCGAAAAAAGTTATGAGGCAAAATGTGTGTTAAGAATTTTTCGATCTCACTCCTTAAAATGACTACAAATAATCTTGCTTTTCTAATGCTATGTTCACATTTGTCAATATTTGACCAAATTTGTGTGACCCCAACTCTGCAAAAAATGTTTTGCAAATGTTTTATAAGAGAAAACAGCGTCAGACAAGATTCGGTAAAATGTCAGCTATAATTAATGAAAAGTAAAAAAAATGTTTTACCGTTAAAATTTCATTCTGGTTAAATATTTGACTAGTCTGAACATACCTTAAGAAATTTAACACAATAATTATTAAACTAATTTTGTTAATAAAAATTTTTTCTAATTATTCCCTCTATGACCCATTGTGTCATGTCATTTCTTTCCTTTTCTCTAGCAGTGGCATTTCTTATTTCCTTTTTATGTAATTTTTTTTTTTTTTTTTTTTTGTTCATACATTTCATTCGTGTTCTTGTGTTCTATTTGTAGTTTATTAACAAAACCATATTGCAAATTGAATTATACATTTGATATGTGGTGGGTAATCATCATTTCTATGTTCGTTTCTTTTTTTATCAGGAATTCATCTTGTACAAGATTTTATAAAGCACGTGTTAGAGTCGCTACTTTTTCTTTTAACTTTTTGTTTCTTTTTTTTTTCCTTTTCAATATGTCTATTTCTTTATGGTAACAACTACTGAAGAACAATTTCTTTTATATAAATTATGTAAATAGTTGTATATGTATAAGGAATATATTTCTTGGGAAAATAATGCAAGAGATATAATCAAAGAAAAGTAAAATTGAAAGCGAATGTTTATAAAACGTGAAAATGTTTAAGGAAAAATTTAAACAAGTTTTCTTGATGTTAGAAAAATACTTGATTTTAGATTTAGAGAAAAAAAAAATGAATTAAACTGTAAAGAATTAACAATAATTTGAAAAATACTTTAGCGAATAATTAAACTTTTTAAAGAAAATCAAGGTATTAAATTTAAATTAACATTTTATAATTAATATAAGTAAGAAAAAAATAATTTGACTCCAATTCATTAAAAATTTAATCATTCTGTTATTTTCTAACTTCTATATTATAAAACTAGTAAACAAATAAATTTTAGCAAACTGTTAATAAAATTTGTAATATATTTCTTACTTTTGCCATTTTCTATACTTTATTTAGAGCGCTAATAAACATGACTTATACATTTACTTTAAGACTTAATATTTTCATTTTATTTTCCTACATGTTTAAAAGGATTAAATTTCCCTTCAACTGTTTAAAATACTTAAAATTAAGACGCACACGTATTTGAAATGAAAACTAATTTACATACGAAATTAAATGTCTGGAAACTCAATAACATTAAATTGTAAAACATAAAAAATGTATACGAGGGTAAATTTTTTAATAAAAATTAAGTATAAGATATAATTTCACTTGCTTAAAAATTACAATAAGTCTGCCAAAATATTTGGACAATTTCAGAACCATGTCATAAAATGGTTTAATTATAATTCTCTTTGTAGAGATCAAAATTGAATTAAACTCGTACACTAAATGATTTGATGTCTAACCGATTTACAGGAATTTTGTACACCTGCTCTTTAAGGAACTATTAATCAATATGTTTTGACTGCAAGCCAATTTTGGGAAATCCCAGGTGAAAACAAGAGTCCTGCAAAGACTCCTGCTCAATTTTAGTATTTTTCTACAGTTGACTTTTAGTGAGTATTAATGTTCCGATAATAAGTCCATTAATGACTTTCTGATGGCTTATCAAAAATTAATTCAAATGTCAGGGGTGTTGTGATGCCTTTTTCTGTGGATAGAAAATACAACTTCAATGCTGAGACCCAGACATACCCAGCAAAAACTTCCATTGCCAAATAATGAGTTAAAATGTTAAGTATTATAACAACACTACACTACTTACACTTTAGCAACTTAATTCATTATTTTAACACGATGATGTCATTAGAGGCAACTAGTTACCATATATGCATCCAAATAGGTTCAAAAATAATTAATTACTCCAATATAAATGCATATTAATCTGTTCAATAACTACATAGCTAGAATTTATCTCGTCGGGTTGTATTTTGCGGACAAAACCTGTAGTAAGACGACCCAGAGCCGAAGAAAATATCTCGTCGGATTGTATTTAGGAGCTCACACGAACTTAGTTTGCCAATTGAGGAAGAAATCTGTAGTTAGCCTACCGACAGCCGAAGAATTTATCTCGTTAAATATTATTCAAGATTTAGAGTAGATCACACGATCTTAGTTAGCCGATTGAATGCCGAAGCATTTATCTCATCGGATTGTATTTATAGGACAAAACTGGAGATAGCCGACCGAGAGCCAAAAAATATATCTCATCAGATTGTATTTAGGATTCAGCGTAGCACACACGATTTTAGTTAGCCGATTGAGAGCTGAAGCATTTATTTCATCGGATTATATTTTGAGGCAAAAACCATCCGAACGAGAGCTGATACATTTATCTCTTCGGATAGTATTTAGTTTTATCGTAGCCCATACGATTCTAGTTAGCCGATTGAGAGTTGAAGCACCTAACTCATTGAATTATATTTTGTTGTCGGAAACCTATAGTTAACCGGCTGAGATCCAAAGAATTTATCTCAGCGAATTGCATCCCAATCATTTAATCCTACACATCCGGTTGAGAGCAGAAGAATTTATTTCGTCGGATTATTGTTAACACATTCTAACTGAAAATTAGCTTTGCCTATATTGTCATTTTCTATCGTAGTTAGGTATCTTTCGACGTTGTTCGTGACACGAAGAAATAAGGAAGTTCTGTGGTAACAATCAAAGGATGCAGGCCTTTGAAGAAATGCATGAAACTAGAGACCATACGTAAGACTGCGTACTCAGTTTTTCTCTAGGACGTCAATTTCTTCTTAAAACGAATTAAAAATTTCCAAGGATACGGATTTTTTTAAAAAAATGTAAAATACTTATGAATGTTATATCAACCCAATATGGTTATCAAATGAAAGCTAGAAATCCCTGCAATATAATAATTTTAATAATTTAAATGTTGCAACGCAAAATCTTAAGAAAATATCCTTTTAAAAATGTTCCTTTTTACTATTTATTTCCAAATATATAACAGCATGAAAAAATTATTCTTTCTCGTCAAAAAATCGTTACATAGATAAAACTAGAGACCATGCATGGTAAAACTTTGTACCGACTTTTTCTCTAGGATGTAAAATTTCCTCTCCAAAGGACTTCAAAATTTCGAAATAAGCGCAATTTTTAAGAATAATATCATGTCAAATGAAAGCTACGAATATAACAAAAGTTTTTATTAAGTGTTTGCAATAAAAAAAGTTAAGAAAATATCTTTTTAAAAAATTTAATTCTTTAATATTATATTTACTATTTAATTATAGTCCTTATATAACATTTTGTGTTGCAACATTTAAATAAAAACTTTTGTTATATTGCAAAGATTCTTAGCTGTCATTTGATACAAATATTGGGTTGATATAACTTTGATACATATTTTATATTTTACTTTAATGTTGTGAAATTTTTGAAACTTTGAATTCCTTTTGAGATAAAACTTATCGATTTTTTAATGTGTGACAAATTTTTTTGGGAAATTGTTACACGGTGTTATTAAATAAACAAAATCATGTTTAAAAGGCATCTCAGTAATGCACTAAAAGGTACATATATTTATTCTGGAACAATAATCGGCACCCATAGCCCTCAGGGGCCAACTGTTTTTCTGCAATTTCACATACACAATACGAAGGTCAGGAAAACTTAACAATTGAGAGCGAATAAAAAACAAACAATTATTTTGTTTTATGGTCTAAACTAATCAAGGTAGATTCATGTCGCATCCTTGATCCCAAGACCAGTACAAAACAGGTTCATTAAGGTTAGATCTGTGAGCTGTAAAATAGAAGTAGTAGACAATCTCATGTATCTGTGATGAGACTAGTCAATCGGATGAATAAAGTTTCTATTGCCAAATTCACGATCCACAAATGTGATTTTCATAATTTAGCCGTACAAAAACCAATTCGTATGCAATAAATTTATAACGGCGCTTCAAAGTGAGATATTTTTTAAGCTCTAAAAACTCAATAATATTGTTGAAAATTGTTAATTTTTAAAACATCATAACGTTTTTTCGTAATTTATTTTTTAATTATTAGGTCTTTTAATTTAGTATTTTATCCTTCTTAAACATATGACAAAAATATTAAAAATTTGTTAATTAAATTTATTATAAATTATTGATTTTTATTCGAACTTTTTGATTATATTATTTTGAAAATTATTCAGGCTCGAGTTCAATTGTATTAATTAGAAGTTTATTGGACACTCGGCAGAACCACGGTGTTACAATGAAGAGCGCTGATAACGGTCATGGCTGACTAAAAAATGCATTCCATTTTGCCGAGTGTCCAGTAAACTTTTACACAGTCTTCTTTAAATTAATAATAAACAAATTTAAAAACTAAAAAAATTTCCATTTTTTTTTTTTTTTTTTTTTTTCTTTTTGATATGTCCTTTTGGATTAGTTCTGCAACCTATCCCAAATTGACTAAAAAGGATCAGATCTCGCTCATAGAAAGTGGTAGAACTAGAACCGGTCCTTATTACTTTGAATGTAGACACATAACATGTTTTGTGTTAGTTTCTTTATCCAGGGATTGCTTAGAGTAAACAAAACATGTAGCAGAGCGTAAGAAAATTATCTTTGTGCCGATCATTGTTCTAGAGCAAGGGACTAAAAAAAACGATGACCATAAAACCGTCGTTCTATCTATATATTGAAATCAACCTTCCAAACGTTATAAATAACTGAGACATATTTTGTACTTCAACATATAGGCTAAGTTCCCAAGAACTTTAGAAATTCTATATATGCAAAGGATATTTTTATTTCACAAATCTGTAGGAAATTCTCTTAAATTCTTGACGAATTTTTTTTACTACAATTTTTTTCTTTTTCCTCGTTGAATGTTTCAATCTAAAGACTATTATTATTATTATTATTATCTTTTTTTTAACTTGATTCTTCGAAGTCATTTGGGAACCAGTAATTTATTTAGAGACCCAGCAAAAACTTAGCTTCTATTTTGAAAAGCAACAGCTTCATGTATGCATTACAATGTAGCCTTATTCGGCACCCGCAGAATTACCTAATAGTACTTCAATAACTAGTATTTAGTAAATATGAAAGTAATTTGATTTTTACGTGGCTCAGTTGTCTAGAGCGCCTAACTATAAAAGAGCGCACTTAAATTCAAAGAGAGTTCAACCCCCCACTTGTAGCAAACATTTATTTATATTTTTTTTTATATATAAATTGAGTTTATTTATTTCCCTATATGAAAACTACATTTTAGCACATAAAAACATAAGTCGGTTGTGGTGTATCGAGTAAGACGGCAGACTAACAAACACAACCAGTATAAAAACTTATTTAATTTTGGACATCTCGAACAAAATTCATCAGTTATAGCACTAAAAATGGAAGCTGTTTTTCATACCGATTTCGCTTACAAATCACGTTATTTAGTAGGCGAAGTTTTTGCTGGGGATGTGATGTAGAAGTAATACAGAACAAGTTCTCAAAACCATTATCTATAAACAATTAGAATAGTGTCAGAATTGGTTACGACACCACTACATATGTTATTAAAGAATCGGAAGTGGTTCATATTACACCAGTTTTAGAAGATTTTTAATAAATCCTGTAAATACCGATTTTTGATAACCAAATTATATAACTACCCTCGTACAATGCAATTACAAAATAAATCCACTAAATATAAATTTCAAAATAGATCGTATGTTAAACAAGCCAGACACACTAAACACTTAAAGTCATCATAAATCAAGTAAAATAATTTCTACATGGTGAACAATACAAAAAAAATCAGCATTAACTATAGAAAGAAATCCTAAGTAAACTTTAAGGTCAAACTATTAAAAAAAAATACAAAACAAAAGCATTAAATGTTAAAAAACATCAAATAGAGCAAAATTAAGAAGAAAAAAAAAAACTAAAATAAAAAAATAGCAAAAGCGCCACATTAAATAAAAACATTCGGGTTTTTTTACTCTTATCAATAAAAATTGCATGTAAAAACTCTATACGTCATACAAGAAACACGAAGAGCCTGACCAAAAACAAAAAGGAACTTTATCTTTAGTCATACTAATGGTTTGAGTAACAAACATTTGTTTTATTGTGGCTAAATGGCGCTAGCAATTTCATGTTTGTTGCAAATGCAACATTTATTTACTATTTAGTACTTAAGAAGAAAACTTATAGTCTTGACTGAATAAAGAAAATCTAGTAGAAGTTAAAATTGTAATGAAGTAAATGACTTCTTGTTTGTGGCAAAGATTTATGTTGGCTTTTTAAATAAAAATGATTAAAACTGAAAATGGAATGTGCACTGCTGCATGAAATGAAGCAAAAAATTAACATGCTGAAGAGTTGTGAGAGATAAATGAGATGAAACTACTTACCACCATCAACCAAAAAAAAAAAAATAATAATAATAAAAGGATAAAAAAAAAGGTTAATGGATTTGCCGGCATTTTGGCATTTTTTTTTTTTTTTTGTTGCACATTTGTTTTTGTTTTTAACAAACATTTAGAGATTTTAAGCGAAAGAAATTCTGAATAAGAATAGAAATTTGAAAGATGAAAAATTACCTGCAAAGAGAAAAGAAAAAAAAAATAGTAGTTTTAATAAAAATGTCATAAAATTAAGTAGCATTTATATTAAAAAAAACTCAAGCAAAATAAAGATAAATACATAGATAATAAAATTTGTTGTCTACTTTTAGGATAAATTATTTAAATTTATTTAAAATTTTAGAACATGTTCTAAAATAATTAGTTCTAGAACTGGTGTAACCAGAACCACCTCAGATTCTTTGATAACATCATCAGAACTAGAGGTATCACAACCAATTCTGAGACTAATGGAGTAGAACCTTATTGTGATTCTAAATTCGCTTTAAGGAATGTTTTATAGAACTAGTGCTGAAGAACTAATTCTGTATGACTTCTACAACAATTCTGAGAACAAATTACTAGTTCTCGAATGACTTCCTAAAACTGTTTAAAAAACTTAAATAAAAAATTCCAAAAATTAAAAAAAAACGATATAGAAAGATATAGTCGGTCAAGTCCGACCATATGATACCCTACACCATTTTGTATGTGCATGAAAATTCGGGGATGGGTCATATATTTAACCAGTGAAATAATCCGAAAATTAAAAGAAAAATCTATGAACAACATATGGATACCTTCATCTCCCTAATCGAAGTCAATTATAATAATGATAATATGTATTAATGTTTTAAATTCGTAAACCTTTCAAAAGAAAAAAATCGTCGTAAATGCGTTCTCTGGCCGAAATGCAGAATCAGATTTTTATAGGATTTGGAGAGCAAATAATAAGTATAGCAACTCAAAAGTTCTTAATACCAAAACAGACTTTACGGTCCCTGATAGAAACATCTGGCTCCGTTAGAATTTGAAGAACGAATAGTAGATTTTTAGTTTCTTACGTCGTCTGGGAGCTTCAGAAAGCTCTGGAGAGAAAACAATGCTTAGGAAAGATATATCTAAATCCATATATATAGATCCACGTATTTTCGCTCCCTGATAGAGATTTAAAAATCTGGCTCCGTTAGGATTTGTAGGACGAATAGGGTTATAAGTAATTTTCTACGTCTTCTGGGAGCTTTAGAAAGCTCTGGAAAGAGAAAAAATTCTTAGAAAAAGACACATAAATCCTCTTATATCCGCTCCCTGATAAAAAAATTCCAAAATATGGCTCCGTTAGGATTTGTTGGACGAAAAGTTTTATAATTGAGCCAAATTTTAATTTTCTCGTTTGGGAGCTTCAGAAAGCTCTGGAAATAGAAAAAATGCTAAGTAAATTATATACTTATCTAGATGACTAAAAGATAATTATGTTTCAAAATTGTAGAAAAAAATCATCAAAAATTAGACTAAATTTTAAATAGCATAAACAGAAACCATGGCTTAATATGGAAGCCTGTCTCAATTGAAACGATTCTGCAGGTGGAACTTTTTTAACACAACACCTTTAAAAAAATAAAGGAAATATTGGATCAAAAAAATCAAATTGGGTGCAAAAATATTACAAATATTACAATAGATTAAAAAAAAGTCATACAGGATAATTATTACTTATTTATTTGTTTAATATTAGAGAATAAATTCCAATTTAGACTTAAACTATATTTTTAAAACATTAAAAATCAGTCTTTATGAATATTTAAAAAATTATTCCTAATTAGTACATATTTTCTGAAATAAAATGCTATTTCTAAAACCGGTTTTTTGTGTTAAAAAAAAAACCGGTCTATTCGACATTCGAAAAATGAACATTTTGAAAAAACCGACAGCACATTGACTGAAAAAACCGGTTTTAAAACCAGTTAGAAAACCGCGTCGATCACCCTACTTGGTACTGACATTTGTATGGGATTTATGCACGTTAAAATGATTTTCGGAAGAGCGGTTTAGATGGGAGTTATGGTTAATTATGAACCGATCTTGATGAAATTTGGCACAAATATTATGCAAAACTTCTTTGTATTAAATTTAAATAAAATATTGCTATATTTAATGCATTTATGATCGTTAAACCTCTATTCCGGGAGGACATTTGTATGGGGGCTAGGTGAAATAATGGACCAATCACAACCAATTTCAATAGGCTTCGTCCTTGTGTCAAAATAATTATTCATGCCAATTTTCAGCAAGATATCTTTAAAATTGCGACCTGTATTTTGTTCACAAAGTTTACATGGACAGACAGCCAGCCGAATAGACGGACGGACGGACATCGTTAAATCGATTCAGAAAGTGATTCTGAGTCGATTGGTATACTTTAAGGTGAGGGTCTGAAGATGTTTTCATTTGATTTTCAATTCAATTGATTTTGAAAGTGGCCTTTAGGAAATAGCCCATTAGAATAAAAAATAAAAAAAACTAATATTAAACCATTCCCTAACGCTTATATAGAACTAGTTCTGAATGTGACAATTTCGAACAAAAGTAATTGATTAAAGAACGAGTTCTAGAACCGTTCCATAGAATGATTACTGGCCAGCAAACACTTCCACAGAACTAATTCTGGAGTTAACAATTTCAAATGAAAATCATTGGTCGTAACACCAAAGTAGAACAAGTACAGGCTATTTTCATTTGTTCTGGAACAATTTGTTTTTTTTTGAATATGTCTCAAAAGATGACTAAAATTATTTAACTCTCCTCTATTTTATTTCTTATACATATCATACAGCTCTCTCTACTCAAATTAATATCATTATTGTTATTTCTTTACAAAGAAAAGCAGACAAATTGTAATGATATAGTAATAGTTTAGTTTTTTTCCGATTTTAATTGAGAGAGAGTTGTGAGAGACGAATGTTAATCAGCATAGCAAAAAATATCAATACTTTGAATTACATTGTTAATTCTTTGCTTTTTAATGAGAAAAAAAAGTAGAAAAATTAACAACTTTGGTGGATTTATAATGTTAAATATATTTTTAGTTCTTTTATTTTTAGACATTTAAAATCAGAATAAGTAATTGTTATGACTTTTATTAGAATAATGAGAGAATTATTTTTTTTCTTTTATATTTTTTTTTTAGCACTTTTAATCATTTTTTTAATTTTTACTAATATATTGCAAAACACCAAAATATCGCCTAAACGAACAAAAACGGCCAAAACCAAAAAAAAAACGCTGAAATAATAAAAAAAAAAAAAAAAAACGACAAAAAAAAAACGACTAAACGAGAAAAAAAATTACCACAACGGAAAAAATGTGAAAACGTAAAAAGTCAAAATAAGAAAATCGACTAAGCGAAAAAATCAGCCGAAGTAAACCAATTATTAAAAAGGGAAAATTTTAAAATAATAGGTAATATAAAAAAAAAATCGTCAAAACGCAAGGGAATAACTTCGTATTTGCTCTCCTATCTCTTTACTGAACTTTTAAGTAAAAAATCAAAATATCGAATAAAGAAAATTAAGTTTTAAAGATATTCGAGCTCTAATCTTGTAACATTTTTATAACATACAATATTTTCCGCCAACTGTGTTAATAATTTTAAAACTCGAATCATGTCATTCAGTTCAGTAAGTGAAACATTCCTAGAGGAAAGAGAACTAACACAAAACATGTCACGGTATTGGTCCAAAGTGGTTGGTTGGTTAGTGATAGGGACCGGTTCTAGTTCTAACACTTTGTATGAGCTTTACCTGTCACTTTAACATGGTGTTGGCCTAGGAGGGAGAAATTCACCCTTTTTAACCAGTTTTGGGACAGGTCACAGAACTAATCCAAAAGGGCATATTCAATATTAATAAATATAATACAGTTTTGGAAAAACAAATTTGAAATTGTTTTATTTTTGTATACATTTTTTTATTTTTGTTCAATATTTTATATTTTTTTGTTAATGTCGATGGCAGCACCTCGAATCGAACCCAGGAGTGTGATTCAGTAACTTGTTTTAACGATAATCGAATCGTTAAAAATAGTAAACAACAAAATTGTCGATTTCGTTATTCTGTAACACTTTTAACGATACTTTTTTGTGTTGTTATATTAAAAACAAAAAGTAGCCAAGAAGTCAACCCTACGACTAAGTCGCTCTTTTGCGGATGTAATATGTACTTCCAAGGTTCTAGTCCATGCTTCCACTTTTTTGGAAGTAGTGATCATTTTTAAGGAAACCATTAACTGAAGCATATATTTATCTATATCAAAGGCATAATTTAATCAATCGCCTTCTTTAAATTGTTAAAAAATTTCAATTTGTCTTCAATTTTTTTGTTTTTCTTTTTTATTTGGTTTGGAACTTTACTTTTTTTAGTATTTCCTTGTAGGGAGATGCCACATGACAACAATAGTTAAATACAATTGTTTAAGAATACTTAGTGAATTAGGGTTTATCAAATCGACTTTCGAATAATCGAACAATCGACTTTTTGTTGTAAAAATTTCGTTATTCTGTCGAAAAGTCGAAATCGACTTTTTGATTTGATAATTGTCGATAAATCGACTTTCTTGATGCCAAAAGTCGAAAAGTCGAAAATAGTCGGAAAAAGTCGAAAATAGTCGAAAAGTCGAAAATAGTCGGAAAAAGTCGAAAATAGTCGGAAAAAGTTAAAAAGTCGGAAAAAGTCGAAAATAGTCGGAAAAAGTCGAAAATAGTCGGAAAAAGTCGAAAAGTTGATTATTTCAAAATAAAAAAAAGTCAAAAAGTCGAAAAATCGACTATTTAATAATTGAAAAAGTCGAGAAGTCGAAAAATCGACTTTTTAAAAATTAAATAAAGTCGAAAAATCGAAAAGTCGACTTTTTGTTGAAACTGTAAAACCCTATAGTGAATCATACAATCGTTACTACAAACAACAAATGCTATTGACAAGTCTAGCGATTGTCGAATCGTTAATAGTTACTGAATCGCACTACAGGTTACTTTTACTTATCTTATGTTTTATAGTCTTACACGCTTATAACTCAGCCACATATTGGTATTGCGCGAGAGTTGCTAATTGCTCATTTAACAAGCAAGCTGAAAATTAGCTCTAACTGGTTAAACTGGTTCTCAACTGGAATTTTGATGACTGTTAGGTGTCAATTGGTACTGAGGGACCGGTACTATTGCACCAATTGCTACAAATTTTCTGCAGGGTTAATTAACCTTGGTTAATGATAAAGAAAACACTCACCTCTGTACAAGTGCGTTCAAAATAATAGGAGTGATAGCAACCAATATTTTTTTTTTAAGTTAAATTTGCAATTAAGGAAATTTTAAAACCTTACAAAATTTGAACGGAATATAAAACGTGAAACACAAAAGAAATAATCATTGTAGATGTTGTAATGCGCCGATAAAATGTGTTATCGTACAAAAAAAAAGGTTGAAAGGTTGAGACGAAGCGCAAAATATCAAGTATGTTTAGTAAAGGTTTTTAGTAAAGGAGATTATTTTCTATCAGCAGGTAGCATCCAAAAGAAGCTAAATTTGTTAGTTAGTACTCATACTATTCGTAGTCGCTTTGATTAAAAATAATTTATTTGCTCGATTTGCTCTCCAAAAACACGCAGCCGTTCGATTAAAGTTCTCACAATAGCATGTTAATTGGTCAAAACAAAAAATGGAGGGACATTCTATGGTCAGACAGAAGCGAAATTGTCGGAAGTAGACACCGACAGTATGAACGAAGCCCTTTTAACATGGTATTTCAATCACAATATAAAAATATACTGTTAAACATGTTAATGGACTTTATCATATACAGCATATAAAAGGAATAATAGATCAACTGTTACGTGTGGAAACAATGAATAATGTAAGGCAGAGCATAATATGCCTCTCAAATGGCTCTTCCCTTTAAATACTTCTATTAATTGGCAAAGCATTGGTATCGTACGAATAGGTGTTGAGGTTATGTCGTAGCTTTCTTAGTTCTCCGACCTCAATCGCATAGAAAATCTATTGAGAGGCGTTAAAAAATGTCTTATCGAAAAAATACGAATGTGGACCTTAGTGTGAGATGATTGGTAAAAAAAATTACAATAAAGCATTATCGGGACCTCATAACACTTAGATATGTAACTGTAACACTTAGATATACTGAAATCACCAAAAATAAAGGTTTTTCCATAAATTAATAAAAGTATTTAAGCTATTTTGTAAACATTTATAAAGTCTTTTTGCAAATTATCCGTCTAATTTTTAAAAAGGTAATACTACCCCTATTTTTATCAAAAACAAATTTTGAAATATGTTTGTTAAAATTTGTTAAACGATCTGAAATAAAATTTAACAGTAAGAATATGTCTTAACCTTTTACGGACTTCAACATCAGAAAGTAGTAATAATAGCACATTGCTCCAATACGCAGGAACTCGAAGACTAGAACTTATATTAAGAATTGAATACCATATTTGAATACAGTGCACGTTGGGGTAAAAGAGGTCGAAAGTGGCGTTTAATTGAATTTTAAAAATTAACTTTTTTAAATAAAGTTGGGTACCGCATAAAAATAGACAAAATTACGTATCAATAACGATAAAAGTCATTAATTTAGGTTACGTGGCTTTGAGTACTGAGCTGTCAAAGTTCAACATTTTTTTATATTTTAAGAAAAGAACAAAAAATAAAATTTTCATGAACTTTCGGTGAATTTTTCTTTAATAAAAAGTGCTTTAAAGAAAAATTTTAAAATGGAACCATCAACTACAGGTATTTAAGTTTACTTTTATGCAAGAATTTGTAAATTATTTTTTGTCCTGGTATTTTTTGTTATTTTTTTGAAAATAGTCCAAAAATGCACTAATTTTCAAATTTCATGGAATGCAACTAAAAATATAACAAGACTTTTGTTCTGAAAAATTGTCTGAAAAATATTACATATTGTCTACTTAAATATTCTGAAATAAAATCGTGCGCATATTTTGCCCGATTTTAGAAATTTACATTTTTGTGAAAAAACTCAAGTTGCTCCAAACCAAAAACAGGTTAAGTGCAGACTTTTTTATTTTTTTACACCGAAAAAAGTAAAAATGGACTTCAATTACGAAATTTGTAATATTAATTAATTTTTAATTGATTTTGCTCCAATCATCAAAATTATAATATTAATAACTAGAATAATTGATATTATTATTACTTCTTTTCATTAAATAGATGCAAAGAGCTGAACATTTTTGAAAATTTACTTAAATTTATTTTATTTCTGTACTTTTATATACAAATATTTAATTTTTCTTTATATTTTATTAACAGCTGTGAATTTATTAAAAAAAAATGTAAACCAATTAAAAAATTAATTATATTAATAAATCATATAATTAAATTCCAATATAAAGTTAATTAATAATTTTATTAAAAAATTATTTGAAATATTTTTTTCCGTGTACTTTGTTTTATTTTTCGTTATTTCACTATTGTTTTTTGTTATTGTTTTGTACAATTATTTTAAATAAACAAAATAATTTTACTGCTTAATACAGTCGAACTCAGTTAAAATGAACATGATTTCATGTAATGTTTTTATATTATACAAAGTGATGTGTCTTATATTGGTACTTGGTATTTAATATTGAAAAATTCAGGAACTATGCGAACAATACAGCCAGATACTACGTTGATAAATATCCATGGTATTGTATGTCTCCTACCCTCCACAAGTTTTTTATTCACGGCCCAAAAATTATAAAACATGCTCTTCTACGAAATGGCCAACTTTCTGAGACACCCAGGAAGCAATAAAAAAAGATTTCAAAAATTACCGGAAACATTTTTCACGAAAATTTAGTAGACAAAAATCAAACGAAGATATATTTAATAGACTTTTGATAATTTCCGATCCAATCAAGTATGGGAAAAAAGTATAAAATAAAACATATAGACCTACCACAATCCGCAGTTGATTATTCTCATGGATGACGATTTTTTTTTTATGAAAACATTACCATTCTGCAAAGAAAGCCTTAGAATTCTAAAAATGAATTTGTTTACTTACTAATAAATAATAAAGTCAAAAGTGATCACTAAAGTACTGATATCAATTTTTCTGAAGTATGCTTAGTTTTTGGCTTGTTTAACCCCAATGTATAGACAGACGGACGGACATTACATAACAGACAGAAAAAATTTGTAAGATTCTTGTAATGCATTTTCTTTACTAACTAGTAAAAATCAAACAAGTTGTGATTATAAAAATATCGACTTCACTTTTCCTTGAAGTAAGCGGCCATTTTAGATCCATTTTTTCACAATGTACAGACAGATGTACGGATGTTGCCATTTAGCCAAAAAAGATCGTAGATATATTATGGTGCATTTTTTTACTAACTAGTAAAGAACAAAATAAGTTATAGTTATTAAAATATTCATATCGCCCTTCCTTGAATTATGCGGCTTTCTTCTAGCCAATTAATCCTAATGTATAGACAGACGGACGGACATTACCATTCTGCCAAAAAAATCGACAGACATTACCATTCTGCCAAAAACAAAAAAATCCTAAAATTCAAAAAATAAATTTTTTTATCTAATAATAAATATAAAAATAGATCCTCATCATTAAAATATTGATATCACCTCTCCCTGAATTAAGCGCCATTTTCGACCCCAACGTGCAGCGTCAAAAATTACATTAAATTTTTATGCAAATTTTCGTATACCAAAGTCTATTTACACGAGAATTTTTTATTACAACACAATAGGGGTAGCGAAGCAACCCAGATATAATCTAGTATATATTAATTGATGAGTACATTCATAAGTTTTAAATTTGAAAATATAAAGCTGGAAAAAAGAAAGTCATTTCAATTGAAATTGCGTTAATACTATAACATTTTTATATAGCATACTTTAAGGATAATAATATGAAAAAATCTATTGCCTACTTTAAAGCCGCCAAAAAATGTAAACTATAATAAGAATATATTATTTTCTTAATTCAAATCTTTTATTATTTTTTAAGTCTTTAATTTGTTTTTAAATATATTTTAAGAAACTATTTATTGCCAAAAAAAATATCTAAGCAAATAGTTTTTTTACAAATAAATGTTCTTTTGAGAAAATTAACCTCTTTATAAGTCTTGAATTTAAAATTAATTTTAAAATAAATTCGAGACTTTAAAGCTAGAAAAAAAAATCATTTATGTTCAGATAGCCCTAATAATAAAGTATGTTTATATAGCATACTTTAAAGATAATAATTTAAAAAACATCTGTTGCATACTTCTAGACTACGAAAATCATTTAATCATTTCTTAATTCCCTTATAGTATCAAAATCGTTTTTAAATATATTTTAAAAATCTATTCATTGCCAAAAAAAAATATCTATGCAAATAGTATTTTTTTAACAAATAAATATCTTTGGGGAAAAATCTTATTAACCTCATCATACATTTCACTTTTTAGCACTTAATACCAGTGGCCCTGATAACAATAATATGCCAGCCATTCTCAGCTAAACATGTTTCAACAATAGAGTGTAAAATCTTTTACGTAAATCGCAATACTTTTTTTTCTCTGCCATTATTTTCATTTTCAATTATTTTTTGTTCTACAGTACTTTTGAATAATAGTTTATTTCTGTTTTAGACTCTATTGTTTTGCCAGCTTTAAGCAAAAATATTTCTTCAATGTGGCCTCACAGTTACTGGCTGGCTGGCTGGCTTTATGGTTGGCTCTAGCATTATTGTTTGGTTTCGTAAAAGAAAGAAAAGAAATATCCCTAAAGTGTCATATGAACAAAAATCTAAAGCCTTGAACAATAGTTTCAGCTGCTACTGATGTTGTATACAAATTTACTCATGACTACAACATACAACTGCTACAACGTGCTTATGAAGCAACTTTTTATGTTTAAGACTTTTTTCTCTGAAATTGAAAACAAAAACAACAAAAAAGTAAAAACATTTTCATTTATATATTTTTCTTATTATTTAAAATTTATATAACAATTTGTGTTTTTTTCTTTTTTTACTGTTAATGAATTGCTTGGCAAAGAAGAAAGATTTGCTATTTTTGTAATAAAAAGAAAAAGGATTTAATAAATTTTAAGCCTTTAAGTAGGCAATTGTATATGTATAAAACTTTCAGCCTAAAAGTATAACATAAAATTGTGATAATGATAATTGTTGTAAAGCATACAAATTTCAGTTTTTTTCTCTTTGTTTTACTGAGTAGATTAAGCAAAGTTATTAAAAAGTTTATTTTTTTCATACTTCCATACCATTTTCCACATTTTTGGTATTAAGTATTTTTTTTTTTTGTTATATTATAGCCCCGAGACAAAGTTAATTGTATTTGTGTAAAAAACAAGAAACAAGTTAGGAATTTGTGTGTTAAAATAAGAAAAAATTCCAAAATTAAAGAAATTTAAGATTCAAATTTATTGAGGTTAAGGCTGATGTTGTAAAGGTGCTGCTGATTTTATTTTTTGTGACATTAAACAAATTTTTAAAAGTAAAAGTTTAAGAAAAAATTTACATCTAAGATATGTTTGCTAGCAGCTAAATATTCCTTTGTTTAAGTTAAAATGATGTAGCAAACAAAACGTATATTTTGAATGGAATTGAATAGCTCAAAGCTCCGTCCGCGTATACTTTGGGGTTAAATGAGTCGAAATGCCACTTAACTCAGGGCTAGACAATTACAATATTTTTATATTTACTTTCGTTTTTTTTTTTTTTGATCGAAAAGTAAAAAAAAAAATATTTCTGGAATCTAAAATTTTTTATTGAGAGAATTCTGATAGAAGTCCGTCCTTCTATCAGTCTATATGTTATGATCGACCATCAGACATTAAAGAGGATACTGTTGAGCACTTCATAAATTATTTCAAGACTAAACCTGTTTCATTTAGATCTAGCAACTGCGATTTCATTCTTCTATATCCAATTATATATTAACAATATGTCTTCTATTTAATAGCCCAGCTTTTAATTTCTCATACTTTTCTATTTCCTAGCAAATAATTTAAAACCCAACACCTTACAACAAAAACAAAATGATATCCATTCACTTTAAATGTTTACAAGGAAATCAATAAACATTGAATATAAAAGCAAACGTAGCTTCATAAAGAAAATTAACTTGTTTCATTAAACACTTTGTGAACGAAGAACATAAAAACACAAGATGAACGCAATCTTCCTGGTATGCCAGTGATTATGTTTAACACATCTTAAAATATTTTATGGACAACGCGACCACATAAGTTGATTTTGTAAACCATGAAAAAGGAAACAAAAAGGACTATAAAAGCCGCCACAGATAAGATACCTTAACAGGTAAAAACAATGTTTCTTAACACCTTAGCAATTTTCTGCTGCAACCAAAAAGAATTCCAGATGAATTACATTTAACAAAAAATAAAAATAAAAAATTGGTTCTCAAGAAAACATTTCCTTTGACAACTAATGCTAGTGAGAACAAACGTTTAACACTAACACTATCAACGTAATAATGTAGCATTGACCCAAATGATTCCTTTAAAGTCATGTTCAGAAAAGAAAAAAAAAAAAATAGTTACGAACTATGAACGGAAGCCAATAAGCAATTAAATACATCTAAATTCTTACAAAACACGCACTAATTCCGTAACCATATTTAAACTTTAGTTACGAATACTTTGCTCCTGCCTCTTGCTTCTCAGCCGCGACAATGTTCGTTGGTTGTTTGGTTAGCTGATAATTGCTGTGACAGTTGGTTGGTTGACTGTTGTTGTTACAACATCTAGTGATGCTGGCTGGCTGGCAAGGAGTCTTCGTTGTTGTTAAAGTAGTTAAATGAAAACTTTGAACTTAGCGGTTTTTTTGTTAATATAAAAAGCATAAAAATTCTTTAAACAAGTTTTTATTTTATTTAATTTTATTTAGTTTTTTTTTATTCTCTTAACTCTCTCTTGTGCTCTTAACACTTAACAATAATAAACTATAAACTATTACGAATTAATGTTTACGACACAACATTTGAAAAACAAGAACAGCAAAGTAGAAGGAAGACAGACGCATAAAATTGTTCGGACAGCGGCTGTTACAGGAAGGCAATTGGAGGAAAGACCAAAAAAAAAAAAAACAACATTTTACACGCATAAAGTTACCAACAATACGAGTATGAGATGAGACATAAACATGGTCATGAACACACACACGCAATGGATGGAAATGATTTAGACAACAAAAAAAAAGTAACTCACACATTTTATTAAGTGGGTCTATTGGTAATTTATTGCTGAAAGAAATGTATTTTCTTAACATGGTCTAGCAATAAAAAGAAAAGTCGAAGTTCTCATGATTTTATTACCTTCTTGCACATGAGATATATTATGCCCATCAGTTTAATATGGTGACTATCGCCTGAAAGGAAATACAAAACTCAGAAAATTTTTTAAAAGTTTGCATAAAGATTAAATAGTCTGACCATGATTTTTAGTTCTTATTCAAGGACAACACTGGTTGCAAAAAAAATGTGTTTTTCGTCCTTCTTCAAAAATAATATGTGAACTAGATGGAATTCGACATGCTAAACACGAATCAGCTTTAAGTTTTTTCCTATCAGGTCCAGATTTTTTTATGGTTGTATTTCCCTAAATGAGCTGATTACTCGATTTATATAAATGATTAACCAAAATATGGGGAATAAAATTGGCTTTAAGTCGTTCTAATATCAATTTTTATCCGCTCAATAGTTTCGATGTTATTTCGAAATAAGTGTCCAAAAAAATTTTTTTTAGTAAACTTTCATATGAAAAGTAAAAACATCAAAAATGTTTCAGTTCATCATCTTTATCTCAAAGCTGGTGAGACTACGAGTAAAATAAAACACATGTTTTTTAAATTGATGCGCAAATCTTGATTTCATTCAGAGTTACGTGAAAATACCCATGTAGACCTTTAATTAAGTAGAAATACACTGGTGGGCAAACAAATGTTTCTTATTTCTTAGTCTGAAAAAAATAGATGAATTTGATGGAATTTAACGTGCTAAACAAGAAGAGATGTTGTGATTGTTGTAATAAGGAGTGAGATCGAAAAATTCTTAACACACACTTTGCCTCACAACTTTTTTCGGAATCAATATTCAAAATATTTTTTGATCTAGTTATCATGGAAAAATACTTCAGTTATTATTTTTAATAACAACCATGTTAATTTGTCCTTATTTTCATCAAAATAAGTGACGAAAAAGATTTACTTCCTACAAGTTATTAAAAAATTTCAAAAAATCCAAATAGGTCTTACAAATAATTGGCCACAGAATTAAATGTCGTCCAGTAAAACCGTTTCTAATGTTATTAAACAGTATCAGGAGAATTGGACTATTGATGTGAAACCTAGTTCGGTAAGAAAAAAGGACCACATGATATTGGGAAGGCCAGAAAATTGAAGGCATATTGAAAGGAACTCCAAACACATCTGGTAGAAAATCAGCTCAATTTTCTCAGTGCTTCGACTATTTGGTGCGAAAATTTAAAGCTAATGGGAAAGTTGATATCATATAAAGTTCAAAAAATTCCAAACTGGAATTCTGCAAAAAAAAATTACAAGCCAAAAATAGGACTCGGAATTTAAAACCAAATTTCATCCAAAAATACTCAAAGTGTATAATTGACGAATTATTTCTTACAAAATTCATGGTATGACAAGCCTTTTGCAGTTGTGGCAAAACAGGAAAGTCATTTGATACATTCGGATCTATAAATACCAAAATATGCATAAAGGAATATTTGCAAAAAAGACTTCTTCTTTTCTTTAGAAAGCACAACGTGTCCATATATTTTTGGACCCATTTGGTATCATGTCACTACGGTAAGAAAGCTCTGGAGTGGTGGTTCGTTTCTTTCCGAACGAAAAGTCAATTCTGTTGTCGTGCAAACCCAAAGGAGATAAGGATGCACATACTAGGTCAATAATCCTATAAGCCTCTCATATTTTCTTCACAAAACATGGGAAAGACAAATTGATATCAACCTTCCATATCTCTCTCAACATTCTTACGCTAAAAGTAGATCAATTCAGTAATTACATGCAGGCATCCTTCCTAGACATAGAGGGTACCTTTAATATCTCAATATACGAAATGATTTAGCTATGGTAATGTCTGGAATCCATCTTTTGAGAAATATTGTAGTAGCAGTCTTAGAACAATATCAATTTGGCTTTAACGCTACTAAGTTAGTACTCCAATCCAACGTTTTTTTGCAGGAAATATCACAACGAGAAGGATGAAGAATAAATTTTTCATCTCTTTTGCGAATACCCTGCACTCGAAAACTTTCGCTTATGTTATTTGGGACAAGGATTTCTAAATAGCCTCACCGAGCTATCGGACATTAGTATATGAGGCATTAGCTCTTTTGTAAGAAGCTATAGCTGGTTTCAGAATTGAATTTATTATGCAATAGATGGTGCCAATGGGTTATGGATGACTGCAAATTGAAGACTTCTTCCACTCGGTGACATTCTCTGTCTGCAACAACTATAATTTATCTTTCTGTACTTTCAGCTCCCTTCCTTTGCTATCTACTTTAATTTTTCTAACAGAGTCCAAGTGATCCATAGTACCAGTGCACAGTGGGGCAGAATCGAAATTTTTTGGAAATAAATCTGTAACTTCTGTTCGACTGGTTGGATTTGTTTGGTATAGGCATAGCAGAGGAGTGTACAATGTTAAGTTTGGAAGAGGGACTGAACAGACCCCTCAGGGGCGGAGCTAAAGGGGCTCAAAATTGGGTACCTCTAACATACAAATTTTTTAATCGCTTGTCAAATTTCTCGTCCAATTTCAAATATTTTTATACATTATTGTAGGCACTGATAAGACCTACAAAAAACATGCTTGCATGTTGTATTTATCTCTTATAGTTTTTGAGTTATTTGCATTTGAATTTGTAAGTAGCTCAATTTTGCATGTTCTTGGTCCAGTTTTATTCATATATATCCTAGTGTTTTGACCGATTTCATTTCTTTTTTCTTCAACTAATTAAAGAATAAAATTATCCATTGAATAAAAAAAATTTGAAGTCGATATCTTTATCAAGTCTAAAAATAAACGATTTTGAATTTGAAAATTGCAAAAAATACGACTTTTTGTATTTTTTTGGCCGAAAATAAATAAAATTTTCTTTAACAACATATAATAATTTTATACTTTTCTTAAAATAAAAATCAAGCTCAATAACTCAATTGGTCAAGGTACACATCCTCCCGAATTTTACCCATTTTATATGAAAGTTTTGATTTTAGTCTATATTTTCTCAAATCCCAAAGCACGAATCGGCAAACAGAATGCAGTTTAAGAATCTGTAATATGTTCCTAAAAGTTGTCAATCATAATCTACGGGTCTTCGGAAAAATGTGGATTTTATAGCCGAAAATATGAAAAAACCCATTTTTGGAATTTTCGCCGTTTTTTTTGGGAATTGTGGGATTCCTTTTACAAAAATCTTAATGTTTTTTTCACTTTCTCGTTGTATACGCTAAAGTCTACTTCCACCGAAAATTTCGTTAAGATATCTTTAATAACAAAAATTTTATTACAGATAAAATATTTATAGTTTCTCAAAAAAACACTTTTTTACAAAAATTTTACTTTAATTTAAAAAATCAAAAAAAGGTAAAACTCGATTTTTTTTCAACTAATTGCTTTGAAAAATATTGAAATCAATATCTTTTACAGAACCAAAACTAAGCCACTTTAAAGTTTTATAAGTCACGGAAACAAACAAAACAATTCTATACTGCGTCAAATTTTTTTCAAAATTCGAACAATTATTTCAGGAAATATTAATATAAAAGTAAAATTTTCAAAAATTTTTAGAGCTTATCTGTAATAACAACTGGAAGCAATTGGAGATATTTGTTTATTATTAACGAGAGAAAAAGATTTAGTCGGTCGAGCCCGACCATATGATACCCTACACCATTATGTACATTATAATTCGGGGAGGGGTCTTTTATTAGACATGAATTCAAATGTGGACCGATACTCATAAGTGTAAAATAGGACATACAAATACAGAATATTACGTTGATGCTGACATCTATTTGAATTTATTCACTTTTGGGTGATTCTCGAAAGGAGGCCTTATATGGGATCTATGGTAAATTATGGACCGATCTTTGTAAAATTTGGCACTATCATTTATGTTTATATAAAACTTATTTGTGTCGAATATTAACTTTATACTAACATTTTAATAGGATTTATGGCCGTTAAAGTGATTTTCTGAAAAGGGATTTATACGGGAGCTATGGGTAATTATGGACCGATCTTTTTAAAAATCGGCACACTTATTTAAAATTATATAAAACTTATATGTGCCAAATTTCATTAAAATATTGCTATATTTAAGAGATTTATGATCGTTAAACCGTTTTCCGGGAGGACATTTGTATGGGGGCTAGGTGAAATAATGGACCGATCATAACCAATTTCAATAGGCTTCGTCCCTGGACTAAAAGAAACCTGTGTACCAAATTTCATAAATTTTGGTTCAAAATTGCGACCAGTAGTTTGATTACAAGGTTTACATGGACGGACAGACGGTTAGACGGACAGACGGACGGACGGACATCTTTAAATCGACTCAGAAAGTGATTCTAAGCCAATTGGTATAAATTAAAGTGGGTCTTAGACCAATATTTTTGGGTGTTACAAACATCAGCACAAACGCATAATACCCTCCCCACCTATGGTGGTGTAAGGTATAAAAATAATAATAAATTGAATAAAAATGATCTCTGAATTTCAAAAGAGTCACAAATATTTCGAGTACTTAAAAAGCAAACCGTTTCCAAGAATTTATGCACCAAAAGCAATTAATAAAATTAAAAACTGAATTTAAAAAAAAATATTTTTCAGTAAAAAAAATGAACAAAAATTTACTTTTTACCAAAAAAGAAATAGTTGTTCTTTAAAAAATCTATTTTTCATAAAAAATTAATTTTTTATAAGCATCGTTTTTTAAAAAATCTTAAAAAATAAAATTTCATAAAATATACACATTTTTTACTGGAGATTTTCTTTTTTTTTATTCCCTCAGAATTTTTCTTTATTCTAATCAAAAATTTGTTATTTATAATGTTTCGTCAACTATTTAATTCGATACAGATGATTTTCTTCAAAACCATTCGTCCAGATTTTGTGAAAAGGCAACACATTCCGAGGAAAATTTTATTTGTGATTATTAGAAAAAAAACGCGATTTTAACAAAACCATTCATACTTAGTTCATTTTTAAACCCTTTCCAATTGACCCATTTATATTAACATTATCCATCCCAACTAAACACATTGAAAAGATGTTGTTAAACACTAATAAAATTGATGGTTTAAGAAGTTATAAGAGTTTTACAACAGCAAAAAAAAATTGTTGTAATATAAAAATTTTTTTCTCACTGGGAACTTAACAAACGACGACAATATTCATAAGAAAGATTTAAGAATTATTTTGCTTTTTCATCCAGGTCCTAAACATAGTTTTTATGGCAGCAACAAAGTTGTTGGAAAAACAGCTATAAAAAATTTTGAATTGCTTAAAGAAAATAACTTTGTTCAATAACAAAAAAATATTCAATAATTTATTATAGAAACTATTAAATTTAATTTAAATTTATTGTTTTAATAGTTAAAAAAAAAATGTAACATGAAATTGCAGGCATTTGCATGTTTAAAGAAATTAAAAATATTTTATTAGGGGATTTTTTTGCGTTTATAATGGAAATCGCTTTAAAAGGGGGGATTTAAAATTATTTTAATTTCAATTAAGATTATTTAAATAAACAAAATTTATATTTGTTTTAACAAAAAACAAAGAAGTTTTGTTTACATTACTTCAATATTGTAATCTCAACTAAAACTAAATATTTTTTTTGATTGTTGCTTCTATAAAACAAAGGAAAGAAAATTTAATAATTTCGTACTATGCTGTGTTAGTTATTAATTTTTTTATATATTAATTTTATTTAATTTCTTTTCATTAAATTATATTAATGGGAATCTGACGTGCTGCTGATAGTTTTCCCCATTTTATATTTTTTTTCCACTTTTTAAATAACTGATGAGATCGATTTCATTTTTGGTTTGAGTGTTTTTAGTTTTGCGATTTAAAAAAATATAAAAACAAATAAAAAACAGCATTAATTATTTAATAATTTATTAAATAAAAAAAACTTGACACAGAACGTGTCGATAGTTTGTTTTTATTTTTTTGGGTTTTTACTTTTAAATTATAAATTTTAAATATTTAATAAGTTTATGTGGGAAAAATTAGCAGCCTTATAATTTATTGGTTTTTTGTAAAACAAAAACTTTTAAAATGCCTGGGAATTAGAGAGCAGATTAATGTTTTTTTTTTAACTTATAATTGAATTAATTAAAAATTATTGTGTAATTTTAAATTATTGCACAACGAATAATAAACAAATAAACAAAATATTTATTGAATAATTTATATGAAATTAAATGCAATGTATATAGGCCCCCTCTTAGCTTCTTTTGAAAAAAGTAGTTCCAAATTGACTTCATTCCACACAGAGGAAAAAATTCAATTCAAAATTCACCACGATTGTGGTCACATTTGATACCGTTGATTAACAAATTTAATAGAAAACTTAATGCAATTTAATAATTTGTTACCGAAATGTTGACAACTTGATGCCAATTAGGTATAGTTTTCGTTTGAACACGCAGTTCTGAATTTGAACAGATTCACTTTTGACACTGAATGGTATCATTTTCATCACGTATGTGGTCGATTTTTCTAAGTGGAAGATCTTTTTATAGTCTACAATTTGCTCCACTCGAAGGTCTTTTATAGTCTTGAATCATCTGCAATTAAAAGTCTTTCTGTAGTTTGCAATTCTTTTTAATCAAACAATAGCTTAAATCGAATGTCTTCTTTTAGTTCGAGTCGAAGCTCTTTCTACAGTCTCCAATTAACTTCAATCCCAGCTCTTGCTGTAGTCTCATATAAGTTTTAATCGAGAGTCTTCCTATAGTCCTCAGTCAACTACAACCAAAGGTTTTTGTATAGTTTGCAAAGGTTACAATTAGCTTCCAACGAAGGTCGTTTTATAGTCTCCAATAAGATTCAATCGAAGGTCTTTCAAAAGTCTTCTACTCAGTTTCTATAGTCTATCTTTTAACAAAGAAAAAAAATTTTTTAGCACTTTTTTTAATGTTTCTTGATATACCAAACAACATCCCTCATCAGCCTGCTAAAATTTGAATCCCAATTCCAATTTATCATATTAAATAATAACATTAAATTACCTTTTTAACTTGCCACTTTAATTCCCGGAAATAATCACAATCCCACTAATGTTAGCTACTCTTTTAAAAACAATTAATTAAAGTTGTTTGAGGGTAAAAAAAAAAAAAAAAAAAAAAAAAAAAAAAAAAAAAAAAACATCTTAAACAACATCATTTAAACCAAAAGAAATACTTAGCAAAAACTAAACCTCTTCTCGACCACCCACCAAAAATGTTAAGCCATTAACATTGCTTCTCCACACCTTCAATGGTCGACACAACGTTTAAAAAACATTGTAAAATAGCACCTACAGCAGCCGCTTAAATAAAAACGAAACTCATTAGCCGAAATAAGAAGAAGAAAAAAAGAGCACTTAATATGAGTAAAGCAAAAACAAAAAACACTTGAAAAAAGTACAAAAAACAATCTTCACATTAATAAAACAAAAATATAGGAAAAGTTAAGAACAGAAAAAAATATGTCATAAGCTAAATAATAACCGAACATTATTCAAAATTATGTTGGCAAAAAAAAAAAATAGTATGAAAAATATGCGAAAATAAAAAATCCTTAAAGTATTAAAAACAAAAAATTAATGGCCATAAACACAAGGCCAATAATGTGGCTGGCAACATGAGTGAGAAACAAGCGTTTAAATGAAACAACACGCGAATAAAAAAAAAACGAACACAATTTTAATTTAAATAAAGAGCATTGAGGAAATGCAATTGCAGCGACTAACTACAATACCACAAACAATTTAAGAAGAAGAAAATAAATCTTAATAGCATTAAACTACATAAATAGCAAAATACAATAAGAATCAACGTCTTTAAATCCAGCAAATTTTAAATTCCAATTTTACAAGCTACAACTTCCTGTTTGCATTACATTGTGGCCTTCATCGTTATTCCCAGCATTACCTATTAATACTAAAATAAATTCTTTTAAATAAATATGAAAGGAATTTACTTTTTACATAGCATATTTGTCTAGGGAATATAACTAAAAAATCTGAGCCAAATATTTTATTTTCTTCTTTTATAAATTATATTGGTTAAGTTTTTGCTATGAATCTTCGTACATTGGTCTCAATTGGAGTAGTGATCCTATTACCGAAAATGAGCGATATTTATGCCTTTTAAGGAATTTAATAAAAGTATCACTATATCGCGATAATAGCGATAGGATGGTACTGTCAAATAACAGTGTGTGTGCGACTTTTCATCTTTCTGATGTCCGTCGTGAATTTACTAAAGACAAGAAGACTATTTTATTATGACTACTGTTGTCGTTCACAGAGACTTTATGCGGATATATAGGCACTTTTAAATTTTATTTTTCCAGTTTTTGCAACTTTGCGAGCAACGAAATTATCGCCCAATAAAATGTTTAAAATTATTTATCGTGAAATTCAAAAAAGACCTTCGTTAAGTTTTCGCTGAGTTTTTCTACAAAAGTGAAATGAGCGATCAAGTGAGGAAGATCATTTTCGTTTTTATCGTCGTAAAGTATTGCTAGCCTTTCTTACTTTAATAGAAGTAGCTAGATGATAAAGCTACCCAGACGACATCCCTATTGTCTGTTTATCGCTACACCACCTACCAAATTCGTTCAGCTCTCAACACAAACTCTCATTCCCATTTTGGTCCCCGTAGAGAAGCCTTGCAATTTCATGGAACCTGAATAAATCATAATAAAGCCAATTGGCTTTATTCGCTTTACAAACGCCATTAACGAATCCCTTCGCATCTTTTTAACACCAACTACCCCCCACCTCATGTGACTGAAAGTGTCAGATTGATTCTCGTAGCAACAAGACGCTTTATCCCAGCAGGCAGAATTCCCAATGCCAAACCAAATTATAAAAATCGGTAACTTTTAATCAGCTAGATGGATTTATACATAAAATTTCATAAAGAAGTAGCAGAGAAGAGTACAATTTTAAGTTTGGACGAGGGACTTCACATACAGCTCAGGAGCGGAGCCGTCGGGGCTCAAAATAGTGTACCTCTAGCATAGAAAATTTTTGAACTTTTGCCAATTTTTGCTTCTGCTACGCCTATGTGAATTTAAAAATAAAAAATCTATCTAGAAATAAATCACACAAAAAAAAACTTTAGATATTGCGTTTGACAATGTCGAACTTTCAGAAGCTAAAAAGTACGTAACCTATTTCACAAAAGAGCAATAATCAGAAGTATCAAGAATCTCACTCGAGACTCTGAGCCCAACTCCTTCGCATCCAGTGAAGAAGATAATATTATCTGCAAATTAAAACTATCCAAAGCTCTTGATCTAAACGGCATTTCATGTTATTGCTAACAAAAATTTGGTCCAATAGTATTGGAATATTTCACACGACTTTTAGATCTCTCCATTCACCAATTGACATTTCCAGATATCTTAAAAGTTGGATAATTCCCATTCTAAAACCAGGCAAACCAGCTACTCTTAAGGAATCTTACCGCCCGATTTTCCTTCTGTCTGTTTTAAAATCCCTAGTACTACCAGCTCCTAAAGAGCGTTTCTCAATATGTCTTCAGGGAAACGCATATCAAAACCACGACAATTAACTTGAGAACCAACCAGATCACCAATGGCCTCAAACAGCAAAAACTACGACAACGCACAGTAATTGTAGCCATGGATATATCCAAAGCCTTTGACACGGTTGAACCATTCCATGCTGATAAATGATATCGCAAAATCTACTTTTTCGACATCAAGAGCTGGATCGATAACTAACTCTCTGGCAGAAAAGCGTTTGTTTAGTTTGGATGTCAAAAAATCAAGTAGCAGTATGTATTTTCACCCATGCTCCTCAACATGTATCTTTTTGAAGCATCCTGTCTTCCCCTAGGATGCCTCAATCATGTCATATGCAGATAATTTCACCATAAGTTCATCTGGTATTTAGTTTTTGCAGGAACGCAATCTTAGGTTATCAGCACCAAATCTTTGTTGTATCTTTTTTCCTCTTGGACCAAGTAATTAAAGAGGATTCTTGACATCTCTGTCGAGGATAGACTTATTGGGGTAAGTTTCCACAGCCTTCTCTACAAGCTAGCGGTAGTAGTGGCTTTTTTCCGTTGTCAGAGAGAATTTGCTAAGCATTTTTCTCTCTTTTCAGAGCTTTTTGAAGTTCCCAGACGACTAGAAAATTTGGATTACATATAAAACTTTTCGTCCTACAAATCCTAACGGGTTAAATTTTGAAATTTTGTATCAATGATCGTATACATGAGGATTTATGTGTAATTTTCTAAGGATTTAAGGAACTTTCTGAAGTCTCTTGTGTTATTACCTTGAAATTAATAAAGAGTACACAAATCAAATCAATCTCGTAGGAGCATTCAAAGAAAAAGCTTCAGAGAATATCAAAATTAAATTCCTGCATAGATAACACTTAGATCTTAAATGGCATACACGTTTTTGCTCCCTTTACCCTCGGCCTTATATTAATATAAGATTTTGGGTTGATTCTTTGTGCAAATAAGTTTAAAACTTTTATTTTCAAATATCTGCCGGACGTACGGACGGACAGTGTTTTTTCTGTCATTAAAGTACATAATAGAATGAACATAAAATGAAAACATAGAATGAAAAAAAAGTTACAAATGTACCCCACTAGAAATGAAGATTAGTATGTTCTTATATGATTCCCAAAATATTACATCTCGATGTTAAGATTTACGTGAGCTGGACCATTTTTAAAACATCTCTCAAATTATGTATTTATTTCAATATTATTATCAAAATTTTAGTTATAAGAAAATTAACTTCAAATTATAATAGAGACATACTACGACCTTCAATATTAATTTAAAAAAATTGTTATGTCTCTTTTCAGTCGCGGAATATTAAGATTTTACTAAAATTTTTTATCATATTTTCTTTTTTCAAACATGTTATTTTATATATTTCAATATTTTTCAAAATATATTACGTTTTAATGTACCACAGAAATGGTATATCCTGTTACTATTGAAGATAACACGTAATTATCCCATTATGAGCCAGAGGGTCAACTGAATGCATAAATAGTTCCCAAAAGCCTAAATCAGCAATTTTTACAAATAAATCGCCGCTTTTTTGATAAATTTATGCTTTTAAGGACATGTATGTCCATAACTAACCATTTATGGACCGGAAATCTAAAAATATTATTTGTGCAACTAAAGGGTAATTGAATGCACATATCAATAGTACTTAGTGAAAGCTTTCCAATGATGGGCTAAAATATAATTTACGATGAAAAATGTCCAAAATTATTTATTTATTTATTTAACATTAATTACAAAATTAAATTGTTGTAACTAATATAGAGATTAAAGAGTACTAGCTGCGGTGGCTTACGACTCTGATTTTTTATAAAATAATTTAAATTTTATCTTGATAATTGATATTAGTTAAGAAATTATAGATTAATCTAATGTTAGTATCGTTAATGTTTTTTAATAGATTTGACGGTAGTTGGTACCCGAAGATCTTGCATCTGATAGTGTTGAAGATGGGGCATTCATCTAGAATGTGGGTAACATTTACAGGTAGAACATCTTTGAGCAGGAGTTTTTTCTATTAGGTGGGAATGGGAGAATTTGCAGTGTCCAATTCTTAGTCTGACTATTGTTGATGTTATTTTTCGAGAGCAATTTTTCGAGAAAGTGGATTTGTTTCCCGTAGGGTTGATGTTTTTATAATTGTGTTAGTAATTAACCCAGTTTTGTGTTTTTAGTATGTCCAAAATATTTAAACTTTAATAAAATACTATTTAAAATAAAATCATTGATAATTTTACAAAATTTTAATTTCGCGAGAATGAAAACAATTTTTAAATTATTTTTTGCTCAATATGTATTAGACGTTGTTTTTCTATCATGTGTTGTAAATTTTTTGACAAAAAGTTAAAAACTATGATTACTGTCGATCGAAAACCATATTTTTGGAGGTATTTTAAAAATGCTCCAGCTCACGTAAATTAAATAATTGAACCGAAATATTTTAGGAATTAGTTTCAAGCATATCAATTTTTAAATTTGCAACTTATTTCATCCCCATACAAATCAAGCCCGATTTATACAACACTATATAATTTTAAAATAAAAATGATGCTATGGGAACAATGAAACACCTCCATATTCATAGAGTAAAGCTTGAAGGATCGAGCGATCTGAAGACCCCATACAGATGTTGCCTTAATTCTAACTAAACAACTGTGCTCAGCATCAACAGCAATAAAACCTGTAAAGTTACCAACAACTCAAGTGCGTGTAATAATGAATGAAACAACATAATGATGGTTGTTTTATTATTTATTTTTTTTATTAAAGTTTCTACTTAATGCTTTTAGTTGTGGTTTCATTACGTTGTTAAGTTCATTTAGTTTGCTGTTTTTTTTTTTTTTTTTTTTTATATAAAAAAGGAAATGCACTCTTATTTAAGCGAATAAATATACAAAATAACACCTTCATACAAATAAGAAGAAGTTTCATACTTTCTGAACATACAACATAAATTTAGCATGTATTTGCATGAACAGGCAACATAATGACTGTGTTTATTAAATTAAGAAATTATAATAATATGGTCATTACAAAATAATCAAAAAGCCACAAAAAAGGGCATATAAAAAACAGCATTCTCAAAAGAAAAAAAGAAAAAATAAAATTATGAGAAAAAAAAAAAACTTACAAAAAAGACAACTAAAATTCTCTTAAAAAAAAAAAAAATTGCAACACGAAATTTTAATCATATTGTATTTGGGCAAAGAAGCAGTTTAATGTCAAGTAAAATGATTGATCCATAAGATCCTCAAAGATACCAAAAATATTTGTTATAAAAAGAAAGAAGCAGTAGGAGGAAGAAAAAATGATATAAATGTCAAGTTTTATTTACTTTCAAAATTACAATAAATTTTGAAGACCACACGCACATATTATATGACAAAAAAAAAACCCTCATTCAAATGAAGCATGACAAAAAGGTTGGTAGACTTGTGATTGGAGTCAGAGATTTATATTAAAAATTAATATAAGATATAAGTTTTTCTTGTTTTTTAGAGACACTCCATTTGCCAGGTGACATGTGATTTGTGATCAATCATAAGATTGACTTTGTACTTGTTCATTCTAAGTTAAGAGTTCAATTGTTGCTGTTTTTACGATGTAATTTAATTAATGCAAATTATTCCTTTACATTTCTATATAATTGTTATTATCTCAACTAAAATTAAACGTTAAGGTAAACATGCATGTCATTTTAGGTTCACATAGAGAGAAAAAAAAACACATGATATCACAACTATAATTATTTATAAAGTCAAACGTAAAGATCATATAATAAATAAAACATCAAATTACAGAAAAAAAATGAATTCACTTTAAAACATTTTAACATTCTGAGAAGTCACAAGAAAAAAAATTAAATGAAAGAAATGTCAAATACCAACAATAACTCAAACAATATAAAGTATTTCCTAAATTACTGCACAGTGGGACAGAATCGAAAATGTTTAGAAATAAATCTGTAATTTCTAATCGGCTGGTTGGATTTAAATAAAATTGCACGAGGCGTAGCAGAAGAATGTACAATTTTATATTTGGAAGAGATACTCTTCATACCCTTCAGAAGCGGAGCTATTGGGGCTCAAAGTTGGGTGCCTCTGACATAAAAAAATATTCATCGCTTGCCAAATTATTTATGACAGAGGCACCCTATTTTGAGCCCTAATAGCTCTGTTCCAGAAGGGTATATGGAGTCCCCCTTCTAAACTTAAAATTATACACTTCTCTGTTACACCTATTATTTAAATTCATTCAACCAATTAGAAGTTACAGATTTATTTCCAACAAAAAATATGTGCGCACTGTGTACAGGTCGGATCAAATTGAAATGTTTGGGAGAGTTGTTAAGGAAAACCTAAGCTTTCAGATAAATTATATTGTAGTCACCCTGTTGTAATTCGCTAAGCTGTGTCAAACGCAAATTTTTGGTAATAAATCTGAATATCCTAAACTACTGGTCGGATTAAATTGAAATGTATGGAAGAGATGTGGAGGGGGACCTAAGCTTTCAGAAAAATCATCTTGAAGTCACCCTGTGATAACAAGAGATAAGATACAGGGTGTCAAAATTTACTACCTTCATTTGTAGAAGTTACGATTTTTTTAAACTTTTACATACTCGAGGTAGTCAATTTTGACTTATCCTTTGTTATCACAGGGTGACTGCAAGATGAGTACGAAAAATTGCTGATTTTCTTTTTAAATCTCACTTTTTTTCAAAATTTAATCAATAAAAAAATAATTTCTTCACAAATTTCAAAAAACAAGGTTTTTGAATATTAAAGAAATTTTTATTTGATTGAGAGTTACACCCAACAACCAGCATTACTCGAAAATGGTGAAATTTTTAACAATATTTCAAGTTCATCGGTTTAGAAAAGATGAGATTTTTCAAATTTGAAAAATTGTTTTAATAACTACGTTTATATAGATTGACTTGATATTAAATTATTTTCCGTCTGTCCAAAAATGAAGACAGTAGAGCTTATTTATTGAAAATATTAAAATTTTTAACATTATATTTCTTTAATGTACAAAAAATATATTAAAATTAATTTGCTAAAATTTATTTTTAATGTAATGTATTACTAATATTACGATCTTTTTGTGTACCAAAGATCATTTTAATAAGGAGTGAGATCGAAAAATTCTTAACATACATAATATTCAATAACTTGGAAACGGTTGATCTTCGAGTTTTCATTATTTTTTTAATCATTTGATAATTTAGCACAGATCGCAGAAATATATAATTTTTATGGTTCTAACCACTAATTATAAAATTGTGGACCATTTTTGTAAACCCTTTCTTTGGAGATTTGATATTTGCTTCAGTCACTTTTTTGGAACAGTGTGCACATCTTCTGTTAAAATCTTCGGTATTTTGAGAAACCTTTTTTGTGCTCTTGAATTCACTTTTGCCAAGAGCTCAATATCTCTCCACTGGTCTAAGCTATGGACAATTTTGAAAATTGACCTCTCTTGGTACTAAAACTATGTTATTGATTTGGTACCACTCCAGAGCTTTATTACCGTAGTGACATGATACCAAATGGATCCAAAAATATGTGGACACGTTGTGCTTTCTTAAGAAAAGAAAAAGTCTTTTTTGCAAATATTCCTTTATGCATATTTTGGTATTTATAGATCCGAATGTATCAAATGACTTTCCTGTTTTGCCGCAACTGCAAAAAGCTTGTCATACCATGAATTTTGTAAGAAATTTTTGCTGCTTTTGGGTCTTAAACTTATCTCCAACATTGCTTCGAGCATTAGAATTAAAAATTTTTGAGACACAAGCTGCGAAGATTCTGCCAGCACCTACGTTTCTTCGTCAATTATACAGCTTGAGTATTTTTGTATGAAATTTGGTTTTAAATTCCGAGTCCTATTTTTTTGCTTGTAATTTTTTTTGCAGAATTCCAGTTTTGAATTTTTTGAACTTTATATGTTATCAACTTTCCCATTAGCTTTAAATTTTTACACCAAATAGTCGAAGCACTGAGAAAACTGAGCTGATTTTCTACCAGATGTGTTTGGAGTTCCTTTCAATATGCTTTCAACTTTCTAGCCTTCCCAATATCATGTGGTCCTTTTTTCATACCGAACTAGGTTTCACATCAATACTCAAATTCTCCTGATACTGTTTAATAACATTAGAAACGGTTTTACTGGACGACATTTAATTCTGTGGCCATTTGGATTTGTTGAAATTTTTTAATAACTTGTAGGACGTAAATCTTTTTCGTCACTTATTTTGATGAAAATAAGGACAAATTAACATGGTTGTTATTAAAAATAATAACTGAAGTATTTTTCCATGATAACTAATCAAAAAAATGTTGAATATTGATTCCGAAAAAGGTTATGAGGCAAAATGTGTGTTAAGATTTTTTCGATCTCACTCCTTAGCTTTAGAGGGTAACTTTTTAGAAATTTTCAAGTTTCAATTTTCTTTTAAATTATAAATACTAAACTTTTTTTTTTCTCCTAAACTTATTTTCTTATCTACTATTTTTACAGGCTAACAAAATGATTTTTCTAATTTATTAACAAAATGTTTGCGTTCTATCCCACTGTACAACATTGTGACTGTCAACTATTGAATATTCAATAACCAAACAAATGGACTGTGACAACGATGACGACAACAACAATTGAAACTATCATTGGGAGTCTTATAAATAATGCTATGAACAATTAATCAGCTAAAAACCAACAAAACAAACAAAGGTGCTAACTTTAGTAGGCATTCAACGAAACAACTATTGTAATATGAAACCAGCAGCCAAACATTAACAGCAGCATCAGTTTCTTATTGCAATAAAACCACAAAATAAACATTCCAAAAATTTTTAAAACCACAAACAAAAATAAAATCAAATACTAACAGAATTTAATCATGGTTAAATAATACGGATAATTAACATTTTCACATGATTGAATTGAAAATTCATTACGTTTCAATGTAATCATCATTTTTTTAACGTAGTTCTCAAAGACTATAGCATTAAAGTCATTAACATTATAAAAAGAAACGAAAAAAAAGGAGACCGACTAATTTGAAAGTAAAGGAAAAAACTTTTACTGAAATTATGTTTCTCATAGAGCAGACAAAAATGGGGGAATGAAGCAGTAACGTAATATATCCATCTATAAAACAAACCATTCTGTAATCGGTGCTATATTTAGTTCCCTTTAGAAATGGACGTAACTTCGAGAGTCAAATGTACACAATCTCTCAAATAAATTCTAATAAATCCTTAGCAACAAGAGACCACATAGCAAGAAATCCTCTCAATCTTCACTAATAGGTCAAATACACCAAGTTATTATTTTTCTATGCAAAACTTTATAAATAGTAAAGAACTTAATCTCGAAGACTTTGGGGTTATTTAAAAAATAAACCATTTGTACACAAATATTTGCTACTATTTTATTTTTTATTATTTTTTTTTTTTTTTTTTTTTTGTTATTCTAAAATTAAAATATTTAATGTTATATACTTATCTTTTAATGTCAGTTATAATTGCTCTAGAGTAAATAAATATCAACATACCTGCAAATAGAAAAAAAAAAAGTTTAATAATTATTATTAGCAAATATTTATATTTTAAATTACTGTTTACTGTTATTATGAACGCATTTATTTTAATTTTTATTGTTTTATAGATAAAAGCTATAAAATATTAAGGTTATTCATGTGTAAAATATTTGCAAAAAAAAAATTTAATTTCAAAATTTTAATACTTAGAAACAATTTGTATTTTATATTTTAATGTCATATGAAAATATTGATCAAAATAATGTCGAAGATATTTGAAAAATAGAACATTTTAAAGAATATTATTATAATTATTTTTTAAATTACAACGCTAATAACATTTGTATGATATTTATATTTACGTGCATAAAGTAATTTTCTGCAAAGGGTCTTACATGGAATTTATGGTTAAATACATAATTTTTGTAATTGATGAATATTTTTCGAACTTTTTTATGAATTAATCATTTTTGATTTTTAATCAGGCTCAAGTTCATTATTGTAATAGTTTTAAAAGAAAGATCTTTACGATTAGCACTAAAGGCACAATGGATGCTGATGAAGATCGTTGCGGATCAGAAAATACATTCCATCCTGCTAGTGTCTAATAAATCTTTTTCGGTATTCTACAAAAATTATTATAATAATGAACTTGAGTCTGAATAAAAATTCAAAAATGATTAATTAAATACATAATTTTTGAAGCTATTTGATTCTCAGAAAAACACTAGTAACATCAAACAATGTATAACATTTTTTTTTATTTTTTTTTTCTTAAATAAGTGGTCACATATTTTTCAAATATTTGCCAAATGTGACCACGGCTTAATAGTTTGGTGTAATATATAGGTAAATTTCGGATTAATATTTTTACATTCGACAGTTGCTCTGTAAGTTCAATAGGATTCTACTATTAGCCTGTAAATAGTCTCAAACAAATTTCGAGACTAATATCAATGTTAACAGATAACTAGACGATTTGTGAACATGAGAGTAAATTTCTTTCTGATGAACACTCTCACAGATGTATGTACCACGGTGAGGTAGAAAAGGTTATTCATTCTAAGCGAAAATCTAGCATTAAACGTAATCAACAACTAATTCTTCGGGAATACTTAATAGACAACCTTACTAAGATAGATGTCATAGTACCTATGCCGATCGATTCGACACAAAAGAAGAACAAGAACTAAAGTGAACCGTAACCAGACTTATAATGATATCTCATCCAAGGTCGTAACTAAAACTTTCCCGTATTGCATATTTTCTATAATTTTAAATGTTAAAATTTAATTAATCATTACAATTGTCACCAGACACTGCAAATTCATTTTTCATGCCAATAGGTTTAAATTATATTTCTATAACTCTTACAATTTCTTATATAATATTTTAATGTTAAAATATTTAAAGCATTCTCCTCGTTTAATATTCAAGATACTCAAGGATTCCAAGTTAACTGTACAAAATGGAGTCTATTAATATGTAAAAACTAACCATCTGGTTAAACAAATTATATGGTGAAAACTAGTTAAGGTTACGGCTGAGTTTATAAATGTGTATCAAAATCAGGCTCGCAGGATTATAAACAAGTTATAATCGGTAATTACCCAGCCGTTAAGCCGATTTTAGACAGTAAGATTCATTGAAATTTTAACTGACTCATTGTAGTGAGTAAAGTAGTTGTGTTGCACTTTGTAGAAGTTGAAGTGATTGTGCATGTAAAAAAGGGCCAACTTGTAGTCGTGGAAGTGTCTATTGTCACTTTATTGACCCTTCGGTAGTCGTGGAGGTGATTGTGTGTGCAAAAAAAGTAACACCATATAGCCACAGGTGACAAAGGGGAGTCTATAAACTTCCAGCTAAATAGAAGTTAACTTTTTGTACTGCATTTTACTTCCTCAGCATTGTTTCTTTTCCACTTGATTCGCAATTAGAAGGCACATTTGGGTTTAAAGATGGCTCTTACCAAAAAATATTTAATAAGTTAATTTAGGAAAGGTAAGGTTACGATTATTAACCAAGAAATGGCTAGACATTCTAAAATCTCTATTCGATTTTAAATTTGAACTTTGAATAATTCGATTGATAACGTTTTCGGGTATGTCAAGTAATTATTTTTTTTTTTTTTTAAATCGCCAAAAATTAATTGATGATATGACAGAAAAGAAATTATGTATAGATAGTCCTTATAAATATCTACAAAAATACGCTTACATGTGTAGGTTATCTCTTTTAGTAATTTTTAACTTGACACTTAATACTAACCATATATTTTTTTTTTTTTAATATTCACCAGATTTCTTACAAAATTAAAAAAAAAAAATATTGCTGCAAGAATCATATAAATAAATCCGATAAAAAGTTTATCTGAAATTGTAACTTAAAAAAAAAATTCATATTTTTGGGGTGTTTTTTAAAAAGGGTGGCAATATTTATTCACATATATATTATTTTTTAATGTTTTTAAATGGAAGCTTGTCGCAAATGCGTGTAAAGTAAATACGGAGGAGCTCGTGACAATTTCTTTTTTTTTTCTCAAATTCTCAAATCTCAAAACTGGGATCATCATAAAACTGCTTCAATTCAATACCTCCATATGTAAGGTAAAGAACCAAGAAGTATTTTCTGACGGATACCTCTTGTAACGACACTGCATTATGTGTCCATTTTTAATTTTAGCGGCAAAAACCCCAATTTTCTACTTTCGCTTTTTGAAAAAAAAGATTCACGGTTCAATTCCTAAGATTTCGATTTATGTCATCGAAGTCTTAGGAATTGAACCGTGAATCATTTTTTTCAAAAAGCTAAAAATTTATGCCAATTTTTAACTTAGTTTATATATAAACTGCTGTGAATATACCCTAGAGTAAAGAGAACCGGTTCAAAACTAGTCACGTGACAGGTTCTCAGGGCTAGTGACCGGTCCCAGTTCCGGAACTTTATATGAGAAGAACCTGTCACTTTTACATGGGGTTGTCATTGGAGGTGGCTAATTAGCCCCTTGGGACAGGTCACAGGATAGGTCCTAGGACTGGTCCAAGAGGATAGGTTCAGTAACGATTAATGTAATAAAAATTTTATAAAAATTCGGTAATTGTTTACTTTTTAAGCATTATTTTTATTATTATCTTTACTAAATTATGTTTATTTCAATTTTATAATTTTTCGTTAATGTCGATGGCGGCACCCCGGCTCGAACCCATGTTCATCTGACGTATGTTATGTTTTATAGTCTTCAACGCTTACCACTCAGCCACTGATTGTTATTGCGCGCGAGTTGCTAATTGCACACTTAACGAGCATGTTATAAATTAACTCTCAACTGTTAAATAGTGAGTGTGTTTGTGTCAACTGGTTCTCAATTGGAACTTTGGTGACAAGTTAGGTGTCAATTGGTACTCAACTGGTACAGAGGAACCGGACCATTACTGCAATTGTCACAAATTTCCCGCAGGGTATTGATGAAAATTGGTTCGAATAGTTATTTTGACACAAGGACGAAGCATATTAGTTATAATCGGTCAATTATTTCACCTAGCACCCATACAAATGTCCTCCCGGACATTTCAAAATGTTTTTAATATAATTATAAATCTGTTTACCAAATTTCAAAAAAATCGGTTCGTAATTGAATATAGCTCCCATATAAACCCCTCTTCCGGAAATCACTTTAACGTGCATAAATCCCACACAAATGTTAGTAACAAGTTAATATTCGAGACATCAAGTTTTATATAACTTTAAAATGCTTGAAATAACATTGCCAAATTTTATGAGAACCGGTCCATAATTTATCGGGCGATTTCATTACAATGCTCCCATATAATCCCACTTCCGGTAATCGTCCTAAAGTGCATAAAATCATATAGATGTTAGTATCAACGCATTATTCTTAATTTGTATATGTTTCTTGGGTCCGCAATGGGACTCAGGTCGAATATCTATAAGACCCTCATACACAATAGTGTAGGGTATCATGTGGTCAGTCTTGACCCACTATATCTTTCTTACTTGTGCCCTGTTTGCCATTTGCTAATAGGTCATACTTTTTAAGGTAACTTATCAGAAACTTAACGTTTTCAATTAATCTCTCAGTCGGATATAATAGCAAACTTTGTATACTTTCGATTTTTACTAAATTACCAGATATTATATCAGAACATAAAAAGATGTGAAAGAATATTATTGTCCTTTAAATAAAAAATGGATTAAATTTTGTATTTAATTAAGTGATTTTCCCAACCCCTTTAAAATGTGTCTACAAACCCCTTGTGGGTCGCAGATCCATTGTTTTTAAGCAGTCCCTTCAAAAATATTATTTTAAACCTAAAAATGTTTATTATTTTTAATTCCTTTAACAAATTAATTAGTTGGTCATGTTTTATTGAAACCTTTTTCAAACCAAAATCAAGTAGATTTTATTTAAAATGCTGAAATAAATTGAATGCATGTAAATTGCTTTCACAAATGAAGCATATAAAGGAGAAAAGAAACAAACAAAAAAAAACAACTAGTAAAGAAAGTAAAAAAAAAAAGTTTTAAAACAAAGCAGGTAAGAAAAAACCAAATATTATTTTTACCTTTTTAACATAATTACGTTTTTCGAAATCAATCATGCCGGGATTATGATCTTCAATGCTTAATTGATTTGCTGCTGATGTTAATAATACAGCAGGAGATATTGTTATTGTTGTACTTGTTGCTGCAGATGCTGTTACTGGTGGTAGTGATGACGATGCAGGAGCTGATGTCGTTGACAAAATGGAAAACAAAATTGTTTCCTTTGATACGGTGGCATTATTATTATTTGATGAAGTTAAAGAATTTAAAGAATTATTTAAAAAGCTTTTTAAAGAACTGGCCTCTAATGATGATGATGATGATGGAGAAGTTGAAGTTAAAGTTGCATTTGCAGTTAAATTTGATGATGTTGATGATGAAGTAGAAGTTACTGTTGCATTTGTTATGTTAAAGGAATTTAATGGTTTTAAAGTGGTATTGCTGTTGCTGCTGCTATTTAGGCTGCCAGTATTTAGAGGAGGTAATCGATTTAACATTAAGGAATTTTTACTTTCAAGCGATGTCACCGTTTTGTCATTTTCGGCTAAATATTTCAAAGTTTCATTTAATTGTTGTCGAATTTCCGAAGTGGCTGGCACTGATATGGATTCTATATTACCATCAATAATGGCGCCATTAAAAGGCGCCACTAACTGTTCAACAATTGTTGCTGCACCAGTTGCACTAACAATATTTCTTTCCACTGGTAATGCGCGATTGCCATCAAAGGAAGAAGATGATGACGATGTTGCTGCTGATAATGTTGAAGACAAGGAACGATTATTTGTTTGTAATAATTGTTGTTGTTGCTTTTGATGTGCTGCAACGGCAGCAGCAGCTGCTGCAGCTGTAAAATTACGTATGCCAATTTCAATTATTATTTTATTATTATTATTATTATTATTATTATTATTGTTGTTATTTGCTCCTGCTGTTGATGATGAACCAACAACTGGTTGATTACCATGTGATTGTAAAGGCAAATGTTGTAGGGGCGTTTGTGGTGATGGTTGCGCTGACTGTTGTTGTATTTCTGTTTGTTGTTGTGTTTGCAGGAAACGTTGTAAATTTTTTGGATGATTAGCTGTTATATAATTTAAATCACTTCGTGACAAATGATGTTGTTGCAATGTTGAATATTGTTGCTCCACCAAGGCTGCTCTCGTTTGTGCTGCATTGGCACTATTTGCCGCCGCTGAGTCACTGGCAACTTTTTCGCGCAGCTTGACAATATTGGAAATATTAATACTGTTTGTTAGTGTAATGCCGGTAATGAAGACTAAGACGATTGTGAGAATGACACCGAATATGACTAACGTTGGCATGCGAAAACATTTTTTTGTGCACATTGTTTGGCGCAACCGAAAGTCGTTAAAGTTGTGCTGTTTTTTTCGTTTAACTTCTTATATAGATTTTTGTATATTTGTGTAAGTGTGTGTGTGTATGTGTGTTTTATAGGAACAAATGATGTTGACGTTGAAATATGGACGTTTTGTGGAGACTACGTTTGATATGGCGACAAATTATGTATGATCAAAAAACACTCACGCAAAAGCTTTTTTTTTTTTTTTTTTGGTTTTTTTAAGGCACAATTTTTATTAACATAATTTGTTATTTTATTTTTTCAATTTTATTTTTAATTTTTTATTATCTTTCCTGCAAAAGTTTAAAAAACCAAAGGCTTAATTATTATTTTATTTTATATTTTTGTTAATTTTTTTCCAAAACCTTTACCATGGATGTGGGTCTACACGTTTCATATATTGAATTCATTAATTTATTTTTATCATTTTTAATCCCTGATTAAAAATTGCTAATGATCATTATTTGTTAAAGATTAGCATGAATCATTAAAATGTATCAAATATTAAGCGGAAGTTTAATTTTGTAGGTGTGTGTTTAAACAAAGTATTACAGAGATTAGCAGATATTGACATTTTTTGTATCATAGGAGGAATGTCCACAAAGTTTCTAATATAAATTTACAATACAATTTATTAGATTTTATTTCAAACGAATATTAACAATTATAATACCTTCACTTTTCGATTGGTCTGTCAAAGTTATATCGGATTAGTCACAGATCTGGCAAAAAAAAAAATCTTCAAATTGACAATTAACTCCAGCCTGGAATCAAACACAAAAGTTTTGGTAATAAATTTATATTTCCTAAAATACTGTTCAGATCGAATTGAAATGTATGGAATAGTTGTAGAGGAAGACCTAATTTGTGTCAACTGGTTCTCAATTGGAACTTTAGTGACGAGTTAGGTGTCAATTGCTACTCAAATGGTAATGAGGGACCGGTCCATTGCTGCAATTGCCACAAATTTCCAGCATTGATCTAACTTAAATTTAAAATTTTTTGGCTCGACTTTATTTCATTTTTTCGGGAATAAGTGCTGTGGTATATGAGAGAAAATTGTTTTGAAAATATCGTGAAATTAAGAATACATTTCGAAATAATATGCTGAAAATTTTTTTAGATTAGTCATCACTCTGAATTAGTATTTTTTACAAAAATATACTGTAAAAAGAGGTTACTTATACGCTACTTTCTTATTGTGATAGGTCTTTGAATGGACTATAAATTGGAGTTACGCCCTTTTACAAAAGATTATAATTTCTCTCAGTTGAAAATTATATTAGATGGTTATAAATATCCAGTTGTAAGAAAAAAAAAGATTTTGAGTTTAATTCTATTGATTTAGTATTTATTTCGAAAGGTATACGGCTATGTGATGAGACTCGCATATCGCCTAAAATTGGCGATTACGATTTTAAATCGCATAATAGGTGTGACGTGGTTCACAATCACAAGAAAATAGGCGATTTCAAATCGCATGCTAATACTAAAGTGAAGTTGTCTATTTTGCTTAAACATGGCTTCAAAAAATAATAAATATGGCGTACAAATAAAATTTAATATGTTTTCTTTTCATTTAGGTAAAAACTTGTACTATTTTCTACCAATTTTAAGTAAAAATGAAATTGAAAAAAGATTCGGCTGTGCCGAATCTTACTACCTTCACCATACTACCATATTACCATCTTAGTATCTTATCGACATCATATTACCATATTACCGACAAATAATAAAATTTTCGCCTAAACGTATGCTTTCATATTTTCACATATATAAATCTAAATTTTTTTCAAACTACGAAAATTTGAATATAAAAAAAAAAAAAAACAATCATAGCAGGCTTTGCTTTTAAAAAATAAACAACAACAAAAATTCCATATTTATTTATTTTTTTATGTATGTATATACAAACTGCCTGCATATACAAAGAACAACAACAACACTGTTATTCATTATATGACTGCTGTTTCTAACTAAACTACTTGTCTATACAAAAAACAAAAAACGTCACTAATAGTCATTACAATGCTTAATATACATGTTTGTGTGTGTATTTATATTCTTAACAGATTTGTTTTTGGGCCATAACTCTGTTGATTATGAACGAATTTGGTTTATTAAAAAAAACGAAATTTTGTAAAAACATTTATGACTAATCTATATAAAAATAAAAATTTGTAGCTTGAACAAGGGCTTCAAAAATAAAAAAATAGTTTTCCCCGATATCTCAGTTACTACTGAACCGATTTATTTCATTTTTTCAGAACAAAAATTCAGAAAATAATTTCCGAGCCCCCTTTAAAAATTCGAAGTACCTGGAATATGTGGAGGCTTCAGAAACTGAAAAACCGGTTCCAAAAACCGGTTTTTAAAGCATATCTCCGCCATTTATAAACCGATCCTGCTGATTCAAAAAACCGAAATTTTATAAAAATAAATAAATTTTATAAAAAATCTATAGCTTAAACCAGGGCTTCAAAAAATAAAAAATGCGTTTTGTCCGATATCTCAGTTATTATTAACCGATTTATTTCATTTTTTCAGAACAAAAATTCAGAAAAAATGTCAGAGACTTCTTTGTAAAAACAAAGTCTCTAGAATATACAGAGGCTTCAGAAACTTGCTGAATTCCAATAGCAAAATTCTCGAAAGCATTTCCGATCGTTTGATATATATATTATATATGTCAGTTATCGGTGGGCTTCATAAACGCCATTTCAACCGACACACGGACGGACGGACGGACATGCTCCAATCGTCATCGCTTCTTACAAGGATTCCGAAAACATAAACTTTTTTGCTCTCCGACGAAAATTGTGGAAATTACAAACGGAATGACAAACTTATATATACCCTTTACACCTGTGGTGAAGGGTATAAAATATGAAATTTAAAATTTAATCCATTATTCTCTTTCTTATTTGTTTTCTAATACATAAGCGATTTAATAGAAACATCTGATCAAATTGAGAGAAATCGAACAAGTAAAACGCGTGAACTGCAGCACATGCTGAAATAAATTTGGCGATTTTCAAAACGCATGTGAAATGACAATCGTGTGATTTCCATCACATAGGCGATAGATTATTTTCGTGCTCACCAGATGCTTGTTTCAAAGTAAGTAAATTCATTATAACTATAGCATTTAACAAGAACCTTTTTTTGTCTTAATTCTATATTTCAATTTACATCATTTCAGTATAATTTTCATTCACAATAGATAAAAAATGTAAGTTAATACATAATTCAAAATTTATATAAATTAAAACAAATATATTTTATAAAAGTTGATAAAGAATTTTGTCTAAAATTCGTAATTTAGACATATACTATTCTTTCTTCATATTTCAAAAAACAAGGCTTCATGATTGATTAATAATGAAATTTTAAATTGATTTAGTTTTGCAACCTGAATTAAAAAAATAAAATAAAAATAAATAAATAACAATTTTCATCGATTAATAAGAGAAATGTCACGCGATTTTTTTTTTTAACTTTATTGAAGATATTTAATCTAAAAATAGATTGAGATCAATTTGACACTTTTTTTCCCGCGCACAGTGGTTCCAAAACGTTTCTTTTTTTTTGGAAATAATTCTATAGCTATTGAACTGTTAAAGATATCTCATAGTCAGAGTTCATTTGCGTACAAATGTATGTAATATGGCTTAATTTGGCTAGAGAAGGTAAAGTTTATATTAAGTTTTAAACAAAAGTATAAACTTTTTATACAAGTATTTGGTATCTAGGAAAAGGTTACAATATGGAGATTAATAATTTATAAAAAAAAAATTGTGGAATGTAATTTGATACCAGAATTTCTTGAAGGACTTAAAATTTATCTTTTTTTATATAAAATTAATATTTAAAGTTTAATAAAATTTAAACGAAAGTGATATTTTATTGAAATTTCAGAATAATATGTATAAACTTGTCCTAAAATAAGAGAATTTAAAAAAATCCCACTTTTTTTACACGAAAATACACAAAATCCGTATAAAAGGTGTTAAAAATTTTACTTTTTTCATTGAAATGGTCACGCTGTCATTATAAGGAGCCTCCGTCAGGAAATACTTTTTTAGTGTATACCTTACATATAGAGCTATATAATTAAAATAATTTTAAGTCGATTACAGCTTTGCTATTTGAGAACATAACAAAAAAAAGAAAAAAATTCCAAAATTTGGATAGGGCATTGTAAAGAAAAAAATTGTAAAGAACAGAACAAAAACCAAACTTTATCAGTGAATAAATCATGCCACATTTTTGGAAAAAAAAGAAAACTTAAATTTTTTTTAAAGTTAAAACTTCAGATTAATATAACTTTTTAACGGATTCATATATTTATATGATTCCGCAGCAATATTATTTAAAATTTTGTAAGAAATCTTGCGAATAATGAAATAAAAACTAAAAAAAAGAGGCTAAAAATGAGCTAAACATTTATTTCGACCCAAATATCTCTTAAACTAAAAGAGATAACCTACTCATGTAAGCGTATTTTTTATAGAGATTTACAAGGACTATCTATATATAAAATTTCTTTTCTGTCATATCATCAATGAATTTTTTGCGATTTAAAAAAAAAAAAAAAAATTACATACCCGAGATGGTCAACATTGGAGGACCACCCACTTCCCGCTTGACCCGCTAGGAACCTGTACTCCTCTAAATAAACTCGAAAACACCTCTACTCTGACCATGTAAAATTTTATTGAGATATATCTAACGGTTCAATAGTTACAGAATTATTTCCAATAAAAAGCGTTTTGGAACCACTGTGATTTTATGAAAAATAAAAATTTTTTAAAATACTTTTTCAAAATTGCTCAATAACATTTAAGCATAATATTATCACTATTATTTCTTATGTAATGTATAAAATAAATATCAATCTTTCATTTCTACAAATATTATATAAAAAGCTTTACAAACCAATTTTTGGAAATTTTTCAAATAATAGTTTAGAAGATACAAAAAAAATTTATTACCAAAAATTTTGCGTTCAGCTCCATTGTACTACAATAGATTTCATTAATTCAAGCAATTTTTCTTTTAAATTAAACAAATTTCTATACAATTTCATTCACAAAAAAAATATAAAGCCTCTTTTAAAGAAACTGTATTTAATTAAAATTAATCATACGTCCCCTAAGAAAATTTATTCAAAAATAACTATTTTTGTAAAATGAAAAAAAAAAATAATAAATAAATAAATAAAAAACATTTTTTTAATATTATCAATAAATGATTAATAATACTTCACATTAAGTATATAATTTAAATTAATCAAAATGTTCAGCTTAAGATCTAAATTTGGCTGATCATCATTTATTAATGGTATTCAAGTATAACCCACTCAAATTCTTCTTTTTTTTTCTAAACAAAAGAAACGGGGAAAAAATAGTTAAACAATAGTCATGGACATAATTTATTTTCAAGAAATATAAGTAATTTGTTTTATTTGTGGTCAATTTATTGTTACCAATACTTAATGTATTTTCCTAAAAGTGTTGACAATAAGATAAAGAAATAAAAGTGTTAAAGCGAAGAATTATTATTGAATTATTTAGAAAAGAAGTGTTAAGGTGATAAAAAGAAAAAAAAACGTTTAAGTGATATTGAAGGTAAGGAAAGTATTATAGAAATTATTTTTAAAGAGGAAGTTGTTAATGAAGGGTGTCAGTATGCTTTTAATATTTTATATTTGTTATATGATTTAATAGATTTTATACTATACAATGAAATATTGTTTCCTGAATGGTATATAAAAATAAACTATTTAGCTTACTTAATAAGAATCTGTTTTAAATTTTCTTGTGTTTTTGATGGCCATTAGTATATTTAACCATAATTTAAGAACTTGTTTTTTTTTTTTTGATTTAGAATAAAGATGTGGCTAAAATTATCTTCAATTTATGTTCATATTATTTGTATCTGCTTAATAGTTTCAGATTAATTGTGAAATTAGTTATAGTAATGAGTCTAATCACATATCACATGGGATTTATTATTCACTGGTACAACATGGTGAAATTAGCACGAGAAACCTGTGCTGAATACAAATGTTCAATACCCTGCGGAAAATTGGGCGCAATTGTAGTAATGGACCAGTCCCTCAGTACCGGTCCTTGAGTACCAATTGACACCTAACTCGTCACCAAAGTTTCAGTTAAAAACCAATTGACACCAACACACTCACTAAATATCAGTTAAGAGTCAATTTTAATTTAAAAAAAAATTATCAAATGTTTATTATATAAATCGACTCTGAACATGCTCTTGGACCAGTCCTGTGACCTGTCCCAAAGTTCTGATTAGCCACCTCTTATGACAACCCCATGAAAAAGTGACTGGTTCTTCCTATATAAAGTTCCGGAAATGCAACCCGTCATTAGCGCTGAGAACCTGTCACGTGACTAGTTTCGAACCGGTTCTCTTTCCTCTAGGATATGAAGAGCTCTGAACACAAAAAAAAAAAAAAAAAAAAAAAAGAGCCACAATATGCGATCAGACACGAGTCCATGACTTTCCCTCATGACCATGTTAGGCGACTAGTAGAAAAGTTGTTGGAATGTTCTTTTTTTTTTTGTTTAATTAAGAAACCATGGGAATTAATACATGACCAATATATTTTCAATTCCTGAAATGGTCCGTTAGATGAGTTATCGTGGGAACCCCTGACATAAAGAGCCCAGTAAGTATTACTATAAAGCTTAGATATTCTGTAAATGATGTTGATTTTTAAATATCTCTAAATGGTTTCAATAAGATATGAATGCATATACAACGCTACGAGTTTGAGATACTATATATTAGTCATCATGTTTATTACTATAATTACCAATTATTACTAAAACATGCAGAGAAGAAAAATTATACTTTAGCAAGATCACAGAAAATATTTCAATATTTCAAAACTTTTACTTTGGTTTGTAGCAACCATATTACTGTTATCGTAATTTACAACACGCTTTGTAACCTTACAATGATTGCAGCCAACATAAAAAATTTCCATTATAAATATTTATATGATAAACATTTTATCATAATATGTTGGTATTATATCATATTTTAAGTATATACTTGAGCATATTTTTTCTCTCTGCGAATAAAAGTGCCGACTCAAACAAATAAAATTAATAAACATTGTTAGTAACCTAAAGCAGGTAAGAATAAATCATAAACATTTTAAATAATTTGGTTGTGGTGACTATAATCTAAGAGCAAAATATTATGATTTGATTATATGGAGGCTTCAAAAATCGTTATGGTCATAAATAATAATAATTATGATCATGATAATACAAAAATTATTAAATTTTATCATATTATGATTTGATTTTTATATTTTATTTTAAAATTTGTTGATATTATGATCCGGTTTCATCATATGAACTGATTTTCTCTTATTATGATGTTACTGTAGGTTTCAAAGCAAAAAAATATCCTAACGTGATAAAAATTTATGATAATATGCGCCAAAATTATCTTATTATGAACACACAATTGAATACTTCATTAACTCTTGAATTTTCATCATCATTTATATTTTTTTAGTAATAATTTTTTATTTACTAAATTATTTTATACTACTTAATATTATTTGTATCACTCCGAATATAAGCAAACATTGGCTACTACTAGTATATATTCATACCATAATGAAGATGTTTTTAGAATAAAATAGTTGGGGTAAAACCTAATAAAGTGGTAACACAAGCATTCAATATTTGTGGAAATTAAACTTAAGAATTAAAAATTAAGATTTTACTGATAAAGAAACTATAATATTTTCCTAAAAATATATTTTATTAAATTTTTTATCGGAGTAACCATAATATGTAAAACTTAAATATAAGTATTATTGTGTGGAACACAATATTATGGAAAATAATCATATTTTGTTTCCTATTGTTTCTGCAAATATAATATTGTTTTTAAAATAGTAATTTATTACAAAAAGGAAAAAAAATTATGAAATTTTCAGGACTTTGGACACTATTATTAAAACGCGTCTGATATACTTATCTCATATTTTGTCAATAACACTGGTCGACAAAAAAAAAATCCTCCCCCATAGACGAATAGTTGGACTCGATGTATTTTGATGTGCTAAACACGAATCTGCTTTCAGTTTTTTTCCATCAGGTCTGGATTTTCTTTTTATGGTCGTGTCTAATATTTCGCCCATAGTAAGGCCATTACTTTAGTATATTTCCTCATAACTCAAGAACGGTGTGTACGATTGACATAAATGATACATCAAAAGATGCGTACTAAAAATATCTTCAAATCATCCAAACTTAATTTTTTTTATGTGCTCAACAGTTTCGAAGTTATTTTGAAATAAGTGGCCAAAAAAAAATCATTTTCGTGCAAAATTTTAGATTTTTTTGTTACTAAAATTTCTTTTTAAAAGTGAAAGCATCAAAAATGTTTCAAGTTATCGTATTTATCTTAAAGTTGGTAATGCTGCGAATAAAATAATGTATATATCTTCAAAATTAAAGGATTTTGACGAGTTAAACAAGAATCTGCATTCACTTTTTTTTATCACGTGATCATTTTTTTTATGGGCATGACTAATATCATCACCTTATTCAGGGTCAGACTTTAAAACTCGAGAATGGTTTGTCAAATTTAAACTATAACTCAAGAACCGTTTACACGATTTTGATAAACGATACATCAAAAGATGCATAAAATTGTCTTCAAGGTATATCAACAATATTTTTTATTCGCTCAAGAATTTCAGAGTTATGGATCAAAATTTTCACGATTTTTCAAAAAAAAATTAATTTTTCGCTACTAATTACCAAATAACTACGGAAATATTAACTGGATAAAACAATTATGTAAATTCAGCTCAAAGACAATTTAGATCACTATCTACTGGAGTTTAATTTATTTTAATTAGACAAACAGTTCTCGAGTTATAGAAGTTTGACTGCCTAAAGGCAGTCATAGTAGTCATGCCCATAAAAAAAAACAATACGTGATAGAAAAAAGTAAAAGCTGATTCTTATTTAGCACTTTAAATTCCATCTAATCCACAATTTTTTTATTTAAGACAAAAAAATTATTTTTTTTGCCGACTAGTGTATTTCCACTTAACTGTAGGTATGCCTGGGTATCCTAACTTAACTTTGAATCCAATCAAGATTCGTGGCTTTATTTACTCGAAGTTTTGCTAGCTTTAAGATAAAGATGATAAACTGAAATATTTTTGATGTTTTAACTTTTAGAAAGAAGTTTTAGTAAAAAAAAAAAAACAGAAAAAAATCTTGATTCTTCTTCAAAACTATTGAGAGGATAAAAATTTGTTAGTAGAACGACTTAAAGCCAATTTTATTCCATACCTTTCTCGAGTTATAGTGAAATATACTGGAGTAATCGGCTTATTTAGGGCGCAATATTGGACACGCCCATAAAAAAAATCTCGACCTGATGGGAGAAAACTGAAAGCAGATTCGAGTTTAGCATGCGGAATTCCATCTAGTCCACATATTTTTTTTTAAGGAGCACGAAAAAAGTTTTTTTTTTTTTGTTGGACAGTGTAATTAAAATATAAGATTTTCGTTATGACAACAAAATTTGTTGCTGTTTGTTCGTTTATTTCTGCTGAGAAATTTTGTTATAGTTGTCACAAAATTTTAATATAAAGTGTATTAAAAAAGATTATATTTGTTAATTAATCATCTTCTGGATATAAGGGTTTTATAGTTGGAACCCTTCACCACAGGTATAAAGGGTATATATAACTTTGTCATTCCGTTTGTAATTCCCACAATTTTTGTCCGAGAGCAAAAAAAGTTTACATTTTCGGGATCTTTGTAAGAAATGATGACGATAGGACCATGTCCGTCCGTCCGTGTCTCGGTTGAAATGGCGTTTATGAAGCCCACCGATAACTGACATATATAATATATATATCAAACGATCGGAAATCTTTTCGAGAATTTTGCTATTGAAATCGGAAAGATCGGGTCATACATTGCGGAGATATGCTTAAAAATCCGTTTTTTAGAACCAGTTTTCCAGTTTCTGAAGCCTCTAGGGACTTCGTTTTTACAAAGAAAACTCGGGCATTTTTTTCTGAATTTTTGTTCTGAAAACATGAAATAAATCGGTTCAATAATAACTGAGATATCGGGCAAAACGCATTTTTGATTTTTTGAAGCCCTTGTTTAAGCTACAGATTTTTATTTTTATAGAGATCGGTCATAAATATTTTTTATAAAATTTCGGTTTTTTCAATAAACCAATTTTTTTTTTTTATTTAAATTTTCGTAGTTTGAAAATGTAGATTTATAAATGTGAAATAATGAAAGCATACGTTAAGGCGAAATTTTAATTATTTTTCGGAAAGATGGTGAAGGGTATCAAATATTCGGCACAACCGAATCTTTTTTTAATTTCATTAATTTTTAAATAGCCAATTTTTTGAAAATGTTCGTTTATTTTCGACTTTTTCTAACTATTTTCGATTTTATACGATATTTTTGAATCATTTGGTTCCTATGGCTATTTTTGACAATCTATGAAATGTAATTTATGTTACAAAAATTCCATCAATTAGATATTGTAGTTCAAATAAAAAGTGTGTGTATGGTAAATGGATTTTTGACTTTATTTTAGAAAATTTATTAACTGTTAGTCTGGTAAAATATGTATTTTAACGATGCAATTTTGTTCGTGCACGGATTTTCTATTAGATTTCCTTTTAACATTTTTTTCGCTCAATTTTGTCAATTATTTCTGCAAGTAACTATGTAGGAAAGATCTGTTCAGATCCAAAATTTCCGTAAATTAAAGCAAACACCTTTTTTGGTATTAACAAACGTTTCCATGGTAAAGGTTGTAATAGGAAATGTTTTCTTACTTTTCTTATTGAAATTGATCTTCTTGTTAATTTTATTTTATTATAATTTTTTTATTAAAAAAAATATATATATTTTATTTTACTTTTAATATTTTTTTTTTTTATAACAAAATTAATTGATCTTCATTTAAGTGCACGTACTCATAGTAATTTTATTATTAATTCAAATTTAAAAAAAAAATTTATATATAAAAAAATATTGGTTAATTAATAGATTAGAAAGAAACTTCAGGATTTTTTTTTATATTAACAATTTATGAGAGATTTTACAGTTAAAAAAAATAAAATTAAAGAAAACTTTTGCACTTTAGAAAAAATACTTGACTGCTGTTTATAAATATTTAAAATTTTTATGAACTTTTTTTATTTAAAAACAATTTTTTTAATTTTAAAATGATTTATTTTAATTTCTTAATAAATTTTAATGACTTTTTGTTATTATTGAATAGATTTCATTAAAGAATATTAAAATTTCATAAAATTTTAATTTTTGTTATTGATTTTTTTTTTTTTTTTTTTTTGTTTTTTATTTCATTTTTTTTTTTTTTTTTTTTTTTTTTTCTTAAATTTTTACTTTATTTTTTTTTAATTTCTTCACAAAATTTATAGTTATTTTATCAAAATACGGTTATTATTTTCGTTTTTTTTTTTTATTAAAAGTTTTAATTTTGTTTTGGAAACAAATTTTCTAAAATTTTGGGTTAAATTTGTTTTAATTCAATAATTTTTTTATTTTAAAAATTTATAACATTTTTTAGTTATTTTTTACATAAGTTATAGATTAGTTTTAGTTTTATTTATTATAAGTAATAGGTCTTTCGCTTTATTTATTTAATTTTATTTAAACAAATTACATATTAAGTTTTATTTTTTTTTTTATTTCTCTTAGATTATGACAAATTAATGGGTAATTGCTATTTTATTGACTTTTAACATTAAATTCTATTTAATTGATTTCTTATTTACTTATTTTTGTTTTCGTTTTATTAATATTAAAATTTAAAAATGTCTTTAATAATATTTTTAAACTTGTTTTCCTCCTTTTTTATTGAAAATATTATTTATTTTTTAAATTCTTCCTCAAATTTAACACTTTCTGTTGATTTAGTCGGTTTTTTTTTATTGATGTTTTCATTAAGATTAGACCAGCAAACCAATTAACGAACTAACGATCATATGTACGAACAAAACAAAAATAAACAACACGAAGAACGAGCGTCTGTTATGTTTGAGGTTTTAACAATAAATGAGCAGGAAGAAGAAACAACAAAAAATATATGTACTCACAATAAAGTTTTCATTTTATAAACACTCTCAAACTTAAATTACAAACAACATCTCACCTTGTTCTCTTAGATATTGATACATGTAAACAAGATCACAAACAAATAGGAAAATACATAAGTATGAACAAAAAAAATCAAGAAATCAATGTTAAAAACAACAACTATGATTTAACTCTCTCTTTGCAAAAAAAAATCTCACTCACGAAAAAGGTAAGAGGAAAAAAATGCCGGCTTTTATAAATTTTTTTGTTGTTTTTTTTTTTAATAAATCACTTAAAATCTTGCTGTTTGTTGTTGTTATTGGAGTAGAGTTTGTAAGATAGTCAACTAGCTCCCTCACCGGTAGGATGTTGTTGAGTTGTAGTTGTTGCTGGATTATTCACTCAATTTTGTTTAAAATTATTAAAGTGTTGGATGTTGTAGTTGTTATTGTACCTGGACATTGATCTTTTTTACAAAAGTTGACATCAAAATATTCATTTGATGATAATGATACTTTAAATAATGCTGTGTCTGTTGTTGCAACATTTGTTGTTGTTGTAGTTGTGGTTGCTGCTGATGATGTTGACGATATTGATGCTTTTTTTGCTGCCTCATTTTGAGGTGGGTCATTGTTTAACATTTTTTTTTTCTTGTCTTTTGTTAAAATTGTTTTTTATTTCTTTATTTTGTTGTAGTTATTTTTATTTTCTTATATTTTTGTTATTATTATTTAATGATGTTCTGAAATTAAGCTTATTTTTTTATAAAAAAATGCTGATACTTTGTTGGTATATTTAGTGGTTATTGTTGGGTGTAACTTTATTTTTATAGTCTTCAAGGTTTATTAAGAAAAATAACCAAAAAATAATGTTTTTATTCTCTTTGTATTTTTGTTAATGGTTTGTCATTTATTTACTTTTATTTATTCTTATTACAAGTAACAACACAACAACAACTGAAAATTATTTTTAAGGAGATTTTCTGCTTAAATAAAAGAATTAAAGCAAAAAATTAATATTAAACACACACGTTATAAACAAAATATTTACAAGGAGTGTTTAAATAAAAAAAACATGCCAACAAAAGCAAAAAAAAAAATGTCAAAAATATTTCAAGAGATGTTTGGTTTCATGGTGGTCATAAATAACCAGATTTCACTTATGTGTGTAACTAAGTAAAATATTATAAAGTGTAAATACGAGTAATAATTATATAAAAAAAAAAAACGCGGAAAATGTTTAGTGGCATTTTAACTGTTCTCCGGTAATTAGTAACTGTTCCCATAATGCAAACATGACAGACATGAGAATAAGATAAAAGAGCAAAAAAAAAGAAAAAAAAATTGCACATTAACTGTAATATTTAGTTATCTAAGAATGTTGCTATTTTTAGGTTAAACTAGAGTTTATCTTATATACCAAGAGTTTAAGTGTTTTCTTGATGTAAATTAATTTTTAGTAATTTATGTTGAATAGTTAAATACTAGTTTAACTTTTAAAAGAAGAATTACTGTAACTAAGGAGTGCGTACGAAAAAATCTTAACATATAAATTATTCAATAACTTGGAAACGGCTGATAGAGTTTTCATTATTTTTTTATTTAATTGATAATTTATTACAGATCACAGAAAATTAAAACTTTTATAGTTCTAACCACTACTTATGAACTTGTGGACCATTTTTGGTAACGCTTCCGTCAGAGATTTGATAGTTGCTTCAGTCTCTTTTTTGGAACATTGTACACATATTCTTTTAAAATCTTCGGTATTTTGGGACACGTTTTTTGTGCTCTTCAATTCACTTTTAACCCTTCGTCTTACAAACTGGTCTGGCCAGACCAATTGCAGATTTAAATGTAAATTTCATATATTTAAAATTCAGCTAGAGACTTGAAATTCCAGGTACCCTCCTACAATTTTGTTTTCTAACGTTCTGTGAAAAAAACAGAATGATAAAACTAACACAAAGATAGTTATAAGGATAAATTGGTGTACATGTCACATTCGTACCTAATATGGTCTGGCTGGACCAGTTACATTTTGTACGAAAATTATGTAGTTCAACGATGTTATCCGTTCGTTTTATATTGTAAATTATTCTATTAAAACCTTTTAAACTGAAATCTCATTAGTTTACACAAATTATTTTATTATTTTCCACCTTTTCGTTCATATTTCGTTTTATGAGAGCAATACCTATAAAACATCAAATGTTTGAAAAGAAATATTGTATGTGTTTTAAGACCCAAAACAGGGAGAAAAGCATTAAGTGTAACGATGGAGAAAAGTTATATCTTGGAAAGTTTTGTGGTAGTGATGGTAGAATATAGTTATATAAATGTAATAATATAAAAAAATCATAAAAATTTTCATTTGAATATATAGAAATGCCGTACTGGTCTGGCCAGACCATATTTGTTACGAATGTGACAATTGAAACATCTGTATGACGAAGGGTTAACGAGAGCTCAATATCTCTCTACTGGTCTAAGCTATGGACAATTTGGAAAATTTACCTCTCTTGGTACAAAAACTATGTTATTGTTTTGGTACCACTCCACAGAGGGCCAGGAATATCGATTTTTGGCCAAAACCCTTTATCGTTGTCGGATATGGAAAAAAAATTCACATTTCAAGGATATTGGACTTGCTGATTCCAAAAATGAACTAAAAAATAAAAAATTCAAAATGGCGGAACCAAAATGGCTGCCAAAATTTTTTAAAAATTTTCTAATCCAGATAAAATTTTGTGTATAGGCAGTTTTAGAGTTACTTAATTTGAAACTGAAACCAGAATTTGAAAAAACAAAATGGCGGACTCAACATGTTTCTTTAAATTATGTTAATTTCTTCAAAAATATATTTTTTTTATAATCGATAAATGTGTCAAAAACCAAATACAAGCAAACTTTGAAATCTTTATTCTATAAAATTATCGAAAATATTAAAAAAAAAATGCAAAATGGCGGAAACAATATGGCGTCCAAAATTTTTTGTTGGCGTATCTTTCTAAAATTAAGTTTTCTATTTGTTTTTGATGTTACTGAATTCAAGAACAAACATTAAAAAATCAAGTAAGAATGTTATAGTCGGTCTATACCGACAATATAACACCCTACACCATTGCGTTTTTACATTAAAATTAATTCCGAAATTTTCGAAAATGGACCTAATATGAAATTAGTTTATATGATTTTTACTGATTTTTAAGTTAATTGTGTCAAATATTACCATTACACTGTAATTTATGTTCGATTTTGGGAGTTAAAGTGATTTTCGAAAGTGGGCTTTATATGGGAGTTATGCCTAATTGTGAACAGATCTTCCTGATATTTTTTACTCCGATTTAATAATATATTAAACTTATTTGTACTGAATTTTATTGAAATAGTGATATAAATAAGGAATTTATAAGCATTAAAACCCTATTCGTGGGGCATTTGTATGGGAGCGAGTTGAAATAATTGACGAATCACGACCAATACTGTTCCATACTGTTTTTCTTCTTTTAAATAGAGATAGAAAATTAACTGTAACTATAATTATATCGAAAGTACCCATTATTGTATAAATACACTGGATAATTATTTATTTTTAAAAAAGTATCTAAATGTTTTCTTAAAATTTATGTTCTTTTGATATCTAGGAAAACTATTATTATAAATTGGTGCGATATGGTCATTTATCATTTGGAGCAAGTTTGGGCAACTTTTTTAAAAAACTAACATTCTATTAGAAATAAAAATAGAAAAAATTGCTTTTATCGGACTGAGGATTTGTGTGGATTTCTTTGGAAGAAGGTTAATATCAAAAAAATTTTAACTTATTTTATTAAAATTTAAAAAAATATACTATATGTAAATTATTTAAATTCGGATTATTTTTGTTATAATTTCCGATTTAGATGTTAATTGACGCGAAAAAAATTTCAGCTTTAGCAATAACAAAAAAAAAATTGCTCTTCAATAAAATTAATGTCTAACAACTTTTTTAACTTTGGATCGATACAGAAGGAAATGGTGTAGATGGAAAACAAAAAAAAAAAAAAAAAAAAAATCGGAAAACATGCTTATAAATGTTCCTAATAATTTGACATAGTCGTTATTTTCAAATTCTTAAAAATTACTTATGGCCAAAAATCTATCTCTCTGGCCCTCTGTGCACTCCAGAGCTGTCGTACCGTAGTGACATGATACCAAATCGTGCCAAAAATGTGTGGACACATTGTGCTCTCTTATGAAAGGAAAAAGTCTTTTTTGCAAATATTCTTTGATGTATATTTTGTTATTTATAGAGTCGAATGTAACAAATAACTTTCCTGTTTTACCGCAACTACAAAAAGCTTGTTATACCAGGAATTTTTTAGAAATTTTTTTTCTGCTTTTGGGTCCTAAACTTATCTTCAATATTGCCTCGAGCATTAACAATATAAAAGTTTTGAAAATTCTGCCAGCACATACGTTTCTTCGTCAATTATACAACTTGAGTATTTTTGTATGAAATTTGGGTTTAAATTCCGTGTCCTATACATGTTTCTAGATTTTTTGCAGCATTCCTGTTTAGAACTTTTTGGACTTTATATGTTATCAGCTCTGCATTAGCTTTAAAATTTCGCACCAAATATTCGAAGCAGTGAGATAACTGAGCTGCTTTTCTACTAGATGTGTTTGGAGTTACTTTCAATATGCTTTCAATTTTCTGGCCTTCCCAATATCATGTGGTCTTTTTTTTCTTTCCGAACCAGGTTTCATATCAATGGTCAAATTCTCCTGATACTGTTTAATAACATTAGAAACAGTTTGACGGCAGAAGTTTAATTCTGTGGCCAATTATTTGTAGGACCTATTTGGATTTTTTGGAATTTTTTTAATAATTTGTAGCACGTAAATCATTTTTGTCACTCATTTTGATGAAAATCACGACAAATCGAAATGGCTGTTATTAAAAATAATAACTGATGTATTTTTCCATGATAACTAGTTCAAAAAAAATTTTCAATATTGATTCCAAAAAAAGTTATGAGGCAAAACGTGTGTTAAGATTTTTTCGATCGCACTCCTTAGCAATTGCTTTGTAACGACTTATTTATAACCCGATATGTAATTAATTATTTTTGATTCAATTTTTGAAAATAATACTTTTTATAGACTTTCTAAGTAATTCAGTTACCAATACGTATTTTTAAAAAGGTGTAAATATATAAAAGGTCAAAATTTGCGTATAAATTAATTTTTAATCTAAAATTGTTTATTTTTATTACATTTATTTTAATTACATTTTTCGGTTGTTGTTAAGTGTTTTAAATTAGAATATATAAAAGCTTTCATGAAAAAATAAAAAAAAACTTTTTATATCCTGTCTTTTTATTAGTTATTTATAACCCAAAATGTAACCAATTCCTATCGCTTTTACTAATAAAGCTTTAAAGTCATTATTAAACAGCTTGGAATTAATTAGCAGCTGCCTCTAATGTCACCACCGTGATAAAATAATAAGTTATTCAGCTAATGTGTAAGTAGTGAAGAGCTATTATATTAGCTTCTTAAGCGAAGTTTTTGCTGGATACAAATCAAAATTTTTTAAAAACAAAAAAAGTAGATACCAATTTTGGAACCAAATTAATCAAAGTCTTACTCGATACACCATCTCGCACTTAACTTTATAAAAGACAAAGACTTCTTTTAGTATAAAATATATTTTTAGACATTATTTAAATGAATTATTATTATTTTTTCGTTCTTGATTCTCAATTCTAATTTTGAAAAAATTTTAATATTTTTTTTAGAATTAAATTTATTGTTGTGGGGATAAGATGGTTGATTTTTAGACATGGCGGCGGTTAGCCGCCGATTTTGAGCCGGTCGGCTTGGTTCTCTGCTACTGAGTACTTATTTATGTAATATAGAAAAACAAATAATAATCATTACCATTTAACTAGTTTAATGGTAATGATAGTTGTCATTATCGAAAACGAAAAAGTTTTTGCTGGGCTATCAAAAAACGAGTATTTAATGAGCGGTGTTCTTAAAATGTAAACCACCAGGAGTTATATATTAAAATAACAAATATATAAACATTTTTCCCAACAAATATTTGTTACAGATCCCAAAACAATTACCACATCTTCATAAGAAAGAAGAAAAAAAAATTATATAATAAAATATAAGCAAGAAAAATATTATTAATACTTGTAATTGTACGTGTTCAAATAATGTTGTATTATTTTCAACTTTAACACCCGATAAATTGTTCTTAGTAATTTATTAAACATTTATAGATATCAACAATAAAACATACAAATTCACATAACCCATCTTATATACAAAAATCGATCGATCTTTCTTTGTCTATACATTTTCTTATACAACAACTACATACAGATACTCCAACAGAATAGCTGACCAAAGGATAGACATTTTGTATGTTTATCATAAAAATATGATTGGAAAACATAATACCACACATACATACTATACTATACACATAATATTATTATAAAAGACCATTGGTATATGTGTAGGATCTAAATGTGTTTGTCTGTTTATTTGACCAAACGTCTTTATGTCTCCCTCTCCTTTATGTAAGAATTTGTAAATTTGAGTTGGTCTCTGGTATACTTAAATAATTTGTCACATTTTTATGACCAATATTATAGTTTATAACTGCTTTAACTTTATATAGAAAAAAAAAAAAAACTATTATACTCACACGTCTTACATACACATACAAAGACACATTTGAGTTCAAAGAGTTATGATACTAATCGTGTGTTCACATACTTACAAATACCATAATAACCTACTCCTTCTGATTGTCAAACCTCTTGCGAAATGACTCATAAAAATATTAGAAATATACAGTGTTTGCGATATGAATTAATACCAAAGAGAGATTTTAAATAATTATATTTAAGATAATTTAAAATACATACAGTATGTGGAAAAAATAAGTTTCCAAGCGAAAAAAGTATATTGAAACGCGTATTTGGTTAGTGTTTCCAATTTTTTTTTTTTTATTAAAATTATATCATTTATTTCACTTAACATAAAAAATATAAAAAATATTAAGAACAAAAATATTTCAATATTTTCTTATGAAATTGTTTAGAGAATATAGATAAAAATGTTGAAAAAATAAGTTTCCATTTTATTTAGTAACCGCAGTGACCACCGCCACGGAGTGACATTTTAGCAAGTCGATCTGGCATAGTGTCTATTAACTTTAGACATTCTTCTGAACTAATTTTTTTCCAGTTCGAAATGATGCAGTCTTTGAGTTGGCTTAAGTTTTGTGGTGCTTGCTCGGAAATGCGAATTTTTAGCATAGCCCAAGCGTTTTCGATTGGAGAGAGGTCTGGACTTTGAGGTGGATACTTTAAAATCGTAATATTTTTCTCCGTGAGATATTGTACAACTTTTTTGGCAGTATGAATACGTGCATTGTCTTTTTGGAATACAAAATGTTCACCTATTAAGCGATTTCCTTCCGGTATTGCATATTCTTCTAAAATTTTTAAGTACACCGATGCATTTACTTTTCCTTCTAGTACTACTATTTCACCAGTACCTCTAGCGGAGAGGCAGTCCCATATCATTAAACCTTTCTCAACTACTTTTACAGTAGGTATGGTGCATTTGTAAGATAAAGCATCACCTGCTTTACGCCAAACATGAACCATACCATGGGAATATTTTAGTCTTATCATTGATTCATCAGTCCATAAAATATTATACCAAAATTCTCGTGGTTTTAAAACATGTTCTTCGTAAAATTGCATTCTTTTCTTCATATTTAATTTGCTAACGTATGGAATTTTGCGTGCCACTCGACCGTGTTTGCCACTAGCTCTGAGCCTATTACGAATTGTGAATGTGGAGGGTGCTTCTTTGCCTTCGTTAAGCAACTGAGATCGAATCTTTGGTACAGAAGTTAGCGGATTTGCCTCAGAGATTTCAAGAATTCTTCTGTCAACTCTGTCGGTGGTTATTTTAGGACGTCTTGGTCTCTTTTTAGGGCAAAGTCTGTGTTCATTCTCATAAGCAACAATGACTTTACGGACAGCAGTATGTGATTTGCCAAATTTTTGCCCAATATAACGCAAGTTATGACCATCTTTATACAGATTAATTATTGCTTTACGTTCTTCAGTTGTCAATTGCTTGAATTTACCCATTACTTTTTCAAATTTTAATATTTTTTGTTAATATTTAGAAATCAGTACAAAAACTCGAAAAATGTGAATTTTTTACACATTTGCAAAAAAAATTGCATTAATTTTTGTTAAACGTAAACAATTACAATTAAATTCAACGAAAATTTTGCATAAAATGCCGTTAATGATCAACTACTGTGTAAATTAATATTCTGGAAACATATTTTTTCAATGCCACATTTCTTATTAAAAGAGAATTTAATGTACCGTTATTTTATTTAAAGAGAAAAAATTCTCATTTTTTTCACAAAAGATCACTGAAATAAATACATTTTAAAAATGCAACAACATTTTTCAATATCCCAGTTTTCCAGTGCTCTAAGCTTCCAAAAATTTAAATATGCTATTGGAAACTTATTTTTTCTACATACTGTATTACAATCCAACGTATATTGAGATCGGGTGTCATAATCTCAAAAGATATGATACAAACTCTAGAAATCAATAGAAGAGATAAAACAAATATACTGACAATAAAATAGATACGTGACACAATCCAAGTATCAAGAGCGGAATATCAAAAGCAAGAAATTCGATTAAGTTTTTCTTAATCATACGGTGGATATTAGCATTTTTGAATCTATGCAAGCTGGACTATTTTTGGAAGTGTTATGGTTCCATAATATTCTTTTTTCTGTAGCATATATCTTAACTTTATTTATGATGAAGTTTGATTTTAATATAAATTTAATTTTACGTCACAATTCATTGACCACCTACTGTTTATAAATTTTAGTGTATAAATGTCTTTTCACATTTGTAGAGGAGACATCTGGGAAGTAAGTTTTGAGGCAACAAAGAGTGACTGATACTAGATACACAAAAAAATGACACATAAAATTCCTTTAACTACTACTAAACACAACACACACCATCAACAACAAGAAAATCCAACCAACATTAACCCAGACTTAAAAACGACTCAAACTCTTTAACAGCTGTAGAAGCTGGGGGAACAAAGAAGCCTAACAGCAACAACAAGAACAACAACGAAAAAAAATTTTATTAAACAAGAAACATGACAACTTACAAACATGTTGAATTAAAATCAAGGAATAAAAAAAATACTCTGCAAAGAAAACGACGACGACAAAAAAAATTATAAGGCCTAAAGTTACAAACATACATGGAACAGCAAAAAAAAAACAAAATATATCAGCAATAAATACAACAAAAAGGCTTTAAATAATAAACTTAGCAACTGGGGGGAAAAAATAAGAAAACGACCGAAAAAAATACAAGAAACCAACTACAACAACTTAGGAAATACAACAAAAACAACAACAAAACATGACAACTATAATTTGTTGTTGTTTTGTTTGCCAACATTATGCTAAGAATTGAACAAGACATACGACAAGGAAATTGTTGTTGTTAATGCTGCTTTTTTGTTGTAATTTTGAAATTTTTTAAGAAAAAAAAAATGAGTCTAATAAGAGGATATTTAAAGAGAAACTCTCAGCTTGAAATTTAAAGAGATTACAGACAATTTATACAGTAATGTCAAGTAAATTTAAGAAAATGTTTTGTTATAGAGAATTTAAATTTACATTTTCTTAAAAAAAAATGTTTCTTATAGAAAAAGACATTTAATTAACACAAATTTTCTAATAAAAAATTTCTCTTAATTAAGACAAATTTTCTTATCGAAATTAATTTTTAATTCCAACAAATTTTCTAGAAAATTAATCTTAATTAAAACAAATTTTCTTGTAGAAAATTACTCTTAATTAAGACAAATTTTCTAATAGAAAATTACTCTTAATTGAGACAAATTCCTTATAGAAAATTACTCTTAATTAAGATAAATTTTCTTATAGAAAATTACTCTTAATTAAGATAAATTTTCTTATAGAAAATTACTCTTAATTAAGACAAATTTTGTTATAGAAAATTATTCTTAAAACAATTTTTCTTATAGAAAATTACTCGTAATCAACACAAATTTTCTCATAGAAAATTTCTCTTAATTAAGACAAATTTTCTCATAGAAAATAACTCTTAATTAAGACAAATTTTCTTATAGAAAATAACTCTTAGTTAAAAAAAAAATGTTCCTATAGAAAATTACTCTCTATTAAGAAAATTGTTCTAATAGAAAATTACTCTTAATTAAGACAAATTTTCTTATAGAAAACTACTCTTAGTTAAGAAAAAAATTTTTATTGAAAATTACTCTTAATTGAGACATTTTTTCTTATAGAAAATTGATCTTAATTAAGACAAATTTTCTTATAGAAAATTACTCTTAATTAAGACAAATTTTCTTATAGAAAATTACTCTTAATTAAGACAAATTTTCTTATAGAAAATTAATCTTAATTAAGACAAATTTTCTTATAGAAAATTTCTCTTATTTAAGATAGATTTACTTACAGAAAATGTCTCTTATTTAAGATAGATTTTCTTAAAGAAAATTTCTCTTATTTAAGACAAAATTTCTCATACAAAATTACTCTTAATTAATACAAATTTTCTTATAGAAAACTACTCTTAGTGAAGAAAAAAAATTTTTATTGAAAATTACTCTTAATTGAGACATATTTTCTCATAGAAAATTAATCTTAATTAAGACAAATTTTCTCATAGGCAATTACTCTTAATTAAGACAAATTTTCTTATAGAAAATTACTCTTAATTAAGACAAATTTTCTCATAGAAAATAACTCTTAATTAAGACAAATTTTCTTATAGAAAATTACTCTTAATTAAGACAAATTTTCTTATAGAAAATTACTCCTAATTAAGACAAATTTTCTTACAGAAAATTTCTCTTATTTAAGACAGATTTACTTACAGAAAATTTTTTCTTATTTAAGATAGATTTACTTACAGAAAATTTTTTCTTATTTAAGTGAAGAAAAAAATTTTTATTGAAAATTACTCTTGAGACATATTTTCTCATAGAAAATTACTCTTAATTAAGACAAATTTTCTCATAGGAAATTACTCTTAATTAAGACAAATTTTCTTATAGAAAATTACTCTTAATTAAGACAAATTTTCTTATTGAAAATTTCTCTTATTTAAGACAAATTTTCTTATAGAAAATGTCTCTTATTTAAGACAAATTTTCTTATAGAAAACTTCCCTTATAGAAAATTTCTCTTATAGAAAATTTCTCTTATAGAAAATTTCTCTTATTTAAGACATATTTTCTTATAGAGAATTTCTCTTATTTAAACAAATTTTCTTATAGAAAATTTCCCTTACTTAACAAATTTTCTTATAGAAAATTTCTCTTATTTAAGATAAACTTTCTTACAGAAAATTTCTCTTATTTAAGATAGATTTACTTACAGAAATTTTTTTCTTATTTAAGATAGATTTTCTTATAGAAAATTTCTCTTATTTAAGACAAATTTTCTTATAGAAAATGTCTCTTATTTAAAACAATTTTCTTATAGAAAACTTCCCTTATAGAAAATTTCTCTTATAGAAAATTTCTCTTATTTAAGACATATTTTCTTATAGAGAATTTCTCTTATTTAAGATAAATTTTCTTACAGAAAATTTCTCTTATTTAAGATAAATTTTCTTATAGAAAATTTCTCTTATTTAAGATAAATTTTGTTATATCTTTATCTTACTTAAAAGAGATTTTCTAAAAAAAAATTCTTAGCAGAGATTTCTTTTAGAAAATGTCTCTTATTTAACACAAATTTTATTTAAGACAAATTTTTCTTAAAATGTTCATTTAGAAAACACGCTACATTAGCACTATTCGTTATTACTTTTACGCTCAAAGATCTCTCAACACAGAAAAGAGATCTCTTTTGTCTCTAATTAAAGTGAGTATAACATAAAAACTAAAACAAAAAAAAAAAAAAGAGCAAAACTTTGGGAAAATAAAAAAACAAAGTATTGGAAAAAAACGTCTACTTAATCAAACAAAGGTGTGAATTGTTGCATACAAACGCAACGACAACAAAAAACTACTTCGATTGTAATAATTGCAACTACAATAACATCAACAAATAGCGTCTGGAGCAGCAACTATAAGCGGCGACGATGCTGAAAAAAAATCATTTAAAATAGTGTGATAATTGAAAAAAGCAACAACATAAAATCAGCTTAAAAACAAGACCAACAAATTAGTGAAGTGTGAATTACAATGACACTCACACAGCGGCTGGTTGGTTAGTTGGTGTTTGGTTCGTTGGTTGTTTGTCTGTCTGGAATTGATGCATGTATGGTATGGTTGGTTGGGTTGGATTGAATTCGATTCGATATTGTGCATTGAATTCTTGTTTTACATACGTTTTCATTTAAAAACACACACACATTCACGCTTAATTTTATTAGGAAATATATTTATGAACTACAATTTTAAACGTTTTAATTACCACAAAACAACAACAATCAAACCAACTTAAACCATTATTTAAATGACAAAATGTTATTTTATTTTATTTTTTGTGTAATTTATTTTTATAATTGCTCAAGTTTAAACAACAGTAAAATTTATTGCATTCAAAGTCCAATATCCCTCTCTCTCTCCCCTTATTTAATAACAATTTGCTTGATCATCAAGAAATCGATTTATCATGAATTATTTACAATTTATCAAAATGACAATTTGAGCGACAGCAAAAGCTTTTTTTTTCTCTGTTTTGTTACAATAACAACAAAATAATTACAATAAAAATTAAATTTAAAATAAAAACTAAAAAACTACAAAACAACCACAATAAATAGTAGAAGTCATGTAATTTTATTTAAATTTTTTTTTATTTTTAGTTTTTTTGTCAGCTATTTGATTCTAGCACGAAGGGTCAATTGAAATTTAATAAAAACAACTGCAACTTATTAAAAAACTCATAAACTTATATCTACACAGAATACTCGTGCAACTAAAATAGAATAGAATAACAAAATTTAATTGAATCAAAAACAAAAAAAATAATAAATAAATAAATGAAAAACTCAAACAATTGTTAAATGAATCAAAAGAGATAAATATTTAAATTGCATATAAAATAATTTTCAGTCGTAGGAAATAAAAAGAGAATCTTGTTTTTATCAAAGCAGCAACAACAACAATTAAATGAAAAAAGATTCACATACGCCTGTGGGGTCGAAAACAATTGTAGACAAATGCGTATTAAATAAATAACTATGTTGTCATCAAAATATATTAAAGAGGAAAAAAGCAGCGATTTCCATAAAACAGATTTAGCTAAAAAGGTGACAAAAATTAAGAAAACTGGCTTCGTCTAGAAGTCATAGTTTTCGTATAGAAAATTTTGGCTTCGTCTAGAAGTCATAGTTTTCGTATAGAAAATTTTGGCTTCGTCTAGAAGTCATAGTTTTCGTATAGAAAATTTTGGCTTCGTCTAGAAGTCATAGTTTTCGTATAGAAAATTTTGGCTTCGTCTAGAAGTCATAGTTTTCGTATAGAAAATTTTGGCTTCATCTAGAAGTCATAGTTTTCGTATAGAAAATTTTGGCTTCGTCTAGAAGTCATAGTTTTCGTATAGAAAACTTTGCCTTCGTCTAGAAGTCATAGTTTTCGTATAGAAAACTTTGCCTTCGTCTAGAAGTCATAGTTTTCGTATAGAAAACTTTGCCTTCGTCTAGAAGTCATAGTTTTCGTATAGAAAACTTTGGCTTCATCTAGAAGTCATAGTTTTCGTATAGAAAACTTTGGCTTCATCTAGAAGTCATAGTTTTTGTATAGAAAACTTTGGCTTCGTCTAGAAATCATAGTTTTCGTATAGAAATCTTTGGCTTCGTCTAGAAGTCATAGTTTTCGTATAGAAAACTTTGGCTTCGTCTACAAGTCATAGTTTTCGTATAGAAAACTTTGGCTTCATCTAGAAGTCATAGTTTTTGTATAGAAAACTTTGGCTTCGTCTAGAAGTCATAGTTTTCGTATAGAAAACTTTGGCTTCGTCTAGAAGTCATAGTTTTCGTATAGAAAACTTTGGCTTCATCTAGAAGTCATAGTTTTCGTATAGAAAACTTTGGCTTTGTCTAGAAGTCATAGTTTTCGTATAGAAAACTAACTTTGGCTTCGTCTAGAAGTCATAGTTTTCGTATAGAAAACTTTGGCTTCGTCTAGAAGTCATAGTTTTTGTATAGAAAACTTTGGCTTCATCTAGAAGTCATAGTTTTCGTATAGAAAACTTTGGCTTCGTCTAGAAGTCATAGTTTTCGTATAGAAAACTTTGGCTTCATCTAGAAGTCATAGTTTTTGTATAGAAAACTTTGGCTTCGTCTAGAAGTCATAGTTTTCGTATAGAAAACTTTGGCTTCATCTAGAAGTCATAGTTTTCGTATAGAAAACTTTGGCTTTGTCTAGAAGTCATAGTTTTCGTATAGAAAACTTTGGCTTCGTCTAGAAGTCATAGTTTTTGTATAGAAAACTTTGGCTTCGTCTAGAAGTCATAGTTTTTGTATAGAAAACTTTGGCTTCATCTAGAAGTCATAGTTTTTGTATAGAAAACTTTGGCTTCGTCTAGAAGTCATAGTTTTCGTATAGAAAACTTTGGCTTCATCTAGAAGTCATAGTTTTCGTATAGAAAACTTTGGCTTTGTCTAGAAGTCATAGTTTTCGTATAGAAAACTTTGGCTTCATCTAGAAGTCATAGTTTTCGTATAGAAAACTTTGGCTTCGTCTAGAAGTCATAGTTTTCGTATAGAAAACTTTGGCTTCATCTAGAAGTCATAGTTTTCGTATAGAAAACTTTGGCTTCATCTAGAAGTCATAGTTTTCGTATAGAAAACTTTGGCTTCGTCTAGAAGTCATAGTTTTCGTATAGAAAACTTTGGCTTCGTCTAGAAGTCATAGTTTTCGTATAGAAAACTTTGGCTTCGTCTAGAAGTCATAGTTTTAGTATAGAAAACTTTGGCTTCGTCTAGAAGTCATAGTTTTAGTATAGAAAACTTTGGCTTCGTCTAGAAGTCATAGTTTTTGTATAGAAAACTTTGGCTTCGTCTAGAAGTCATAGTTTTCGTATAGAAAACTTTGGCTTCGTCTAGAAGTCATAGTTTTCGTATAGAAAACTTTGCCTTTGTCTAGAAGTCCTTGTTTTCGTATAGAAAACTTTGGCTTCGTCTAGAAATCATAGTTTTCGTTTAGAAAACTTTGACTTCTTTTAGAAATCATATTTTTATTTTAGCAATCACAGTCCTCTTACAGATTTCTTTAGTAATTTTTTATATTTCTATAGCCTTGGGTTATTGCAAAAAGGATTCATTTTTTTTTTATTTCCTAGTATTTCTCTCCTTTGTGTCAAAGATTAAAAATTCTCATTTTATTCTCCTTAATATTCAAATTAAACAAACAAGACTCTGATAATCAAAAAATATTCTAAAAAAAAAAGTTCTCATTAAAATAATATTTATTTTAAATTAATAAAGTAAAAAAGCAAACATCTCTTAATATTACATTTCAATTTTATTACATGACCACAAAAATTACAAAAAGAAAAAAACATATTCCCAAAAGATAGAAAACCACTAACAAAAACTAATTTAGCTAATTTTAGTTTAATTAGGGGTACTTTTTTTAATATAAAATTTTTATATAAAAGAGAGTGAGAAGAGGGAGAAAGACCATTAAATAAAAGAACATCTTTGTTATTTGTATTTGTGCAACTTTGTTTGAAGGTTGCAACAAAAATCCATATAATTATGTTATTTTTGTGCCAAATGCTGGTGCAACATAGTAAACGAACAACGTAATTATGACGTTAAAAAGGTAATTTGAACAGTTTTTTGTGGTTTTATAACAAAAACCAAAAATAAAAAATTAAATGAAAATATTGAGGTAAAAGTTTTTGTAACTTTTTGAAAATTATCAACCATGTCAATATGTAAGAGAGTTCTTTTTAGAAAATTAAAAACACAAAAATTAGCAAATTGTCAGAAACTTTTAGCCTAAAGACAAATGAGTGGCTTTGAGGGCAATAATAAATAAATAAAATAAAAAGTTTAAATTCAGCTATATTTTTATTTTTAGATACAAAAATATACTAAAATTAAAAAAAAAAAAATTATGGATCAAAATTAGTATAAAAAATCTAGATTTTAAAAAGGCTTATATTTGCTACACAAAAACCTGTCTTCCAACTATCCCAAAGTTTTTTTTTTTTTTATACAAAATCTTATTGCCCAGAAAAAGTCGCTTATTGTGCATGAAATCCTGTATTCTCAAGAAACCTGTTTTCTAGAGTAGACCCTTTTTTCTACATGAAACCCTGTTGAGATAAAATATTTTTTGGTACATCTATTTTTTATAAGTATGACATTTTTGTACAATACTTCAAACCTTAATTATACCTCGAAAAGTAAAATGTCAATTAGAATTTCATTTTAAACAAAATGTCATTTAAAGTGTCATCAAAACCATAATCCTGCCGTCACATAGAGCAGCGTTTAACATCATAAATGAATGACTACGTTAGAGAGGACTTTTAGAAATTGTGAAACACAAGAAAAAACTCACAACAATTAAAACTTAATTATAGAAAATTCAATTCACTCGTAATGAGCACAAAGGATTTAACACTCTAATACACTACAAGCACACAAATGCACGCACACATAAGCAAACAAGTCAAACAAACATAAAATTAACAATTAAACGAGATAAGTCTAGAAAGTTAGTTAGCTGAGTAGTAAACAAAACTGCAGAAATTCATTTTAACTAATTTTTTCTTTTTTATTTGTTAAACAATTTTATTAATTTAAGTAAAAATCTCTTAATTTGAGGTAAAATTTAATAAAAAAGTTGGTCTTAATTTGAATAAAATTTCTTATAGAAAATTGCTTTTAATTTGAGCATAACTTTCTGTAAAAAAATTACTTTAAATTAGAGCAAAATTTTCTATAGAAACTTGCTCTTAATATGAGCAAAATTTTGCATAGAAAATTGCTCTTAATTTGACCAAAATTTTCTAAAGAAAATTGCTCTTAATTTGAGCAAAATTTTTATAGAAACTTGCCCTTAATTTGAGCAAAAGTTTTTCTATAGAAAATTGCTCTTAATTTGACCAAAATTTTCTATGTAAAATTGCTCTTAATTTGACCAAAATTTTCTATGGAAAATTGTTCTTAATTTGAGCAAAATTTTCTATAGAAGCTTGCCCTTAATTTGAGCAAAATTTGTCTATAGAAAATTGATCTTAATTCGAAAAAAATTTTCTATAGAAAATTGCTCTTAAATTGAGCAAAATTTTCTATTAAAAATTGCTCTTAAAGCAAAATTGTCTCTATAAGATTGCTCTTAATTTAATCAAAATTTTTTATAGAAAATTGCTCTTAATTAAAGCAAAATTTTCTATAGAAAATTGCTCTTAATTAGAGCAAAAATTTCTATAGAAAATTGTTCTAAATTTGAGTAGAATTATCTGTAGAAAATTGCTCTTAATTAGAGCAAAATTTTTATAGATACTTGCTCTTAATTTGAGCAAACTTTTCTATAAAAAAATTACTCTTAATTTGAGCAAAATTTTCTATAGAAAATTGCTCTTAGTTTGAGTAGAATTATCTGCAGAAAATTGCTCTTAATTTAAGCAAAATTCGCGATAGAAAATTGCTCTTAGTTTGAACAAAATTGCTTTTTCACCATTTTCTATAGAAAATTTCTTTTAATTTTAGCACCATTTTCTATAGAAAATTTCACTTAAAACTTTTTATAAAAAATTGCTTTTAGTTCGAACAAATCTTCTACAGAAAATTTTTCTTCATTTGATAAAAAATTTTCTGTATAAAATTTCTCTTTATTTGGGCAAATTTTTCAGCAGAAATTTTTCTTAATTTAAACAAAGTTTTCTATAGAAAATTTCTCTTAATTTTAAAAAAATTTTCTGTAGAAAAATGCTTTCATTTTGAGCAAAAAGCTCTATGAAATATTTCTAAAGAAAAATGCTCTTAATTTGAGCAGAATTGTCTATATAAATTGCTAGAATTCAGTGTTTGTTTCGCCTCTACAGTCACTCTCTAACTAGAAGTCACAGTTTTCAAATAGTTTAATTTAGATTCGTCGCTAAAAGTCAGAGTTTTTGTTTAATATACTTCGGCTTCGTCTAGCAATCACAGATTTGATGGAGAAGACTTTCCCTAAACTTTGAAATAACTTTTCAGCTTTTCCTTATTTCTCCACTTATACATTTAAACATTATCGTGTTTACATATGAGTATAATATAAACGATACATACGCATAGTCATAGAAGGATTAATAAGAAATTCACTTTGTTTGTTCAACCACACGCACACAAACATACGCATACACATAAGTGAGTACACACCGTAATTATTTAAACACATTTAATTATATCAACACACAATCACATTCACAACATGGTACCAAAAATTTAAGTACATAACAAAGTACATAGAGTGTTCCTATTCATAAGTATTTAGAATAGAAGAGAAATTTTCATCTGGGTTCACATTAAAAGGTCACATGGTAAAGAACAACATTTTATGTCATACGTATATACAAATATAAATTCACTAGAATATGATATATACGCAGCCCTGCAGATCTTTCTGTACTAGTAATGCTATTCAAAATTTATTTATTTAAAGTCTAATATTAGGAAACATACTGAGAACTAGTGAAATTATTAATTCTAAATATATTATACAAGCTAGTGGCTATTGGCTTCTCTTGGGACAAATACATTTTAAAAACATTTGTCAAATTTCTAGGAAATTGTTGGCTTAGTCTCTTACCACTTGCACAAACTACAGGGTTTCATTCAGCAACTTAAACACCATTTACATGTTTGTACATTTTTAGAAATAACTGTTTTATACTCTTAAGCCTTTAAGGAGTCTTGTGCGTACAATTAAGAACATAATAACAATACAACAACATAAAAAAGAAACTTAATTATTTTATATTATATTTTGCTCTGTTTCTCTTTTTGCGCTTATCACACACAAAAGCACACACACCACATATACATACACATCAAACCAATTTCTTTTTTTATGGAAAATCTTTTTTTTTTTTTTTAAAACCAGCCAACAACTTTATGTTCGAATAATAAATTGACATGAGTTTCTATATAAAATTCGTTCAACAAGAAAATCCTGTTGGTTTGCTCGATTTTTTTTTTTTTTTTTCTTCTTCTTAAAATGTTTCAAAGAGGTGGGGGCACAATATTTAGAAACAAGTCATTGTTCTTGTTAGTACTGGAGCAAAAAAAATTGTCTAAGAAGAATGGAAAAAAGAAAGAATTTAAATAAAAGTTTTTGGAAAAAAATTAAAACTTTTTTGTACAAGACTAACGATTTGACTGACATACGCAGCGTATGAGTGACATGAATACATATTACATTCCGTCTTAAACATTTTGGCATTTTAAGCTGCTTAGCAACAACAACAATATTGATAAAACTGAGCAGCACTATTCAAGGTCCCATGAGTTATGCTAAATTAGATCTCTACGGAAAAGGAAATATGATAGAAAAAAATATGGAAAATGTTACTTTTACTCCATTTAGTAGTAAATTCCTTGTAGTGACAAAATGTCTGTACATAATGGGAAAATATAATGAAAATTAATGACAGAAAGAAATTAAATTCTGTACAAAATTTAAAAAAGAAAATCTATAATGTTTATATTTTTCAATATTAAATATCAGTTGTATTTAAATTTCCATCCTGACGTATGAGAACAAAATTTTGTTAGATTAGTTTATAAAAAAATTATCCTTAAATAAACAGAAATTTTCCAGAGAAAAATTTCTTTTAAATTAAAAACAACTTTCTATAGAATGTTTAGCTGCAATTAAGAGCAATTTTGTATAAAAAATTTTGCTCAAATTGATAGCAATATTTATACAAAATTTGTCCCAAATAAAGAGCAGTCTTCCAAAGAAAATTAACAGCAAATTTCTATAAAAAATTTTGTTCAAATTAAGAGAAATTTCTAAAGAAAGCTTTTCTCAAATTAAAGGCAAGTTTCTATAGAAAATTTTGTTCAAATTAAGAGAAATTTTTCTATAGAAAATTTTGTTCAAATTAAGAGAAATTTTCTATAGAAAATTTTGTTCAAATTAAGAGAAATTTTCTATAGAAAATTTTATTCAAACTAAAAGAAATTTTCTATAAAAAATTTTGTTCAAATTAAGAGAAATTTTCTATAGAAAATTTTGTTCAAATTAAGAGAAATTTTCTAAAGAAAACTATTTGGAAATTAAGTGCAATTTTCTACAGAAAATTTTGCTAGAATTAATAGCAATCTCCAATAAAAAATTTTGCTGAATTTAAGAACAATTTTATGTAGAGAATTCTGCTTAAATTATGAGAAATTTACTATATTAAGAGCGAAAATATTGCCCCCAATTTTCTAAAGAAAATTTTTCTCAAATTAAAAACAATTTTTTATAGAAAATTTGGCTCAAATTAAGAGCAGTTTTTTATAGAAAATTTGTCCCAAATTAAGTTCCAATTAACAGCAATTTTGTAAAGAAAATTTAGTTCCAACTAACAGCAATTTTTTTTTTTTTTTTTTTTTTTTCAACTTAGTCGAAATTTTCTAAAGAAAGTTTTGTTCTAATGAAAATTTTGTTTAAATTAAAAGAAATTTTCCAAAGAAAACTATTTTTAAATTAAAATAACTATTTTTAAATTAAAATAAACTGCAATTTTCTACAGAAAATTTTGCTAGAATTAAAAGCAATTTTCTATAAAAAATTTCCCTCAATTTAAGAACAATTTTATATAGAGAATTCAGTTAAAATTAAGAGAAATTTAATATATTAAGAGCGAAAATATTGCTGGAATATCTTCTAAAGAAAACTTTCCTCAAATTTAAGGCAATTTGCTTAAATTAAGAGCAATTCTCCAATATTCTTTGCTCAAATTAAGAGCAATTTTTTATAGAAAATTTAGCTCAAATTAAGAGCAATTTTTTATTGAAAATTTGTTCTAAATTAAGTGCACTTTCCTAGGCAAAATTTTTTTCAAATTAAGAGAAAAGTTCTAAAGTTAATTTGGCTCAAATTGAGAGCAATTTTTTAAAGAAAATTTGATCAAAATTAAGAGCAGTTTTCTAGGGAAAATTTTGTTCAAATTAAGAGAAATTTTCTAAAGTTAATTTTGTTCAAATCAAGAGAAATTTTCTAATGAAAATGTTGTTCAAATTAATAGTAATTATCTAAAGAAAACTTTTTTTTGAAATTAAGCACAATTTTCTACAGAAAATTTAGCTCAAATTAAGAGAAATTTTCTATATTAAGAGCGAAAACTTTGCTCGCTAATTTTCTCAAATTAAAAACAATTTGCTTAAATTAAGAGCAATTTTATATAGAAAATTTTGCTCAGATTAAGAGAAATTTTCCAAAAAAAAAAAAAAAAATGTTTAAATTAAATTTGAATTAAATTTAATTTTGCTCTAATTGAGTGCAATTTTCTACAGACAATATTTCTCAAAATTTTAATCTTTTTAAGAGCTTTTTTTACAAAGAATTTTACTAAAATTAAAAGCCATTCGGTGTACATTTTTTTGTTAAAATTTACAGTAATTTTCTATAGAAAATATTCACCAAATTAAGAGCAATTTTCAATAAAACATCTTATTTTAATCAAGAGCAATAAAAGCAATTACCTCTAGTTCTATAGAATGCACTACAAATGTGTCTTAAAACTTAAGGTGGGAGAGTTAAACTTGTACATTCAAAGTGATTCCTTTATCTTCTAATTGAACCAAAAGGTTGCTTATTACTGCATGTTAATGAATTTTAAAATTACATTTTTTTAAGAATTTACATTATGTGCTAAGTTTGTCATTGTGTCATTAGGTTGTGTTTTGGTATCTTAGTTATTTTTGTGCACATTCAAAACAATTACAACTTTTTCCAAAGACTTAAGGCTGAAGAACAATATTTATAGGATTTTCTTAGAAAATTAAAATTAGTTTATTGGCAAAATGTTTATATATTATAAGAAACTGATTAAATTGTCATCTTATCCAAGAAAAACAGCTTAGATTCCTATGAATATGAGTAACAAATTGTTTTAAAATATATTTCTTCCACGAATTATTAAACAATGTTGAAGATATTAATTTAAATCTTAAGAAAAGTTCCTCCAAGAGTTATTGTGCTTTATTATAATACTTAAGAAAGAAAAAAAAAACAAAAAAGATGTTTAAGTAACTTTTTTCAAGGTTTTATTTTTTATTTCATATTTAGATATTACTGCCTTACAAATAGATAAAATGCTAAAATTTGAGGCTTTGAGAAAAATGTTACCACAAAAAAAAAAAGTAATAAAATGTTCAGTTACAAAAAACCGCAACCAAAAATTCTTTCCAAGGACTAAACAGATGAGTAAACATTCACTTGAAAATATTTAAAAGGGGAATGCCTGTATTCTTCCATTTAAAGTATAAAACATACAAATTTGTTTACACCAGCAACATATGATTTTTGTTAATGTATGTCTGTGAGCGAGTGTGTGCAAGGATAATGACAATAATAATTAAAACATAACACATCATAAATGTTTATAGTTATTATTGTGTCATAATTTTTGTTACATTTTCTTTTTGTGCTTTTTTTTTTCATAATCACATTTACACCACCAGCATCCTTTTAAGATATAAGGTCATGTCCTTTCATTAAGAAAACTTTTATGTCTGCTTTTGATTGCGGTTTTTAAGTCTCTATTAAATTATCATTATTATAACATTCTATATTTCTTGGCTGCTTTCTACTCTAACACATTCAATTAAATATGCATAACTTATATTTCCTTAGTGTTACGAAAGGAACTACAAAAAAAATATATTTAGAGGAAGTATATAAATTAATAAAATACATAATGATTTAATTACTCATCCTCATACACACACATATGAACACATTAATTCATTCTCTTTATGAAAAGAATTTTATGGTGTCATTGAGTTTATTTGAGATTAATTTTATGATGATGAAAATTTCCCTTTTAGATTTCAAGTTTATTTTCTTTATTGAATTGAATGTTGACAATAAGAAAGAAAATTTGATACTTGATATAAGAGAACTTGTGTTAATAATGGCTAAAATAATGTCAATAATATGAAGAAATGGTTTACAAGTACAATTGTGAAAGAAAAAACGCATTAAGAACACTTTAACGAAATTTTAATTTAAGGAAAGAGAGTTAAAAGTATGCTCCACAACTAAGAGCATAATCATAAATTAAAGACATTATTCTCATAAATTAAAAGCATTATTCTGTAGACAATTGTTCTAACACAAGAGCATTTTTCTATAAAAAATTTTTTCCTGAAATCTTCTACAAAAAGTTTTGCTCAAATTAAGAGAAATTTTCTAAAGAAAATTTTGCTCGAATTAAGAGCTATTTTCAATAGAAAATTTTGCTCGAATTAAGAGCTATTTTCTATAAAAAATTTTGCTATTTTCTATAGAAAATTTTGCTCGAATTAACAGCAATTTTATTTATAAAGTTTTAATCTAATTTTGTTTGAATTAAGAGCAATTTTCTATGGAAAATTTTGCTCTTATTAAATGCATTCTTCTATAGAAAATACTACTCTAATGAAAACCAATCTTCTGTAAAAAATTTAGCTCTAATTAAAAGCAATTTTGTCATAGAAAATTTTGTTCTAACGAAAAGCAATTTTGGCAAATTTTTTTTCAAATTAAGAGAAATTTCCTATAGAAATTTTTTCTAAAATTAAAAGATCTAATGAAAAGTAATTTTCTTTAGAAAATATTGCCTAAAGTAAGAGTAAGAGCAATTTTCTGCAGAAAATTTTACATAAATTAAATGGAATTCCTCACAGAAATTTCTATATACATTTTTTTTTTTTTTTTTTCATTTTTCTTAAATTTTAAATTAAAAAATTCTATACATTTCATTTGCTATTGCTGTTTTGTTTATGCTACCCTTTACTTTAATTTGTCCTTTCTTTCATTTATCCATTCATTATTGTCATTAGTTGTATGGAATTTTCTGTTGTGGCTTTTTTCTCTGATATACGAAATGAAAGCAATATTTGTATATGTGTGTGATCGTTCCAAGTATTCTATGTGTCGACTTGATTTGTTCCAATTATTTTGTCATTTTCTGTGTAGATTTTTTTTTTTTTGCTGTTGTTGCATTTCAGTGCCTGTGATTACTTTTCATATTCTTTTTACTTTCAACATTTTACAATTTTGTGCTGTTGTTGTGCATTTTCTAATTTTTTATTTATATATTTATATGTTGTTGTTGCCTACATCAAGGTCTTTTTTACTGTTTTTTTTTTCCCCCTTTACATAAAAAACGAAACAAAAATAAATAGCAACTATACAAAAATCATCAACTACCAAATGCCCAGCTTTTTTTTTAATATGAATGTTTTGTTATGAAAAACATCCTTGTTTTTTCCTTTTAATTTGAATTTTTATCTTGTTTTTTTTTTTTTTTTTTTTTAATGTTCAATTCTTAATTGAAAATCGATGTTGTTTTGAGAGAGAGAGAAAAAAAACAGTACTAAAGAAAAATTACTTTGACTTAAGAGGTAAATTTTCTAGTTACATATACCCATAGCATTTTTTATTTAAGCTTATATTTGCTTTAGAAAGTCAGTTTTAGCAAGATAAACATTTTCTAGAAAACATCGTGCTCATAAAGATCAAAAATTTTTTTTATAAAAAATACCTCTTAAAATGATTTCAAATTTCTAAACACCGCAAACACTACCGTACAAATTGTACTATACTTTGTGAATACTTCAATAAAAAAAGCTCTCAAATAGAGCAAAATTTTCTATAGCAATAAGCTCTCAAATAGAGCTAAATTTTCTAAAGAAATTAGCTCTTAAAAACAGCCAGATTCTCTATAGAAAGTAGCTCTTAAAAGGAGAAAAATTTTCTATAGCAAATAGCTGTTAAAAAGAGCAAAATTTTCTATAGAAAATAGCCTTAAAAAGAGGAAAAATTTCTATAGAAAATAGCTAAAATTTCTATAGAAAATAGCTAAATTTTCTAAAGAAAATAGCTCTTAAAAACAGCCAAATTCTCTATAGAAAGTAGCTCTTAAAAAGAGCAAAATTTTCTAAAGAAATTAGCTCTTAAAAAGAGCAACATTTTCTATAGAAAATATCTCTTAATTAGAAGAAATTTTCTATAGAAAATAGCTCTTAGAAAGATCAAAATTTTCTATAGAAAATAGCTCTTAGAAAGATCAAAATTTTCTATAGAAAATAGCTCTTAATTAGAACAAAATTTTCTATAGAAAATAGCTCTTAATTAGAACAAAATTTTCTATAGAAAATAGCTCTTAAAAAGAGCAAAATTTTCTATAGAAAATAGCTCTTAACTAGAACAAAATTTTCTATAGAAAATAGCTCTTAATTAGAAGAAAATTTTCTATAGAAAATAGCTCTTAATTAGAAGAGAATTTTCATTAGAAAATAGCCAAATTCTCTATAGAAAGTAGCTCTTAAAAAGAGCAAAATTTTCTAAAGAAATTAGCTCTTAAAAAGAGCAAAATTTTTTATAGAAAATATCCCTTAATTAGAAGAAATTTTCTTTAGAAAATAGCTCTTAATTAGAACAAAATTTTCTATAGAAAATAGCTCTTAATTAGAAGAAAATTTTCTATAGAAAATAGCTCTTAATTAGAGCAAAATTTTCTATAGAAAATAGCTCTTAAAAAGAGCAAAATTTTCTATAGAAAATAGCTCTTAATTAGAAGAAAATTTTCTATAGAAAATAGCTCTTAATTAGAACAAAATTTTCTATAGAAAATAGCTCTTAAAAAGAGAAAAATTTTCTATAGAAAGTAGCTTTTAATTAGAAGAGAATTTTCTATAGAAAATAGCTCTTAGAAAGAGCAAAATTTTCTATAGAAAATAGCTCTTAATTAGAAGAAAATTTTCTATAGAAAATAGCTCTTAATTAGAAGAGAATTTTCATTAGAAAATAGCTCTTAATTAGAACAAAATTTTTTATAGAAAATAGCTCTTAAAAAGAGCAAAATTTTCTATAGAAAATAGCTTTTAATTAGAAGAAAATTTTCTATAGAAAATAGCTCTTAAAAAGAGCAAAATTTTCTATAGAAAATAGCTCTTAATTAGAAGAGAATTTTCATTAGAAAATAGCTCTTAATTAGAACAAAATTTTCTATAGAGTAGCTCTTAAAAAGAGCAAAATTTTCTATAGAAAATAGCTTTTAATTAGAAGAAAATTTTCTATAGAAAATAGCTCTTAATTAGAACAAAATTTTCTATAGAAAATAGCTCTTAATTAGAAGAAAATTTTCTATAGAAAATAGCTCTTAAAAAGAGCAAAATTTTCTATAGAAAATAGCTCTTAATTAGAACAAAACTTTTTATAGAAAATAGAGAACAATTTTTTATGGCAAATAGCTCTTAAAAAGAGCAAAATTTTACTCTTTAACATAGTAACATTTTCCTATGGAAAAAAGAAAATACTTCTTAATTTTAGCTAAATTTTCTATAGAAATTTTTCCTAAAAAAGATACAAATTTTCTCCATTAAAATAATACTTAATTAAAGCCATATTTTATTTTAGAAAAATAGCTTTTTGTCTTTGTTTGGATTTACCTTGACCCACAATAATTCCATGAAAGTTTTGGTCCATAATAAATAAACTTAAATTTACTTTTTCTATTTAAATTATAAAAAAAAAATATGTTGTAATAACCACTAGTATATAGAAATAAAAATAAATTCACAAATGTTTATAACAACATTTTGTGCTTTATCACGTTTTAAGATTAAAGATAAAACACTAACTATGCTGCTACAGTTTTTAAGTTTTTTTTTAATATAAAAACAAAATAAAAAAAATTAAACTAAAAATGTTTTTATTTATTTTTGTATAGAATATATTTACTGTTGTTTTTGTACATAATCATGGTGATAAAAATGAAACTACTAAAAGTAGAGACAGAAGAGATAAATTTTACGAAAATAAAATATAAATATTAAAAGATTAAATCCCTTAACATATGCTACATGTATAAAATTCGAGATTTTAAGTAGGTAGAGAGTAGAAAGAAAAAAACGGAAAACTCATTCAAAAACACTTTCATAAACTAAAGTATACTTTTAGGCCATCATTAGTGCGTAACAGTTATAGCATACGTTAAGGCGTAAGTACGATAAAGTGAAAGGTTGGGGAAGCAGAGACTGAAAATAAACTAAAAAAATACTGCAATTCTATGAATTATTAATAAACTCTGTAAATAGAAGAGAAGAAAACTAAACAAAAAACCTCTTGGTAAAAGAAAGCAAACACACACACACACAGAAAAAACGTAGAAGATGTCATTTGTATAGTTTACAAGGAAATCAAAAGATATATAAAGAAATAAATTCTTAGAAAAACAAACATTAGTTACTTAAAAGGAAGAGAATAAAAGAGAAAATAAAACAAACCAACCAACCAACCAACCAGCCAACCAATAAGAAGAAAATTGTGTTAGGTCAAGCTCGTTATTGGAATGCCATACATCAACTATATCAGTAACATTAATACGAAATTTGATAAATGGGTTTCTTAACATTTATTTATTTTTTTGAACACAAGCGTTTGCCAAGAGAGGCATAATAATTATATTGAAACGTGACATATTTACAACTTAAAAAAAAATAATACAATTGTTTTTATTTCCTAGAGAATTGTCCTGAATTGCAATGTCATTATAAAATTTAATTCTGACTTAGACTAAAATTTTCTATAGATAACTCTGAGTTTTGTCAAAGTTATATGCTATTCAAAACCACGTTTTGTTCCTAAAATATCCTTTAGAAGAATCAATTACAAATTCTAAATAACAAAGAAAACAATAAAAATAGATTAATAATACAAAACGTAAATCTGAATTGATTTTGAATAACTAATCCGAATATAAAACACACACTCATACATACAACATAGCATACTGATCAATGCCACTTTAATTCTATAAATATTTTTATTTTATTTCAATTTTTTTTTATTATTTATTTAGCTGTGACAGTGAATAGAAAAATCCATGATTTATATAGAAATATAAAATTTGTTTTCTGGCATGCAACATGCTGACATTGAGTCGATATACTACAACAATGTGTGTCAGAAAAACTGACATTTTTTGTAAAATTTATGTAGTAGAAAAAAATAATACATAAACGAAAGAATACTAAAAGTGTTACCTCCCTTTTTCTCATACTCCCTAGTTGCGGAAAAAAAGAAAATATTGTCAAAAAAAATATATATTCAATATTTTCCTAACAAAAAAAAAACATTCACTACACACAACAGAGATTTGGTTAACATGCCTGTGTAGTGGTTGTTCATGCTATACAAGTATTAGTGTAAAATATAAATAAATATAAACAAACACGTGTAAACAAATGTATGTATGTACTTGTTTGTATATTTGTTGGTTTATGCATAATTTCCCATCAATATTTTGTTGTTATTATTGTTACTCTTCTACACATAAATGAGAGAAGATATTGATAAACCGGAAATGTTATACAACATGAAAATGTCAATATATACATACAGAGAAACACAAACCAACTCACACATGCACGAGCTGAGACATGTACCAACAAACAATATTATTATGATGAAAAGCAATAACAAAAGTTTTACAAATGGATTTTAGAAAAAATATATTTTCTGTATTTTTTGCTCTGTAATACGAAGTGAGATTAATGCAAACTTAAGTTTGTATATATGAGCTTGTACTGCCTCATATTGTATATTTTTTAAGTGTAAATATGCATATGTGCAATGTATTGTATTTTTTCGGATTTTTTTCTTCATATATATTTGTGAGAGTATGATAGCATGTATGCAAGAGTATAAAAAAATATATACTAAAGTATTCAAGTGTATAGCAAACAACACTTAACCTGGCTTAAAAGTGCATTAACTTTACACACTGTGCATAAGCCATCATCACATATAAGGGACAGGGAGATAAAATAATGAAAACGTACAGAAAAATATAAACAAACTTTTCATAGAAAGTAGCTTTTAAGCAAAGAAAAATTTATCATAGCAAATAGTTCTTAAAAAGAGAAAAACTTTCTATACAAAAAAGCTCTTAAATGGAAAAGAATTTTCTATAAAAGATAGCAATTAAATAGAGTTTTCTATAAAAAGAAGTCTTAAATAGAGAAAAAAAAAATAAGCTTTCAAACAGAAAAAAATTCTATAGTAAAAGCTCTTAAAAAGAGAATATAATTCTTAAACAGAGAAAATAATTTTCTTTATAAAAAAAACTCTTAAACAGACCTACTTTTTCTATGGTAAGGACCTATTTACAAAAAAAAAATGTTATAGAAAAAAAATTTTATATAGAAAATAGGTCCTAAATAGGGTAAAATTTTCCATAGAAAATATCTCCTAAACAGAAAAAAAAGTAAGGAAATTTTTCTATAGATAAAAGTTCTTAAGCAGAGAAAAATTTTTTATGAAAAACAGCTCTTAAACAGAGAACATTTTTCTATAGGAAATATCACTTAAACAGATACATTTTTTCTGTAGAAAATAGATCTTAAACAGAGCTAAATTTTCTATACAGAATAGATCTTGAAATGGGCAACATTTTCTATACAAAATAAATTAAACAGAAAAAAATATTTTCTATAAACAAATATGAAAATTGTCTATAAAAAAATTCTCTTAAAATTATCAAAAAATTTTCTTAAAAAGATCTTAAATAAAATTTTCTTACAAAATTTCTCTTGCAAATATAAAATTTTTCTGTAAGAAATTTCTGTACAAAGTGGCTCTAAAAAATTAAAAAAATTCTTTGGAAAATGATGTAAATTTTCTATGGAAAATTATCAAAATTTTCTATAAAAAAATGTCCATTAAAATTATCAAAAATTTCTCTTAAAAAGATTAAAATATTCTATTTAAAAACTGAAATTTTTCTAGAAAAAATTCTGTTAAGTAGATATTAAGAGAAGATTTCTCTTAGAAGAGCAATATTACCTATAGAAATTTCTTTGAAAATGTAGCTGAATTATAATTTTTAGTTTATTTTCCTATAGCAAATTTATCTCCTAGAATATTCAGCTAACAAAATTGTAATTCAGATACAAAAATCATATTCAGCAATCTTACGGTTAAGAAGAAATTTTTGGCAAAAAGTTTAAATAAAAGGAAATTTTTCTTAAAAAGCTAAAAATTGTATATAAAAAATGTCTCTTAAACAACATTTTCTAAAAAGAAAAGATAAAATTTTTATACAGAAAATTTCTCTTAAAAAGAACAAATTTTTCTATAGAAAGTTTCTGTCTAAAAAGATAACATTTTTCTATAGAAAATGTCTCTTAAAAATATAAATTTTTCTATAGGCAATTTCTTTTGAAAAGATTTAGTTTTTCTATAGAAAATGTCTCTTAAAAAGATAAATTTTTCTATAGGCAATTTCTTTTGAAAAGGTTTAGTTTTTCTATAGAAAATTTCTCTTCAAAACATCATATTTTTCTATAGAGAATTTCTTTTAGAAAGATAAAATTTTTCTACAGAAAATGTCTCTTAAAAAGATAAAATTTTTCTACAAAAAGTTTCTGTTAAAAAGATCAGATTTTATCAAATTATTATATAGGAAATTTCTCTTAAGAAAATCAAATTTTTCTATAGAAAATTTCTCTTAAAAAGATCAAATTTTTTTATAGAAAATTTCTCTTAAAAAGATCAAATTTTTCTATAGAAAGTTTCTGTTAAAAAGATAAAATTTGTATATAAAAAATGTCTCTTAAAAAGATAAATTTTTCTATAGAAAATTTCTTTTAAAAAAGCTTAGTTTTTCTATAGAAAATTTCTCTTCAAAATATCATATTTTTCTATAGAGAATTTCTCTTAAAAAGATCAAATGTTTCTACAGCAAATGTCTCTTAAAAAGATAAAATTTTTTTACAGAAAGTTTCTGTTAAAAAGATCAGATTTCCTATAGGAAATGTCTCTTAAAAAGATAAATTTTTCTATAGAGAATGTCTGTTAAAAACATGAAGTTTTTCTATAGAGAATTTCGCTTAAAAAGATCAAATTTTTCTATAAACAATTTCTCTTAAAAAGATCAAATTATTATATATAAAAAATTTCTCTCAAAAGTATAAATTTTAAAGTAAAAAGTATAAATTTTTTCTATAGAAAATTTCTCTTAAAAAGATAAAAATTTGTCTATAGAAAATTTCTCTTAAAAAGATCAAATTTTTCTATAGAAAATTTCTCTTAAAAAGATCAAATTTTTCTATAGAAAATTTCTCTTAAAAATATCAATATTTTCTATAAAAAATTTCTCTTAAAAAAAATGAAAATTTCTTTTTTACAGAACATTCCAAAATTTTTCTAAAAAAAAATTCTCTTAAAAAAATATTTTCTGCAGAAAATATCTTTTAAAAAAAGCAATTTGATTAGACATTCTTTTATAATTCTGCTACCATAAAAAATAAGAATTGTTGTAGTAATACGAGTATTAAATATCCTAGATACAAAACAAGTATAAAACAGCAACAGCAGGAGGAGATTGCCGCATGCATAACATGCAACAATATAAAATTTAAAAAATTGTTTGCAAAGAGTTTAAGGGATGGGGGCAGTAGAGTATAAAAGTGTTAAAATGTGTAAACGTATGTGTTGTTTGTTTTTTAAAATATTGTTTACAAGTGTATAGTATATGTATGAGAGTATATGAATAGTGAGTGCATTATTACACAAACAAAATACTATTTTGTTTTGTTTTTTGATAACAAGTTTTAATAGTGTGTTATTTAATACATATACATATGAAAATATATTTTTCATACAACACAAACAAAATCATTAACAAAAACAGTTTATTTATTATTTAGTTTGTTTTTAATTTTCCCAGCAAAAAAAAAAAAACTCATCGAAAGACAATTGAAAGCATTTTAATTTTAAATGCATACTTTAGGGGTTGCCTTTTGTTTTGTAATAAATTGTGTGTATAATTTTAAGAGGTTCATATAGATAAGTTTTAAAAGCAGGCTTTTAGGAAAATTGTGGAAAAAATAATATAAAACTTTTTTTATTTTTGTATATTTCTTGGAAGAAAACTGATTTATTATTTTTTTAATGATTTCTCTTTTTACAAGCAAATTATATTTTTTATGGATTGACATTTTGAATTTGTTTGTAGATATTTTTTTCCTTGAAAATGCCATATGACAAATGTTACTAAATTATCTACAAGTGTTAAGGGTTTTTTTTTTCTTTTTTGTATTGTTTTATTTTTAACTTTTGTCTAAATTTAATTTAAATTTAAAATTAATTTTTGATACCAAGAGTCAGGTATAAAGTTTCAATTTAATTTTAATTGATATGTCAAAAATAACCGCCTAAACTGTCACACACATAACACTCACAAAACAATGTTGACAACAAAGTTGTCAACTTGTGCGAAGTTGAAACAAACAGTCTTCGAAATTTTAAGGTTTTAATAAAATTAAAAATTATCAAAAAAAATAAATAAATAATGTTACTACACTTTTACAGGAATTCTTAATAGTCTATGATATAAAAAAAATTAATTAAAAGGTTTTAGTTATGATCCCTGAATCGTCAACCTGTTTCTACTAAAAATTCGTTTGGACTTTTATTTGTAAGCTCTGTAATTTACTTACAATTAAAAATTATATTGGTAATTATTTTAAAAATTAATTATTAAATTTAGTATCCCACCCTCGTTAATTATGTTTTCCTTTGGTTTTAACCCTACGGTACATACCCAAAAAAATTAACGTTAGTCAATACCCGTGGTACCCGGGTACCATAGTGTAATTTTCGTCGATTTTATTTAAAAAAATATATATAATTTTATAAAAATTATTTATCATATCTTTAACTAGTCATAAATATTAAATCCAATCGGTAAATACATACAGAAAAACATGTTTGAGTATTTTAACGATGTCCGTCCGTCTGTCTGGTCGTCCATGTTAAGCTTTTAATGAAGCTACAAATCAAAGTTTTTGAAATAATTGTATGAATTTTGGCTTTATATGATGCAAACACTAGCTCTGTTAAAATTAGTTTATAATGGTTACCTATTATAACCAAGTCCCCATACAATTTTTCTCCTAGAATAGGGTTTTGACGCCCATACATTTTTTTAGTATTGCTTAATTTAAAACATTTAAAACTTTTATGGACGTTAGAAACCCTATTAAATTTTATAAAATAATTTTTATAAACGTTAAAACTAATCTATATAATTTTTTATCACGTTCGCACGTGAAAAATCCATAGCACCCATATATTGCCTATTTCCGAAAATCATCATAAAGTGCATAAATTAGTATAGGTAAACATTACGTTTTTTTAAACAAGAGATTGTAAAAAGAATACATTTTAATTTTCAATTTTACAACAAGACTTGATCTATAATGAAACACACGTTCCGTATAAATTCTCTGAGAAAATCGGTTAAGACTAGTGTTTATAAAAAACCGACTTTTCAAAAAACCGGTTTAACGGTTAACCGAAAATTGGGTAAAATTAAAAAACCGGTTTTTCGGTTAACCGTCTACTAAAAAACCGGTTAAACCGGTTAACCGACATTTTAATAATTGCTCTAATTTGAAGCATAATAAAAATATTTTTGGTTAAAAAAAGTGTTTTTCAACTTATTGGTTTAACCATGTACCAAATAATAAGCAGTGCACTGCAGTGTTATTTATAAATCGCGATTGATTTACATCGCAAATTTATAAAAATATTTTTAAAAACAACTTTTTTGACATCTTTTATCCTATAAAGTATTTTTTAAGATTTTTTTTTTTTTTTTCTAGCTTAAAAATAAAATTTTACAAAAAGGAAGCTTTAGACCTAGGATAATGTACTTTATATTATGATTTATATTCTTCGCTTTTAAAGTTTTTCTCTTAAGGAAAAGTTTTTATAAAAAAATGTGATAAAAATATCTGCATAAAATTGGAAAAATAATTAATATTTTTTCTGCTAAAAAGGGATTTGTTTTTAATTTTTAGAAGATTATTAATCATTTAAAAGTAATTTTCTGCACTTATTTAGATCTACTTTTGAAGTCTTTTTTCCCATTATATTATACAAAATCTTATCTTTCACTAAAGCTATACATTAGTAGGTTATTTTTTTCTTTTGGAAAATTTCATTCGCATGAAATTAACGTTTTTGTAAATGGAATGCTTAATTATCTATATATTTATTATACATACAGTTTTAAAATATATTTAGCTTCCAACAAATAAATATATCTATCACCTGACTACTTGTTAACTCAAACAGCAATAATTTTTAGTAGTTTCAAAATATTTTCTTATATTTTAAATTCAGAAAAAAGCAACTAAAGGACGAAATTTAGTGATATTTTTAGCAAATTTTTGAAACCGGTTAACCGACACATAAAAACCGGATAAACCGGTTAACCGAAATTGAATATTTCAAATTAACCGGTTCGCAAATAACCGAAATTTGAAGAAAAAACCGGTTTTTCGGTTAACCGGTTAACCGGTTTATAAACACTAGTTAAGACTATAACGTTCCTACAGTCCTAAAGAATGTTATCACTGACTACATCCACTATTAGTCACAGGATGCACATAAAATTCTCACCAAAAATAGGTCACGTCCGAGAATAGTTTTATTTACAACAAGTGAGGAATGTTGTCACTGTTGTCATAGTGTCCTATCAAGTTTGGAACTACAATATGGAATGTTTTCGTTCCTTAGCACGAATATAGGAAAAAATTTCAATATGATGAGCTCTTGACTGTGGTGGACATTACCACATGATATTGAAAAAATGAAATGAATTAAAAAAAAAAAAACTCAATTCAGTTTTTACACTGTATAAACAATTTAGTCACGACGATCTGAAGTTTCGTGGCTATATCTTTATTAACAAAGAAATGCGAGCACTTTAAATTTAAAAATGGTACCCGGGTATGTACCGTAGGGTTAAAATTATATACCTTTATGTTTGTAGAGCAAAAGCGAAATATTGCACTAGGATTATAATGAGATTAAGTGATATTTATGGTCATGCACATTATAATATTCATAAAGTGGTTATAATTTTGTATAGTTGATCACATACAATATTAAATGTCCAACTCACACACATAATGACTATAAATTATTAACATACTGTATAGGTTTATCTATAATTTCTAATGTTTTGTGTATTGAAATTAAAATTCTGTAACATTTTGGGTTTCATATTTAAATTTTCTAAAAGAGAATAAAGAATTTCTAATGTAGGCGTATGATTAATATTAATAAAGAGGTCATTTAGTTCAAAATATAGCGATGAAAGAAGTTTTAAGAAAAGAAAATATCTGACTCGGGGCATATTTTTTATACAAAAAAATATATCTGACTCAGAGTATAAGGAGTGAGATCGTAAAATTCTTAACACACGTTTTTTTTTTTTTTTATCAAGTTATTATGTTTAATGTCAATTATATTCATTTGTTGTTAATCTGATTAAAATGAGAGACCAGAAAAAAGTGCGTACTATAATTATTAAATATTTTCAACAAAACCCAACTTGGTCCTACAAAAAGTTGGCCAAGCATTCAAAGGTCTGCCGTCAAACTGTTTCCAATGTTATTAAACAGTATCGGGAGAACTTGTCCATTGATAGAAAACCTGGTTCAGGTAGAAGGAATGATGCACATGATGTTTCTAAAGCCAAAAAAGTAGAAAGCATTTTCAAAAGAGCTCCCAACACATCCGGTAGGAAAGCAGCCCGGTTAGCTCAGTGCTCGGACTATTTGGTACGAAAAGTTAAAGCGAATGCAGGTTTAAAAACATACAAGGCTCAAAAAGTTCCTGACAGGAACGCTGCTAAGAATTTAATTGAATTTTAATTGAAGTCAAGTTTTATAAAAAAATATTCTTGCTGCATAATGGATGACGAAACGTATGTTCTGGCAGATTTTTCGCAAGACTTCATAATGTGTCCACTTATTTTTGGCCTGACTTGGCATCCTGTCACTATGGTAAACAAGCCCTTGAGTGGTACAAGAACAATAATGTGGTATTTGTACCAAGAGAGGCAAATCCTCCAAACTGCCCGGAGCTAAGGCCAGTGGAGAGATATTGGGCTCTTGTTAAAACAGAATTGAAGAGCACAAAAAAAGGTGTCCAAAAGAGTGGTAGATTTTAAACGGAGATGGACTACCTGTTCGAGCAAAGTAACAGAAAGCCCTATAAAAACGTTAATGGAAGGGTTTCCGAAAAAGGTTCAAAATTTCATCACTAGTGATTAAAACTATAAAAATATTTATTTTTTTTTATAAATAGTAATAATAATTTCAATCAAATAAAAAAAAATAAAACTGTGGTTAGTGGTTTTGTTTTTATTAACATATATGTATGTTAAGAATTTTTCGATCTCACTCCTTATTTTTCTATAGAAAAAACTCTGACTCAGAGCATATTTTCCTACAGAAAATATCTCTTATTCAGAACATATTTTCCTATAGAAAACTCAGAGCATATTTTTCTATAGAAAATATCTCTGACTCAGAGCATATTTTCCTATAGAAAATATCTCTGACTCAGAGCATATTTTCCTATAGAAAATATTTCTGACTCAAAGCATATTTTCCTATAGAAAATATCTCCAAACCCGGAGCATTTTTTCCTATAGAAAATATCTCTGACTCAACCATACTTTCTTAAAGAAAATATCTCTGACTCATGTCAAATTTTCTTAAAGAAAATAGCTCTGACTCAGATCAAATTTTCTTAAAGAATCAGATCATATATTCCTAAAGAATATATTCCTAACTTAGAGCATATTTTCCTACGGAAAGTATCTTTGACTCAGAGCATATTTTCCTTTAAAAAATATAAAATATGTTCTATTTTCTTGTAGAAAGTATCTCTGACTGAGAGTATAAAATAGCTCCGACTCAGATCATATTTTCCTAAAGAAAATAGCTCCGACTTGATTATATTTTCCTAAAGACAATAGCTTTCAGATCATATTTTCTTAAACAAAATTTGTATCCAGAATTCAAAATAGCTTGGAATCAGATCATATTTTCCTAGATATAATGATTCAGAGCAATAACGCAGACCATATAACTCTAACTTATAGCATATTTTACTAATAAAAAAAAAAGCTTGAAGTCAGAGTATATTTTCCCAAAAAAAAAAAAAATACTTAGCTTCAACACAAAGCATTTTTTTAAAGTTATTTTAATGTTATTATTAACACTTTTATTTTTTTAATTATAATGGCGACAAACAGATAAAAAACTGTAGGTTGGTATAATTTTCTACAAATTTTTAGTATATTTTTTTCGAAAGAGAAACACATCTTGAAATATTTTTTGATACATTTACAATAATTAAAAACTTAATAAAAAAAAAATATGGCAACAAAAAAACCTGTCAAAATCCAAAATCATTGATAAAGAAAAATAATTATTTTCGCTTGTCATTTATTAATTAAAGATAACATACGAAATTATTTTGTTTAGAACTTATTGTTCTTGTTGAAGAGAAATCGAAAAATGGGTAGCAATAAAACAATTTTTCCGCTTTTGTTTTTGTAGCGATTAACGTTGACAAAGAAGATAAAATAATGGATAAATTAAACAGCATTTTTTAAAACAGCAGCAGAGTGGTAACGAAGAAGTAGTGGCCATCATAGAAATGATAAAATGGACACGCAAGAATGGTGTAAAAGAAGAGTAAGTGGTAGTAGAGTTAAAAGAAGAAGAAGAGTATTGCGTAAATATTAAAACTGGCACAAATGTTGTTTGGTAGTTTTAGTTATTTTATTTTTTAACTTTAGATTCAAGGAAAATCTATTTCACAGATTTTAATTTCACATTTAAAACACATTCACATATTTAAGAGATTTTTTTTAAAGATAAATTTCACATTTTCTTTTTTTATATAAATTTTATTTGATTTATTTATTAATTATTAAAATTTTTATATTTTTTATTTTTCTTATTCTCTTTTATTTTAAAATACACATCCGTTATTGCACATTTATTTGGTATTTTTGATATCCCGTTACGTTTTAACGGTCAGCAAAGTTGTACTAACGGTAAACAACTGAATTGAATGCTCTTTTGTCATTAACACGAATGTTACGCAGTTTTGTTATGCTTTACTTTTTTTTTCCTTTTTTGCAAATGTTATTGTTATTGTTTTTTTTTTGTGCTATGCGAAGGATATTCATAAAGGATGCAGACAACAACACGACGACTACCACAACAAAAACGACTTTAACAGGCAATAAATTAAAAACAACAAAATTAATACGAAGCTATGTTATACAAATCTCCCTCCACAGAATACTAGAGCATCATAGCACAAACACGAACAGAAAAAAGGATTTACGAAATTTCGTTTAGTTAAAAGAAAAACAGAGAGTATTTAACACTCTCTCTCTCTCACTTTCATAGAGCTTTTATTTATTCGTAAAATGCGCGCCAAAACTGTTATGTTGAAATACCAGCAAACTAAAAAATAACGTTTTCTGAAACTTCTGTTAGATTCAGATGGCAACTTTAGAACTTCGAAATTTATTTAAAACTTTTGTTTTTGTTTATACTTTCTCCTAAGAGTTCATTTTTCCCCTTTATTAACTAACTAACCTCTCCACAGACAACAAAAGCTTTTCATGAACAAAACATAAACAAACCTTTCAATTGTCGTTATTACAATTGTTTCAAGCTCATCTCGTTTCATTCCATCTCTTAAAGCTTCAGTTTCATAAAAAGAAAAATGCAAAACAAAGCTTTCACATTTTAAATTTATTTGTTATTTCATTTCAATTGTTTCATTGTAGTATTTAATACTCGAAATGTTTTGACGTACATACATATATAAATTGTTTTTGCATTTCTGTTTCACATGCATAGTATGTATGTTTCTCTTGTTAAATAATGATAAACATCGTACAAAGGTGATTATTATTTTCACTTTTTTTATTTTAAATATCAAGCTACTACGGCAGTCGTATCAGCATCATCTTCATCATTACGTTGTATCAATTGTCCAAAGCTCAAGGCCATTTTGCTCAAAGTATGACTCGAGCAAGCGAGTATTTAGTTTTTTTTTTCTTTCAGCTGGTTCTTTTTTTGTGCTCGTAAATAAATTGAAGTAAAAAAGTAAAAGACGTGCATTTACGTTAGGGTTGCCAAATGTGCAGCTTTTAACAGTAAAATCTTTGGAAGAATAATGAACTATGGATGGCCTTAATTTATACAATTCATTGAAGATAATAGATTATGGGAGTATAAATGACAGCAATGACTTCTGCAGGGATTTTTTTACACAAACAGGACAGTTAAATAATAAATTTTCTATGCAATTTATTGTACAATCCACTGGCCAATCGGCAAGAAATGGATGCATTCTTTCTATATGAACGTCTTATGCATACAAATAATTAGTAATCCAGAACATCCCTATACAAATTATACTAATTCACTGCACAGTGGGGCAGAAGCGAAAATTTTTGGAAATAAAGGTGTGACTTATAATTGGCTGGTTGGATTTACATAAAATTTTACATAGGTGTAGTAGAGGATTTGACAATTTAAGTTTGGAAGGGGGAGCTTACATACACCTCAGGAGCGGAGGGGAACTGTGAGCTCATAGTAGAGTACCTCTGACATAGAAAATTTTTAATGCTTTCCAATTTTTGGTTTCGTATCAGATTTTTAATATTTGTACTTATCTTATCTTATTAATGTCCTCGATGCTAACTTGTGTTATTTGTCTGTTATAGTTTTCGAATTATTTGTATTTGAAATTTCCAGTCCAGTTATTTTTTTTTTTTTTTTTATTGTATATCCCAGTATTTCTGATCGATTTTTTTTTTAGCTAATTTAAAAACGAAATTATCTACTGAATAAAAATTTGAAGTCGATATTTTTACCGAGTTCAAAAATAAACGATTTTGAATTTTTTTTTTTTTTTTTTTTTTTTTTTGGTTTTGACTTTAGTCTATATTTTCTAAAAACCCAAGACACGAATCTGCAAACAGAATGCAGTTTAGGAATCTACTATATGTTGTTAAAAGTTTTTAATCAACCTCCGAAAAATGTGGACTTTATACACACAAAGAAAAAATATGGTTCCAGTGATCATAAACAAAGAGCAACATATTATGATTGTAATAAATGATTCCAGGTTACAATAAGTATATTTGTAAGTAATCATTACTATGATTCCAATTTATAATTTATTACTAACACCCAGAGAAATATCAATCACACACGTGTTGAAAACGATACCATTCTGTGTCAATAGTGAATCTACACCGTATGTGTTTAAATTAAACACTGCGTGTTCATTTCTTATTGAAAATCGATACCTAATTGGCACCAAGTTGAAACCATTTCGGTATCAAATTGTTAAATTACATATGTTTTCTATTAAATTTGTTAACGAAAGGTATTAAAAAGCTGTTACCGTAAATTACCAATGTGAGCACAACCGTTGTTGATTTTGAATCGAATTTTTTCCCTTAGTGAAGGTTCATAAACTTATTAATAACTTTTAGTAAGTTTTATAAGCTTTTCTTAAGTATTGCTTTTAATTTCATCATGTTTTTATCATTTAATAATTCCATGTTATCATATATATATCATCATATATATAATTCCATTTTATCATATATATTATTCCATTCTATCATATATATGAACTAATTCCACCATAAGTATAATTCCACTTTATCATATATATAATCGCATGTTATCATATATAGAATCCCATGTTTTTATATTTAAATTCATTTGTACCTCGATATGTGGTACATTCATCATACTGAATAAAAACAAAACTTGTCAATTTATATTTGTTCATATATAAACTAAATGAGAATTAATATACTAATAAACTACTGGACTGATACACAAAAATGTGTATTCAAAAGGCATTAAAAGTTAATGGCTTAATGATTGTAGAATTAACCAAATTTGTAAAATGAAATGAATGGTTATGTAATTAACTAAATTGTTGTAGAATTGACTAAATGATTGGATTTTTCATATATATGATTTCATATAAACATATTTAAATACATATTATAATTCAGTGAACCATATTAAAATTTTGATTGTGGGTAATCATTAAATGATTAAACAGAATCATAAACGTTGCTATCATAAACACAGTACATTTAAATCAACGAAAAACAACTATATAATCATTGAATAGTTGTGGTGATCATGCTGTCTGTAACCATGTTTTTTCTCTGCGTGTAGCCAAAAATGTGAAAAAACCCATTTTTGGGATTTTAAGTTTTTGGGTGGGAATTGTGGGATTCCTTTTACAATAATCTTAAAGTTTTTTTTACACTTTCTCATTTTATATGATAAAGGTACAATCATCGAAAATCTCGTTAAGATATCTTAACTAACAAAGATTTTATTACAGATAAAATATTTATGGTTTCTCAAAAAACAATTTTTTGACACATATATTTTATTTCAATTAAAAAAATCAGAAAAAGTATAAACTATTTTAGCTAAATTATATAATTCGTTACACGAAAAAAGATTGAAATAAATATTTTTGGCGGTTTCACTTCTTAAAAGAAATTTTCAAAAAAAAAAAAAATCCTCAAAATTGCATGAAAATTTATTTTTTTCCACACTAATTTCTGAATAATTTCGAAACTCTTGGGCAGATAAAAAAATAATACTAACGTGACTTTAAGACAATTAGAACCTTAAATCTTTTAGTTTTTCAATTGTTTCAATTGGACAACCTGTTCTCTTGTTGTTGCAAAATATACTCGTGAATAGGCCTTATGGTATCTGAAAGCAGATTCGCGTAAAGCAGATCGGATTCCATCTAGTCTACATATTTTTTTTACGGACTAGTGTAATGTAATTTGCATTGTAAATAATTTTTATTTATTTCCTCAAAAGTAAGACGGATTGAGCTTTTCTTCTTAAGTCAATCTGAAACATTAATTTCTTCATATGACCATGACCTCTTGTTCTCCCTAAGAGAAAAGAAAGTGAATTGTAAATAGAATAGAAGGATCTGCATGACAATTATTCTCATGTTTATTTTTATAACAACTTTGTTGAGCCATCTTGTGCTATGTAGGCGCATTTATTCAAGCTTTTAACTTTATATAATAACGAGCCATCTTAGCTTTATAAAAAGTACTAAATTAAAGTTTTAACCCATTTCGAAAAAGTACCAGACACCTATCTGATTATTTTTTAAATGAATAATGATAACTATTCAACTTTTTTTGTATCTCCATTAGTTTAGGAGATATAAAGTTAACGATTTTTCGGTAGGAGACTAATCTACAGTCTATATTACTCCTTTCTAGCTTTAACCGTTTGGGCAGTGATATGATGAATCACCAAGTAAGTCAGTCAGTCAATCACTCAGACATTACTCTTTTATATTTATATACACTGCCGCTCATCTGAATACGACATAAATGTTATTCAGATTTCCGGTTTCCCTCTCAAAATTCATAAGAGTATTTAAAGTTTTTACAGTTTCAGTTTGATGTTAACATTAATGTCCTTTATTTAGATTAAACAAAGCATTTTTAAAGATTGCTTTTATAAATTTATTAAAGTTAATATAACTTCTTTAAAAAAAAGTGATTTTTTTTTTTAGCTCATGAGAATACGTCATTTTTCTATCTATTTTATTTTATAACAAAGTAACATCTGAAAAGTATGTTTTTATTGATTTTAATAAAAATTAAACTAGTTTGTTTTGAATTCCTAAAAAATGGGAAGAAAAAAAGCGTTGTCAAACGAGGAAATTGGCAAAATCAAAGCCTATAGGGAATGTGGACTAAATATTAGCCAAATAGCAAATAAAATTGGTCGAACTCGTTGTGTGGTCTGTAATTATATCCGTAATCCATCCAATTATGCAAAAAATATGAAAGGAGGTACCTATACTATTCCTTCGGCTGCAGATAGAAGAGCAATTATCAGAAGTGCTTCAAACTCCCAAGATTCTGCTGCTAAAATAAAAGAAAAAACTGGCGTTAAAGCAAGCTTAGCAACAGTAAAGCATGTAATACAGAAAGCTACTAATCTTAAAAGATTAAAAATTAAAAAGAAGCCACCCCATCTCGAATAGAAAAAATACTTCTTTTTAGCCGGCATCATATGACATGGGAAAAACAATGACACAGAGCAGTATTTTCCGATGAAAAAATTCAATTTAGAAGGCTATAGTTATTATTTCCACGATTTGCGAAAAGAAGAAATTTATTTCGAGCGTCATCATAGCTGTGCTGGAGGTGTGATGGTCTGGGGTTCAGTTTCCTACTATGGAACAAGCGATTTGCAATATTTTAATTCAAAAATGAACGCAAATTCGTATATTACTGTTCTGGAAAAAACATGTCCCCATGTTTCCAATATTTTTAGCTCTATATCATGGTTAAAAACTGGATTAGAAAACAAAATGTAACATTACTTGATTGGCCGCCATACTCCCCAGATTAAAATATGTATAATGGAAAATGTATGGGGATGGTTAGCTCGTAAAGTGTATGAATCTGGGAAACAGTATGAAACAAAGTCCGACCTAATTGAAGCCATTAACAAAGCGTGGAGTACGATTTCTTTGGATTACATAAAAAGCCTTTATGACTCAATTCCAAACCGCATTTTTGAGATTATCTCTAATAAGGGAGGTAGTACACATTACTAAAATAACCAAGAAATAAACATTTTTAAAGTTTTTATTAAAAAAGTTCGAAATTATTTTAATTTTTTTGTTTTTAACACATATTCCTGTAAATAAAGTTTAATTTAAATTTAAAAAAGTTAGCTTTAGTTATTATTCACACGCAGAGAAAAAACATGGTTACAGCATGATCACCACAACTATGCAATGTTTATATAGCCGTTTTTCATTGATTTAAATAATACTGTGTTCATGAAACGTTTATGATTCTGTTTAATCATTTAATAATTACACACAATCAAAATGTTAATATGGTTCACTGAATTATAATATGTATTTAAATATGTTTATATGAAATAATATTTATGATAAATCCAATCATTTAGTTAATTCTACAACCATTCATTTCATTTTACAAATTTGGTTAATTCTACAACCATGAAACCATTAACTTTTAATGCCTTTTAAATACACATTTTTGTGTATCAGTCCAATAGTTTGTTAGTATATTAATTCTCATTTAGTTTATACATGAAAAAATATATATTGTCAAGGTTTGTTTTTATTCAGTATGATGAATGTACCACATATCGTGGTACAAACTAATAAAAATATGAAAACCTGGGATTATATATATGCCATTTTACGTACTGGCTACTTTCCATGTACATGGAAATGGAGATAGTAATGATACCCAAACTCGGAAAAGACGTCACTCAAGTAACGTCTTACCGTCCAATAAGCCTACTATCAATTTTTTCAAAATTGTTTGAGAAATTGCTCCTTGAGAGACTATTATTACATCTTACTAGTAATAACAGTATACCTAACCATCAGTTTGGTTTTAGAAAAAAACATGGTACTATTGAACAAGTTCATCGAATTACAAATCTCATAAGAAGAGGTTTCGAGAGCAAGCAGTATTGCTCAGCATTTTTTATTGCCATATCTCAAGCTTTCGATAAAGTCTGGCACGAAGGACTTATACATAAAATTACCACATTACTTCCACAAAACGTTCATAAGTTACTAAAAAACTATATATTAAATAGATCTTTTCAAATTAGATCAAAAGATGTGATTTCTTCACGCAGAAAAATTTCTGCAGGTGTACCTCAAGGAAGTATTTTAGGGCCGCTTCTTTATATACTTTATACGGCAGATATGCCCACGAGCCCCATGACTCATACATCAACTTTTGCAGATGATACTGCTTTTTTAAGTGTGCAAACAGATCCCGTTATAGCATCCGAACAACAACAATCCCACATCACTGAATTGGAGAAATGGCTACACAAATGGAAAATCAATGAGAATGCTACGAAATGTGTCCACATTACATTTACTTTACGCAGGGAAAGTAATCCTCCTATTCGAATCAACAATATCCAAATCCCTGAACAGGACAAAGAAGGTATCATGGAATTCAGCTGAATCGGCATCTAACATGGTTTCGTCACATAGAATCAAAACTTACACAAATGAAACTAAAATCTTCCCAAATCCATTGGTTAATTGATCCAAGGTCGGCCCTAGACCTGGACTATAAGGTTCTCTTATATAAAGCAATAATAAAACGGCATCCAGCTCTGGGGATCAGCCTCCTCAACAAACATTGAGAAAATATAGAGAAGACAGTCGAAACTTGTAAGAATAATAACAGGTGCACCGTGGTACGTCAGAAATAGTAATATTCACAGGGATCTAAATATTCCTACAATTCGTGAGGAGATAAAAAATAGCTGCATAAATTACATGAAGAAATTACCGGAACACCCAAACCACCTTGCAAGGGATCTTCTTACATTTGAGGGTCACAGACGTCGAAGAAGATTGGAAACATTGGATCTTAGAAGATAACACTATTAATAAAAACTCTACGTTGGATTTTGCAGTGGCAATATCAACATTAATTTATATATATGAATATATATGAATATAAATACAGCGACAAATCTTATAAAGAAGGTATTAAAAATAAGTGATGAAAAATTCAAAAAATCCAATATCAACAGGATAAGACAAATACTTAACATGAATAGTTACCCAACATATATGATAAACAACTTAATCAACAAAACACTGAAAACTGAGAAACAGGAAAACAAACAGAGCAAGGAATGTAAAAAAGTTTTTTACAGTGTACCATATATTCCCAAACTAACGGAGACAAAAACAATGAAGAGAATGCTTACAGAAGAAACAGCAACAATAGCCCACAAATCGAATATGACATTGAGGCATCTATTTACGAATAATAAAACCAAACTTGACAAACTGAAAAGTGATAACGTTGTGTATGAAATAAAATGTGACGGTAATGAAAGGGAGAGTTGTAATTTGGTTTACATTGGTACAACAAAAAGAATGTTGGGGACAAGAATTAATGAACACAAAACAGATATTGAAAAAGGAAAAGTAACGACGGCATTATCGCTGCATGTAAAGGAGTGCGATCACAATATGGATTTTGAAAACATTAGGATTTTGGATAGAGAAAAGAAAGAGAACAAACGATATACTCTCGAAAGCTTGAGAATACAACAAAAAATACACAATACAATGAATACAAAAGAGGACAAGGACAACACAAAACTACAATATTCCGCTGCAATAATTAAGTATTAATTTAGTTGAAGTTCTGTGATATTAGCATTAAGTTTAACTTATATGTTTGTGTTGTAGTGATTATTTATTTATTTATTAATTCTGTGTCGTGAAGTCCAGTTTTTTTAAATAATAAGTAAAATGATAAACAACAAGAAAAATCATTAGAAATTCGTAAGTTTAACAATGATAATATTGTAAGATCTTTAACTAATTATGATTTAATAATAATTTTGTCGCTAGAATTCATCAATAAAATACCCCTGAAGAAGTTTGAAACAAGCAAACGAAACGTTGGGTGAAAAAGTAAAAATGTTATGATTTTTATTTACACATTTGGAAACAAATGATTGACCAAAAATAGCCCGTAAGATCTAAAGTCTTAAACACAGAATATTATAACAAGATTGGTCATAAAACAAACTAAAAAACATTAATTTAAGTTTAGGTTAAGATTTTAATACTTATTGTAAATTTCTGAAAAAGAAAGATTCAATAAAAACTAATCATAAATATATATATATATATATATATATATATATATATATATATATATATATATATATATATATATATATATATATATATATATATATATATATATATATATATATATCTATATATGATGAAATTAGTTCATATATATGATAACATGGGATTATTAAATAATAAAAACGTGATAAAATTGAAAGCAATACTTAAGAAAAGGTTATAAAACTTACTAAAAGTTATTAATAAGGTTATGAACCTTACTAATAAATTATAAATTGGAATCATAGCAATGATTACGTACAAATATACTTATTGTAACCTGGAATCATATATTACAATCATAGTATGTTGCTCTTAGTTTATGGTCACTGGAACCATATTTTTTCTTTGCGTGCACTAGCGAAATATTAAATGCCGAAGCAATTTTGGCATGTGTCTTATTCAAGTGAGCGGTAGTATATATTTTACTTCAGAGACGTTTTAATGATAGAAATGCTTACCATCGAAGGAGGACGCGGTGATATATAAGTGGAGGAAAATAATGTTTCTTCGTAAGCCACAAGAATTGATGTACAGTATTCCTTGATAATACGACTTATTCCCGAAAAAGGAAAGAAAGTTGAGGTAAAAAATTATTTATTTTTTATTTATAGAAATATAAAATTCTTTAAAATCGGACTTAATTTTTTGAACTTAAGATTTTTTGAAATTTTTACATACTCGAGGTGGTCAACTTTGATACCCTATAGCTTATCTTGTGTTATCACAGGGTGACTACGTGGTAATTTTTCTGAAGGTTTAGGTCTTCCTCTATAAATTTCAATTTGATCCAAGTAGTAGTTTAGGAGATACAGATTTATTACCAAAAAATTTGCGTTTGACAATTGATTTCTATACCAGCCCTGTTTATCAGTCCAAAGTAAATTATTTATTATTTCTTTTGCATTATCATATAATTTATAAAATATTATAGTTAAACAAAAATACAACTTTCATTCATTGAAATAAATTTCATCAATTGTTTTTGTCTGCTAAAATCTCAAATTAAATTTATCAGCAAAAAAAAAAAAAAATATAATAATAATTAGTACATGTATTTAGTGGAAAATTTTGCAGTTCAACTATTTTTTTCAATATTTAGCTAAATGATATCACAAAAAAAAATAAAACAACAGCAAAAAAACTAAAATAATCAAAATTGCCAACCAACCCAACAAAATACAAACACACATAGTATTTCATATATAAAAAAATAAAAAAAATAAAACATTTAAAATTTGTTTATGACCACAAATAACGACCAGAGACTAATTTTTGGTATTTTCTTTTCATTTAGGGCGTCAAATAAACCTAAACATCAATAAACAAAACAAAAAATTCACAAATAATTGTTCATACACACATACACTCCTCTATCTCGGGTAGCTCATTAGTACGCACATACAAATTGTATGAAAAAATAAATTCAAAATTAAAAAAAAGTGAGAATTTTTTATTCGACTTAGGCGAATCAATGTACCCATCATCTGCAACTTTTTTAAATTTTACCTTATATGGAAGATGAATGGTAAAATGGGCGGTCCATGCCCATTTTTGGTTTCCGAATTTATATTGGCCCCTAAATATTTGTGCAAAATTTTATTGATGTACATATGTTCCGCAATAGATAGATATCGTCCGAAAAGTATAAACTAGAGGTACGACGGACACTCTGTGATTCTAGAATTTGATCCATATTTTAACCCAAACAAACTTTATATAAGACAAATATTTAAGCCAAATTTTGTTCTTCAAGGATGTTCGACTCGAGCCCTATACTGCTTTCAGCAGACAGATGGACGGAAATCGTTATTATATTTTTAAGAGGACCCAGAATATATAAACTTTATGGCACTTTTAATGATTATTTCGAATTGTTACACCCGAAATGACATACCAAATATACCCACCATAATTGTTTAATGGTGGGTATAAAAAAAAATATGTTTAAAAATAAAAATAAAAACAAATGATTTTTTTGTTATTGTGGTTTAACTAACCAGGCTATTGAACCCAATACAACACAACAGTAGTTGTTGTTATTGTTGTCTTCTTGGCCAGTTAACTTAATAAATTTATGGGTTTTAAGCAGCAACAGCAGCAACAATAAACCACAACTACAAATGCGATAATAAAGATAGAGAAATATGCGCAATTATATACAAATATGTATAAATACAAAATCATATCTATACACATGGACTTGTGAAAATTATAAAAATAAAAAAAATCATTAAAAAAAAAAAAAAACAAACTTATGAATGAATAAAAGATATTTGAGGTATGAGTATTAATGTTAAAACTGATTTTTGCCCACTTTAAATGGGCCTTAAGTTTATAAAACATTAAAACTCAAGTATAATAATAAGTTAAATAATAGAGATACAATTGGAGTGTATGTAGTTAAATAAGTAAACTTACTTTAAGAGTTGGTACTCTGAGAAATGTGACAGTAAATACTTAAGTAGTTGTCCACTTAGCAACTGTTAGTATAGAATTTTCAATGGTCGCCAATTCGTGGACTAAATGAAATTTGAAATGCTATACAAGAATATGTTTTTAGTTGTTTTCCATGACGTACTGATTTTGTAATGTAAGCATGATTAAAATGATTTAGTGATTAGGATTATTAATTGGATTTTTTTTCGACCAGTATAATTTGAGAGACCTTTAGAGAAACCAGGTACAAAAAGTGCTATAAAATCCTAAATAAAAAGGCAAATGAAATAAAACTTTAGATTTCTTTTTATATGTTGATGTATTTATTGGGAATATAAAACAGTTTAAATAAAACCTACATTTTCTGCATTTATTTAGAAAAAACTTAACACAATTCTTTTCTTCCATTTTTGCACGTATGTTATTTTTTAAAATTTCTCTGTAGTTTAATTTGGTGTTTTAGTCCATTCCTGTTGTACTCTTGCCCAAACTTCAAGTTGGTTGGTCTTCATTCATAGATTATCAGTACTATTTATAGGAGTGCCCACGAATTTGCAACTGTATTTCAATCAGGATATTTTTAAGGCCACTTAGTCATCTGAAAATTTTTAATGAGAAAATATTTTTTCATAATTTTAGCGGTATGTTTCTGATCTTCATCTTCCTTCACCAGCACTTCTTCTACCGGGTATGTGAATGTTTCAATGAATTTTGACAATTTCGTTCAAAAGATATTAAGATAATATTCCTTTTTCATAATTCCATCTGTCCATCATGTGGATTATGTCAGTAATATTGATTCCCATCTGATAGGAAACAGTTCATTAACGAGCCATTAACATTTTTCCGGCAAAGCCGAATTTTCTTTTTGCTCAATTGCAGGTATAATGCTGATTCTACGAAGTACTCTGCGAGCAGTTCACTAGCTAACACTTTATTTTATGGCTTTGGCTATTAATTTTGTTGTTTTTGTATCTTTGCTTTTCATTAGGAGTTCAATAAGACAAATATTTCCATATGTTAGCAATCTTGGCGGCCTTCCAGCTATAAAAACCGGATGCAGATTTCTCCGTTTCGGCAATATAATCTGCTATTTGTAGTGTTTATGATATTTTTCTTTTTTATTCACCTTTTCCTGTTAAATAAACTATTCCCTTTTCAATTTAAGCACTTATTTTTTATAATATTAATCTTGTTCTAATAAGCGTAGAAAATATATTTAAAATGGATACTTATAAATTAGATTTATTAAAAGTCACTTGTAGAATAACAAATTAAAGAAGGCTAAGAAAAAATACAATGTTAAAGTTTAAAATTTGTATTCATTATAGTTGTTCTTTGGCTTTAATTAGAAATATAACATTAAGTGCAAAAGTGGAAGAATGGACACTTACCATGTTTATTTAAAATATTTTACTTTTGACTACATTTTACTAATTGTTATTCTTAGTATATTAAATTATACAAAATTAAAAATATATACTGAAAAAATCCAGTATTAAAAATTTTACAAATAAATAAAAATGAATTTGGAAAACATTCCTCCATTTTTGCCCGCCACTGTAGCTCTCAATTTAATTGATATTTCATCATGACTTATGATCAAAATATTTTAGGAAATGTATATCGAAAAAAAATATTATTTTTCTAAATTCTAGGTTGGGTTTAATATCAATTAAATCGGCCTATCAACACCAATCTTTACGACAGATATTGTGAAAATATGTACCAAATTATCATTTCTTTAAAAATATTTGTGTTATTTGAATTTTTTAATTTTGCTAACTTTTAATACCCTATAAACGTGGGCAACGTTAAAAATCTCAAGTAAACATTTTTATAATTTTTACTAAAAAGTGAAATGTCAAACCTGATTTGACATAGACACAGTCATTAATAAAATTTAAAATTACTTACATTTTGTTAATTTATGAAATTATATTTTAAAACATACCTGTAAAGAAAGGAAACAATAAATAATTTTATTAGTTATAGAATCATTAATAAACTAAATATTTTATATATAAAAGAATTTTTTAGAATAAAGCAAATCTTAGGCCTGATATTATATTAATCACTTAAGTCGAAAAAATCTTAACATTCATAATATTCAATAACTTGGAAACGGTTGATCTTAGTGTTTTCATTATTTTTTTAATCATTTGATAATTAAGCATAGATCACAGAAATATATTATTTTTATGGTTCTAACCACTAAGTATTTTGGGACACCTTTTTTTGTGCTCTTGAATTCACTTTTCACAGGAGCTCAATATCTCTCCATTGGTCTAAGCTATGGACAATTTTGAAAATTAACCTCTCTTGGTACTAAAACTATGTTATTGATTTGGTACCATTCCAGAGCTTTCTTACTGTAGTGACATGATACCAAATGGGTCCAAAAATATGTGGACACGTTGTGCTTTCTTAAGAAAAGAAGAAGTATTTTTTGCAAATATTCCTTTATGCATATTCTGGTATTTATAGATCCGAATGTATCAAATGACTTTCCTGTTTTGCCGCAACTGCAAAAAGCTTGTCATACCATGAATTTTGTAAGAAATTTTTTCTGCTTTTGGGTCTTAAACTTATCTCCAACATTGCTTCGAGCATTAGCAATAAAAATTTTTGAGACACAAGCTGCGAAGATTCTGCCAGCATCTACGTTTCTTCGTCAATTATACAGCTTGAGTATTTTTGTATGAAATTTGGTTTTAAATTCCGAGTCCTATTTTTGGGTTGTAATTTTTTTTTTTTTTTTGCAGAATTCCAGTTTGGAATTTTTTTAACTTTATATGTTATCAACTTTCCCATTAGCTTTAAATTTTCGCACCAAATAGTCGAAGTACTGAGAAAACTGAGCTGATTTTCTACCAGATGTGTTTGGAGTTCCTTTCAATATGCCTTCAATTTCCTGGCCTTCCCAATATCATGTGGTCCTTTTTTCTTACCGAACTAGGTTTCACATCAATAGTCAAATTCTTCTCAAACTCCTGATACTGTTTAATAACATTAGAAACGGTTTTACTGGACGACATTTAATTCTGTGGCCAATTATTTGTAAGACCTATTTGGATTTTTTGAACTTTTTTAATAATTTGTAGCACGTACATCTTTTTCATCACTTATTTTGATGAAAATCACGACAAATCAACATGGTTGTTATTAAAAATAATAACTGACGAATTTTTCCATGATAACTAGATTAAAAAAAAATTTAATATTGATTCCGAAAAAAGTTATGAGGCAAAACACGTGTTAAGATTTTTTCGATCGCACTCCTTATACACGTGCCAAAATTCAAGTTGGACACTCATTTGGATAGGGAGTTATCCTGCGATAAACTGGTGGCAATTATAGTAATGGACCGGTACTTCTGTATCAATTGAATTGCAATTGACATCTAGATCGTCACCAAAGTTCCAATTGACACCACCACACTCATTAAATATCAGTTCAAGCAGAGATGTCAGATGAAGGGAATTTTTCCTTTTTGAGGGAATTTTGAAAATGTTAAATTTTTTCTCAAAGACGACATAAAATGAAATAAATGAGAAAAAGGCAATATTATCAAACATACTTATTTAAAATGGAAATCTTAATTTAACGAATGGATATTTTTTTAGTTTTCTAGTTTTTCGTTTAAAATATTTTTTGTATACTTTTCATTGAATTTTTATCATTAAAAATAGCAATTTTAAGGAGGGGTTAAAATTGGAGAATTTCTTTCAGAAAATGGAAAAAAAGGGATATTTTTTTACTAAACAAAGGTATTATTCCTGCATTTATCTGTCATCTCTGGTCAAGAGTTAATTTCTAGCAAGCTTGTTAGAATGTTTATTAAATTTTTATTATATTAGTCGACAATAAACATTTCCTATTGGACCAGTCCTGTGACCTGCCATGTGACTATTCCTTTCCTTTCCTCTTGAGTATAGAGCAAAATATAATTAAAAGCTAATGTTTTGTATGTAAAATATAAACAGCCAAAAAAAAAACTTAACATAGCTTTACAAAAGTATTGTTATTAAATTCTTTAAAATTGTATGCAAAAACTATTAATAACTTTAATTTAACAAAGGTAATTTAAATATCTTAAAGTAGGTATGAACCTACATTAAACCTACTTTAAGTAACATTGTGATTAATTTTAATTTTTTGTTCCCATTTTGCAAATGATACTTGCTTGATTCCCCCGATTCCAGTTTATATCAAAATTTTTGTATGTATTAATTATATAAAATCAGTTATCATGGATAAGTATTTAAAGAAAAACTAAAAAATATGCATAAAAGTACATAAAAATAACAAAAATATAAGAAATGTTTTAGTGATGTACATTCAAGTAAAACAAATAAACTAGAATGATTACTCGGATAATAATTTTTTTCGTTACCGAAAATTAATCGTATTTATTGGTTTTAATCTCCATTATGTCTTTAATTTTAAGTTTTGACTAAGTGATAATAATAATAATAATAAATTTCATACTTAAACAATAAAAAACATTTTTATAAATTTTAATATTCAGTTGTGTACAGTTTTAACTTCACGTATAGGGGGGAAAATTACAAGTGTTGCCATTGTCATCATTAAAAATATTTGTATGTTAAAACAGTGTTTTTGCAATAGTTTTCTAAACAAAGAATTGTTAGCCTTAAAGTGTAGAGTAACTAACGTGTACTTGACAGGAATGGTAATCATTTCAGTTCAGAATTTATTAGTAATTATATTATATTTTGGTCCATAATTTGAAAACTAAATGGATGTCCAACTTCAACTTTAGAATTTTATATATTTTTTTAGAATTTTAAAAATTTTGATTTTTTATATATCTAACTTTAACCTTTGAACTTTTAATGTAAAATCATTTTACAAATTTCGTAACAATGGTTTAGCGATCTTCCTTGTAGCGTTCATGGGGACAATTTTGTTATACCGCCTTGATATATCTTGACATAATGATAGCTGACATTTCCTTCTTCTGCATGTTTTTCTTGGTCATCAGCCGTGGCATTCAATTGAAGGGTAATATTTTCGGGATTCTGATGATTACAATAGAATGATAAAAAAAAAGTCTTCTAAAATTTAACAAACTTCAATACATAGTTTTTAACTTTTAAATACTGTCGCTTCTTTAATATAAAGCTTCCACTGTAATTATTCCCAATACAACTCTGTATGCTTAATTGTAAGTTTTTCACATAAATACTTAAATATGTATGAATAAGTTTTATAGATGTATGTATATTATGCACCAATTATCATCATTTTTAATTGTATTAGTCCGTCCCGTTCATTTGTCTGTCGGTAGGTCATAAAATTTTACGCATTTGTACGAGAAATAAAAACTGTTCTTATTCGGTTATGCAGTTTAAAAACGTGTTGTGCAGCCAGTCAATTTGAACAAACTTTTTCTACCATGACGTAAATTTGTTGTTCATTCAAAGCGATAAAATAAATTTGTTCGTTTATTTGTTCATTGCAAGGCGATTTAAAATGCACTAAAAACAAGTTGAAATAAATGTTTGCATAGAAATATAAATATCTTGGGAACTATTTTGAACACTTTGTTTGCTGTTGTTATTTTAAATTATTTTATCATTTAATTGTTATACCGCATTATGTCGGAATTTTGTAAGAGACATGTTTTTTTTTTTTTTGTCACGGCAACTACACCAACTACAAATAGCAGCATGATGCGTTTTGTTGGTGACAATGAAATCTAATTAAACATTAATTAAAGAAACCAAAATTAAACTGATAGAAAAATATGTTGTATTTCGTTTAGTTGCTTTGATAAAATATTTTGTACTCATGAGTACAAAATGCATTTGCTCCTGTTATTTGGATATGTGTCTGTCTGTCTGTTAATATCAGTGTTAAGTTTTAATTGTAAATAGATAATTAATGTTTGTAGTATTTAAATAATATTTAGAACATATCATTAAATGATAAAAAAAATATAAAATGGAATCATAATAATAATTACGTACAAATATACTAATTTTTAACTGCAATCATATATTATAATCATAGTATGTTGCTCTTAGCTTATGGTCACGCGAACCATACTTTTTCTTTGTGTGTTTTCCCTACTAAAAATTTTAATCCCTTTTGAGTTTTTTTTTAGAGCAGTTGTGAAGGACTTTTTAATTATGAGTTTAAAAACTCGATGTTGGAACTTTCCTTACCTCTTATTCGGTTATTATACCCTTGTTTATTTTGAAATTTTTTCGACAAGTTTTATAAACTCTTCCCTGTTTAAATTGGTTCTAAAATTATTAATCTATTTTAATTTCAATATAGTTGTAGATTACAAAATTTTACAATTTTAATAAATATTTCTGTCGTTAGATCGGGATATTGGGTAGTTCGTTTTTTTTTTACACTTTTAATTAAAAAAATAATAAGATGTAATTTTTGATAAAATTCTATTTTGGAAAGCTCGTAAAATTTTTTTTTATATTTATTTATTTTTGTTTTTTTTTTTTTCAAATACTCGGTTTTTTTTCAGTCCCCGGTCTGCGTCGCACAGTGCTTTGTTACCATACAACGATGGGACAAAAATAGAAGGAGTTGTCGTAGCAAATTGAAACTTGGTACACATATTACTTTTGGCTTAGAATGAATAAATACGAAATTGGAGCAAGGACACGCCTACCTCCAATATATCCTGAAGTTAAAAAATTAAATTTTTTCTAAAATACTGGTCTGAGCTTTACCAAAATTTGTGCCAACCATTAAAAATATATTGTTTATAAGTCTAAATAATTTTTTAATCGGAGCAATGACACGCCTACCTCCCATATATCCTGAAACTAAAAAACGGATTTACTGCTTGAATACTGGTCAGAAATCCTGGGATTGCAGTTAAATATAGATTATTTATGATTCGGCCAAATTTTATTTAAATCGGAACAAGAACACTCCTACCTCCCATATATCCTGAAATGTGAAAAATGCATTTTCTTTCAAAATACTGGTCAAAACAGTATCAAAATTTACGATAGCTATTGGAAATGGGTTTTTTATAGATCAGACAATATTCTATTTAATAGGATCAAGGGCAAACCTACCTCACCCAAGCCCTAACAACACGAAATATTTCAACATAAAGAATTTTTTTACTTTTGTGTAATAAAAAGAAATTAAAAAATTTTTTGAATTATTATTTTTTTTTTTAGTTGTGGCAAAAAATAGGAAGTACATTTTCTTTTATATATTAAAAACAATACTAAATTTTAGAATCGAGCAAAAAAAAATTGTATAATTTTTTATAATTTTTTTTAATACACCATCGAACTCATGTAATTTATGTATTAAAATTTAAAAATTCTCTATAATTAGCGCCATCTGGAGGATTTTTAACGTAATATATTAGGTCCAAAAAATTATTTTTATATTCCTTAGTTGTTTTTAAATTTCGGAATAATTTTTATAATTATTTTAATTTAATTTAGCAAAATAAATTACGTCAACATTGTGAACACTTTGAAATTTAAGTAAAAACCTAAAATAAGACACTTTTTCAATTAAACTTTTTTTAAAGTTGTGGCAAAAAACAGTTTCTAACTGTTTTTTAATCTATTAAATAACTATAAAAACTTACATAAACCGTAAAAAAATTGTATAATTTTTTTATATCCTTCATCAAATTTAAGAAATTTTTAGGTTTTAAGTAAAAAATATGTGTGAATTTGAGCAATAATATGTATATATTCGAAACACTATATTTAAAAGATAATAATAGTTTTAATATACCAATATTCTGAGATATTAAACAATTAATTTTTGACGATTTTTTTTTTTTTTCTTAAAACAGTTTAAAACCAGCTTTTTGGTTCATTAATATTGGCTTTAAATTCTCTGAGCTTAGCGCCCTCTAGTAGCCACAAAAATAACTTTTTTCAAAAAAATCTTTTTGAATTATATGATCTATATTGTTACCTTTCCAAAAACTTATATTTCAACTCAATGTGAAAAATGTTTTTATTTTGATTTTTGTATATGGAACAAAGCACAGTGCGTCGCGCAGTTGTTGAAATTTTGAATTAAAGTTAAATCAGACTTTTGTAGCAATAATTTCATATCACACTGTAAAATTTCAATTGTTTACTGATTTATTTATTTTTTAATTTATAATTTATTTATTTAATTTATAATTTAATTACTTCGTACATTTTCTAGTCAAACTGGAGTATGTATATTAGAGTGCTCCAAGCTTGTATGAAGGAAAAAAAATGTTATCCTACAGGCCGCCCCCCCCCTAAAATTGTTCTTTCAAAAAGGGTTAATGCGTAATTTTTTTATCAATTTGCTGAATTAATGGGATTGCAAACGGGTTTTATTGAAATATATTCGAATTGGCATGTTTTTTAAACATCGGGGTCATTTTGACCCCAATGCCGTTTAAGGGTTAATTTCATTTTTTTCACTATCATTGTAAATATCGGTTGTTAATAAATAAATTTCTTAAGTTTTATGATAATCTACCGAAAAATAGATAAAATTTCGACTAGTTTCCATCAAAAATGGCAAATATTACAAAATTTGACCTTTGGCCTTTGAAGTATATGGGTTAATGTTGTCCAAATTGTATGAAACTCTTGATTTATATTTAGAATTATGTGGATTATAAAATTTTAAAAAAGTTCCATTTAAAATACACAACAATGTAATAAAATGGCTGATTTGCTAAAATATTACATAAAAATTGGTTTTTCTCGAAATCCGCTGAATTCAAAATGCAGGTACAGGCAAACTATAAGAAGTATTGTCCTAATTTTTTTACTGTATTATTCCGTAATCTGTTGTTCATAAATCCCTATGAGATCTCCCAAAAATATTTAAATTTGTTTAACAAAGTATCAAAAAAACTGAAATTTGAGTTTTGAAACGACCGTTAAAAATATCAAAATTTGTTGACCATAGCTGAGAACAGGTTTACGTTATTCTATAAGGACAAAAACTCATATTTAAGTAACTACAGATGTATTTTAAGTAATACAATTGTTTTATTCGAATATTTTCAAAAATATATTTATTTTTTTGTCACATTTCGAATTCAAGTGCTCTGAGACACGTTAATGGCCTGGGGAATTTTCAATAACTTTTGCATTTTTCAACCAATTTTTGTGTTTTATATCTTTTTGTAACACTAATTCTGTGTACATTACGATTCCTTTACAATAAAATGCAAAACTAATTATTTAATGACAAAATTTTTGTGAAAACTGAAAAAAATCAAATTTTCCCCTTGTAAATGCATCTTCAAACTTCAGAGCCGTTGCGGCACCAGTTAACGTAGTCCTAATGCCCTAATTTTTTGCACGACTTATTTTTATAACCCATAGAACAATTTTAGGGGGGGGGGGACGGTCAAAATTCGAAACTTCGTTTTTTTTGGAGCACTCTAATGTATATTTATAAATTTCTGTTTTATCACCCAAATGTTTCTTTAAAAAAAACGCAAATTTAAGACTTGTATATTTTTTGTTTAATTAAAACAATAATAACTTTGAGTCTATATTAGAGAAATTTGTATCAAGACAAACGTCAAATTTCTGTTTGAGTTGCAGATAATTTTTTATCACTGTCAATTATAGGGGAAAACGTATATCATAATAAATCATGCAAAAAGTACCAACAACAATCAAGATGGCGTCTTTTATCAAGCATTATCAAGACAAAGTTGTCAGAGCTCGAGCGCTGACAATTTTCTTTTAACGCTGCAATAATACTGACAAATTCAGTCTACATTAGACAAATCTTTATCATGATAAAATTTTGACGTTTGTCTTGATAAAAATTTGTCTAATGTAGACTCAAAGTAAAATAAATTAAAATTTGTATCTTAAAAATTTACATAGATTTTTATGAATGAATTATGCATATCAATTATATTTGCTAAATAAACATTATAAATAAACTATATATTTATGCATAAACATTTTAATTCTAATTACAATGGAAACATAGTTTTTTTTTTCTAGTAAACAAATTATTTGTAAAAAAAAAATCAAGCGTTACACTTTAAAAGAACTTGAATTACGTTCAAGGTCATTTCTTATCAACAAATGTTTTATTATATAATTTTGTGTATGGTTTTAGTTTATTTAAAAATAGTTTTATTATAGTATATTTTACTATATCTATTTTTATTTACTCTTTTTACTTTAACTCAAAATTGTTTTGGTGAATTTATTTATCATCATTAAATTTAAAGTTTCCATTTTTTAAATAATCATATTGTTATTGAAAATTAAAAATTTAAATCAGATAGTAGTAATATATTCGGCTGGGTAGAATGTTAACAAATTATTATTTATAATGCAGTTACAAGTTAATTACTATCATAAATATACTAATAATTAAAAAAACATACAACTTCAAATTTACTGTCAATAGTAACATTGTTTTTTATTGAAATTGTATGTAGATAAGATAAATTTTTAAAAAATTATTATATACATTTGTATCTTCTAATCAATCCTTTTTCTTAGACAAAATAAAAAATAAAAATTACCATTAGTAGAATGAACTTACTAAATAACCTAAATATCATTTTGATATGAGTACTCCTACTATAAACTATTAATGCTAAACTCATGAACATCTAAAAATTTTTAAATCAACTGTTTCTATAATTATGTCACTAACTGTATATTTTCTTAACATTTGTTTATCAATTAAAAAATTAAAAATTAATTAATTAATCTTTAAAATATATTTAGTTAGCAATTTAAAAATACAAGAACTGTTCAAATATAGGTTTGGCTAAAAGTTACAAACAATGATTTTAAATAATAAACAAACTTGTGAGAATTTCTATTTTGACTGCATTTCAAACAAAACACCCTTTTTTGATAAGAGTTTTTTATTTTATCATAAATGTAGTTGCTTTAAATAATATTTGAAGAATAATAAAATAAACACGTTTAAAGTGTCCAAAAAGGCCTCTTATAGAAGTATTAAATTTAGTTACATGTTAGTTTCATTAGAAAATGTAAATGCAATCTGAGAATAATAAAATTTTTCAAACAGATTTTTTCCCAAAAAAAAATCTGGCTTCTAATTTACATTTTATTTTTGTTTAAAACTTATTGTTTGAAATGTTTGCAAAAAAGAAATACTTTAAAACAAATTCACTTTATTACAAAATAAATTTAAAACTTAATACATCATTCAATTGTCTGTAGTGGTTATAATAAAAATAAATTCTTCCTTATGTCATCATAACGTGACAATAAATTTTAATTACTCCTTGTTGTACAAATCATGATGTAAGTTTACTTTTTTATTATATATATTAGAATGCTAATCCTTATAAGCTAATATTCATGTTTGTTTTTTAAATTGTTGACAAATAAAATTGTCATTATTCTTTTCTATTCTTTCAAACGACCTAAATAAAACTTAAAACTAAACACCCCTAACTAAACACAGTCAAACCTAATTGTTAATGTTGGAAAAAACGATTACACATCGATATTTCCACATTTTTTAGTAGTAGTCATAAAGAAATGCAATTAGCTTACAAAAGGTATTACAATAATCACATATTATTTCCAATTATTGTTTAGTATTACTTATTATTCTAGGAAAATTTTATTTATATTAAGAATTTGTTGTTTATAAATTTTATTTATAAAAAAAGCAAAACAAATTTTATTTATAAAAAATTATAAAGCAAATAAAATATTTAATGTAAACAATAATATTTTATTTGTTTAACGAATCGATTTTTTTTTTTTTTGTAAAAACTTGATAAAAATAAAATTATTACAATAATATAGATCTACTAACTTGTTTGTAATTAATTTCATTATATGATTACTGAAGTGTTACCAAAATCACAATTGAAAATGTTTTTAATACCTTTTGTCAATAAATCATAATATATAATAATAGATTGCTTTGTGTTTAATGCTATTAATGTTATTATTAATTTTTATTTAAGACCAACAATTTCCGTTAGTATTTAGATCGTCAATTATTTCCGCATGTACATAGGTATTTATTATGCTTACAACTGTTTACCTGTAATATTATAATAACTAGGTTTTTCAAATAGACAATAAAATTATCCATCCAACTGACCACAAAGTATATGCTAATGGTTAGTAAGTATACGCTACTATTTTCACTATTAGACTACACAGTCTTGCTTATAGACTGTAATCTGGACTATATACTATAGTCTTGACTACAGAGATTAGGCTGGACTATAGTCTGGACTATAGACTATTTTCGCTATAGACTACATAGTCTTGCTTATAGACTGTAATCTGGACTAAATACTATAGTCTGGACTATAGACTATAGTCTGGACTATAGACTATAATCTTGGCTATAGACTACAGTCTGGACTATAGTCTGGACTATATAGACTAAAGTCTAGACTATAGTCTATAGCCCAGACTATAGTCTATAATCCAGACTATAGTCTATAGTAAAGGATATAGACTATAGTCTGGACTATAATACTATAGTCTGGACTATAATACTATAGTCTGGACTATAGACTCTAGACTGAACTATAGACTATAGTCTGGACTATAGACTATAGTCTGGACTAGTTTAGGCTGGACTAGTTTAGGCTGGACTATAGTCTGGACTATAGACTATAGTCTGGACTATAGAATATAGTCTGGACTATATACTATAGTCTGGACTATAGAATATAGTCTGGACTATATACTATAGTCTGGACTATATACTCTATAGTCTGGACTATAGAATATAGTCTGGACTATAGAATATAGTCTTGACTATAGACTATAGTCTGGGCTATAGACTGTAGTCTGGATTATAGACTATAGTCTGGATTATAGACTATAGTCTGGATTATAGACTATAGTCTGGATTATAGGCTATAATTTAGACTATTGACTATAGTCTGGACTATAGACTGGATTATAGACTATAATCTGAACTATGTGGAATATAAAATATAGTCTGAAACACAGACTTTATTAGGGACTATAGATTATAGTTTGGACTATAGACCATAGACTATTTTTGACTATAGACTATAGTCTATAATCTGGACTATAGAATGTAGTTTGGACTATAGACTATAGAATGTAGTCTAGATTATAGACCAGAGATGCGAAATTTGCAAATTTCCTGACTCGCGAGGTTAGACTACAAATGCTGCTTACGCAACGCTGCTTCACACGTACACTATAAAAAGCTTCGTTCGACTGCTGCTCTCTCATTAATTTCAAAGCAACTCAAGTCAATTTTTTGCTGCTTCACGCACACAAGCGCAAATGTATATTAGTGTGTGTGTGCATCACTGGTCTGGACTATAGACTATTATAGTCTATAATATAGACTATTATACTAGAAATAGTCGAAAATAGTCTTTGATATGGAAAATAGTCTTCGCTATAAAAAAAATAGTCTTCCGTATAGACTATAGTATGGAGTATAGACTATATTTTTGACTATATACTTGACTATAGGCTGGACTATACTCTTGACTATAGACTTGACTGCAGACTTTTATAATCTTTACTATATACTATCATAGTCTGGACTATAGACTATAGTCTGGACTATACAGCCGATCTGCCTGGAGCATAGAAAATAGTCTAGACTATAAAAATAGTCTTGATTATAGACTTGACTTTAGAAAATAGACCTGACTATAGAAAATAATCTTGACTATAGACTATATTCTTGGCTGTACACTACAGTATTGGTTTCATACTATAGTCTTGACTAATCTTCACACTAGACTATAACCTAGACTAAAAACTAAATATTTGAAATAGTGTACCACACAAAACCCCTAATAGCTAACATTGTCTGTGTTTCAAAACTAATTATAGCAAATCAAAATATACACGTTTAACATTATATTAATTTTACAACGTGTACTTGCTCTCTCACATATATAAATAAATTAATGAATAAATACTATCGAAATAGCAACAAAAATATAAATTTACAAGTTGCTGGGAATGTAAAAACTTTATACTGGATATATGTATGTAAATATGTATTGACTTCCACGTAATTTATTATTCTTTTAAAGCCGGCTATATGGCCGGCCGTTCTGTCGGTCAATAACTTGTAAAACGTAAGTAATTCTAAACAATAATAGCAGCAATAACAACAAAATTCTTTATTTAAAAAAACACAAGTGTGACGCTTGAATGCAACAATATTTTAATTATTTTTAAAAATGGAATTAATGGACATGGGTCTTCTGCTTGTATTTTATATAATAATCTATGGTTAAATTTAAGTTTTATGTGCTTTTTTAATTTGTTTGTAAAATGTATTCTTGTTTTGATTGTGTTAGAAAAAATACTTTTCATGATCATTGTCATATGGTATGTTGGAAATAATTTCACACATGAGAGAAGAGAGGTACTAAAGAAAACACTTGTTTTGATAATTGTTGACATTATTTTTTTAATTTCATTTAGAAGTGATAAACAGGGAAACAAATTATATGGAAACACTTTTAAAAGCTGCATATTTGAATCAGTTCAGGGTGCTATACCTATGGGCAAACAAACATCTCGGTAAAAAAAATTGCACTTGTCGCTCATAATAGGATGATAAACAAAATTACTCATAACTCTTGACATGAAATTTACAATTGAAAAACTCTTCAGAAATTAAATTCTCTTCCACTTCAACCCCATAATTTTTAAGTTTTTATGGAACTGTTTACCTACTTAATAAATTGCACATTTGTAGAAATTAAAATGTAAATAATCAATAAAGGTATTCATCTCAGAAATTTGCAACTTTGCAAGACCCTTGCAAAATAGAAAATTTGCATAGATTTCTGTAAACACAACAACAACCACATATAATAAATTTTGCACAACTTACTTTGTAAGGGTCTAGTAAAGTTGCAATTTCTGAGGTGAATACCTTTAATATGTATTTGCAATAAGACGTCATTAAGTGTAAGAAAACTATTAAGTGAAATTGATTAAAAGAAAACGGTAGCAAACTTAGTGGATCTTAAAATAAAATTTCAGACGAAGTAAAAAAAATAAATAAAAATATTTTTATACATTTATAATTTTTTTTAATATAAAAATATTGTTAGTTTAAATAATAGCATAACATATTGTATAATAATAAAACTATTTTTAAATAAACAAAAACCATACAAAAATTATATAATAAAGCATTTGTTGATAAGAAATGACCCTGAACGTAAATCAAGTTCTTTTAAAGTATAACTCTTGTATTTATTCTATAAATAATTTATTTAGTAGAATAAAACTATGTTTTTAAAAAATAAAACAGAAATGTTTATGCATAAATAGTTTCCTGTGAATATATTTATTTTGCAAATAAAATTGATAATCTAATTTATAAATAAAAATCTAAATAATTTTGTTAGATATCAATTCGAATTTGTTTTATTATGACTTTGCTTAAACAATAAATATCTAAATCTTAAATTAGCATTTTTTTCAGAAACATTAAGTTGATAAAACAAAAGTTTAAAAATATACATACTCCGGTTTGACTAGTGAAAGCACAAAGTAATTAGAGTCGAAAATAAACAAATGAGTAAATAATTGAAATTTAAAGACAGGGTGATAAGAAATTATTAAACAAAAGTATGATTTCATTTATTTAAATTAAGAAATTTCTACCATGCCTCAAAATAACTTATTAAGGAAATAACCCATCAAAAAGATTGGTAATGAAATGTAGTTACGGATGTAGTCAGTTTTCAATGACAACATCATAATGTCTGCATTACATAGAAGTAGTCTAGTTAAAAGTTATTTATAACAAGGTTTGTAATTCCTTATTTATGATCAGATTTTTGAAAATGCTTTTTTATTGATTGAAATTTACTAATTTATACATTTAAAAAAGGAATAAATATATGAAAAAGTAAAATTGGTAGGAAAAATACTGTAGGAAAGCTGGATGATGATTGAACGGTTAAGCTTATAGTATAATTTTAGCTGTTTTAATAGATATCAGCGATTCTATAAATGAACGCCCTAAAATGTTCTGAGACTTTCGATGTTCATACAATTTTGTACACACAGTAGGAAATTTCTTTAAGGCATCCTAAAAGCAATGTCATTTCCCGTTATTCTCATATAAAAAACATCATGACACCTTATGTGCATCAATTTGTTAGAGCATATTTTTGCATATTTATTCGAAAATGCATACAAGATAAAATCGCCATATATTTGCATGTAACCTGCTTAACATTCAAAGATATGTTCAGGAACGACATTCACGGAGACGTCATCGATTCCGCGGTTGCAGATTACTGCCCATTACAGATAACGAGAAGAATTTGCCGCGGAAAGCAAGAGTAGTTCTGGATCAACTGAGGTCGGATTTGGTGCAACAGTCTCAATGCTTACTGGTTCCGCATAGACCGTGCCGTCCCCAACTTAAGTGCAGCATGTGGGCCCCATGAAACCCCCACGTATTCAATTACCCAGCGAACCCTACTTCTCTCCAGCGAAAATAAATAGAAGCCGTTTTTAAGGAAGTACATTTTCAATACTTCCAAAGTATCAATAGGTATACGTTTTTATGATCTTAAGAAGTAATATATACAAAATCCAAAATTAAAAATTTATTCAAATATTTGTTTGAAAAATTAATTTTATTAAAAAAATATACTGGTTTATATACAAAGTAAATTTAATTTTCCTGCAGTGACAAAAAGAACAATCCAAAAAATCAATTTTGCATAACATCATGGACATGACTTCCTATTCAGTGAATAGGTATCAAAAAAGAGAACATCTTCCTATGACAAACCTATGTTAAATTCATTGGAAATGATCCAAATTTGCAATACTTCTGGAAACAAGTTCAGGATCTTATTGACTTCTTTGGACGTTCTTTTTTTTTTCCGGGTCTTTGTCCAACGGATTTATGAAAGTAGTACAATTCCTTGGACTTAAACTCCACGCAGGACCCCCACACTGAAAATTGTTAAGAATTTCTAGCTGTTACAACAACATGTAACCACGCATAACAACAATATTTCATATTGAAGGTCCCTACACGCTTTGTAAAATATTACGAGATTGGTATTTTGGCTTGATGGATTCCTTTTGAAATTATTACCAAATTAGAGGGATTCTTTAAGTACACATATCAGTTCAATAAATGTATTGAGATAAAATGGAAGCTGCGAAAGAACCTATTGCTGAAAAAATAAAATTTAAATAAATTCTTACTTAATAAATAGTAGATTTGAGAAAAATAAAAATAAAATCACTCAATTATTCTACGTTCAGATCTCATGTTTAGAAGAATACCCTTCTGAAATATAATTATTCACTTACGCTCCTTTCATATATTTCGGTTCAAGAAGAAAGATAATTTTCCATGTATAAAAATGTTTACGCCAAATATACAATCGTTTACGTTAGACAACTTAGTAAACAAATGTTTGTTTATAAAATTAAAAGTCTATCGAACTAAAGTTGTATCTATTTAATCGATTGTCACGAATATGAATTCAACAAATTTTACCGAAATAAATAAATAAATAAAATTGCCATTTAAAAAAGAAAAAATAGGTTTCGGCAGACGGACTTACATGGCTATTTCAAATACTTCAGCCGTTGTGGCCCAAAACACATCCTCTCGTATTGATAAGTGTCTTATACTTATGGGATTCATTATCAAACACTTTGCAAACGATAAGTTTTTATGAACAATCTCTAACATAGAATTCGAGTTATCAGCAAAATGTTTACCTCATTAAATGGTTCTGAAACATCTGATAATGGCTTTTCCTTTTCCTCACACAACTTACAAACATTAGAAAAACTTTTATCTAATTTGGTAATAATAGACCTTACAAGCACAGTAAAAATTGTCTAAGGTAGCATCTGTAGTAGTAGTAACTAATCCCAGCAGGCCACATGTCCATTAACGACACTTTCATCGATGATGTCGCCGAAATTTGTCGTCAAGAAAATGCATGTAAATGACAAGTTTGACTAAAAGTCACCTATATTGTCATCTTACCCCATTTTCGCCGACTTCAATAACAAAATATACTGAATTGTCGTACATATCTAGTTCGGTGACAACATGAGTATAGTTAAACCAAACACACGACATGCTGCATGACAATGTCATCAATAACTTTCAGATAAATAAAAGCATTTATGAAATCATTAAAAAGTAGAGAATGTTGTATCTGAAGTGGTAAGTGTGCTTGACTATTCAATAAGGAAGAGAGAAATTGGTGGTATGGGTTCAAATCTCAGCAGAATTGTAATTGAAAAAATATCAATTACAATTACTTGTATTTATAATTGAAAATGTTCAATTACAATTACTTGTAAAGTAATTTAATTGAAAATATAATCATTAACCCTGCTAATTTGTGAGTTTATTGTTTAAATATCAGACCGTTCATTTATCTTGACGTTGAAGTGATCTGGTCTATTGACTTATTTAAAGCTCTATCTATCGCTGTCCTTGATTTGAGTTTACAAAAAAAGTGTTATAAACTTTCTCCAGTCACCAATTCTGTAGCTTTATCCCTCATATTTTTACTGAAAAACCCCGATTTGTTTCCTCATCCAGGATTTAAAACAGTAATGGTCTTCTAAAATTGATTTTCATGAACTTGTTGTATCCGTATCCGCTTTGTCGTAAGTCTTAAGTTTTTATTAAAATTCTCAGCAGACCTTATTCACTCAGCCTAAGGTATCTTCATATCACCATGTCAATCACATAACTAATATTTTATGTGTATAAAAGCAGTAAAATTATTAGAACCGCATAAAAACTTGTCTCCATTGAACCTGTGATGAAAAGGCAAAAAGTTTTCTTTAGCTATTCGTTCTTAAAACCCCCACCCCTACCTAAAGATTTTAAATAAAAAATAGACATTTACATGGGAAATTACACATAGGACTTTTGATTAACATTTTATTAATTAACTTAAATTCTTTATATCTAAAAATTAGGAACAAATACATAAAAAATATTTCACGGCAAATAAAAAGCTATTAAGTAATTTCTGTGTTACCATCTAAAATATGGAGAAAATAAACAAAACATAAATTAATTTGTTTAAAAAATTTAATCCCATAATTTAGTATCATTGTATAAAATAAAGGTATTGTCTGTTAGACCTAAAATAGGCAGGTTTTTTAATTGTTCCAAATTATTAATTCATAATTTCAATAAATAATAATTTGTATTTAAATAACAATAGAAATCTGAAAATAAGACCACCAGCATAGTCATAACACCGTTGACAGCTTTAGTTAGAGAATAAAAACTAACTTGAATTTATAATGTTTACTTTCACATTAGTCACCCTGTAAAACAAAATTTATAACAAGCCAAAAATCTATTTTTTAACAAATAAATGACAAAGTCATAAAATAAATATTAAAAAAATATAAGGGAAGTAAGAGTAGAAAATTAACCATAATGACTCGAGTTAAAAAAAGATTTTTTACACAAACAAATATTTAATTGTGGAAACAACTTTGGAGAAAGGTTTCTTTTTATTTTTGGTTGATTAAACAAATAAACTTAAATAAATAGTAATCTTATCTAATACCTTTCTCGAAGTTGATTTAATATTTCTTCCAATTCTTTATACAATCAGTAGATTATTATTTAAGCTAAAACTTGTATGCGTCATTCATTTGTGCCATCTACAAAAACAAAATGAGCGAGTTAAGAGACTTTTGAACATCTTAGTTAGTATTTTTTCTTAATGAGGTTTTATTTCTATTTTCTTATGCTATTTGTTTAAATATTCATTTTTTATATTTAATTGTTTAAAAAAACATTCTTCTTTTTCTTACTTTTTCTTCTAATATACAAAAAGACTCATTTGTTAATCTTGAATTTACACGAGAAGTCTCAAACTACTGACCCACATCACTGATGAAAAATACAAACTTAAAACGAAAATAACAAATAAGAATACGAATACGAATAAATATTTTATACACTGAATAATGCCACTTGATGAATATGGAAAAACAACAACTATATTTTGTAAATTAATTTTAGTTTTTTTTTTTCCCCCAACTTTTGTCGTTCTGTCTTATTTTGTTAAATTTTTAGCCGGTTTCAGAAACAACTTTTTGTGCGAATATAATTTTAGCTAAATTCAAAGATTTTTGCGAAAGATAAATGAATGATAGATGTTAAAGCACAAAAATAGAAATTTAAAATATTTAATCGAAAATGGATTTAAAATGAAACTAGACTTTCAGATACATGATTAGATAATACGAATTAAGAAAACTATAGTATGTTCTTATATACATAACACAGTATTAATTCGGTGGCACGTTAAAATGAAGTACTAAGCCTTTAAATCATTTTTTTAATTGACTCTAGTTCTCACGATTAATCACTATTTGTATAGGGTGATCCATTCATTTAGAGGTCTTCTTTAATTCTTAACATTAACTTTTTAAATGTTGCCCTGGCTATACTGTGGTTGGCGCATTCGGAAGGTCCAATTTTTATTTACACTATGCAGCATTGCTAATAAATGCGTCACCAAATAGACCACATCCGAATAGCAACTGACAATAGAAGTTTTGAAAGATTGATGACACACACAACTTTGCTTAAACTTCCATAATTAATGACTGTGTGAAATATAACTTGAAGGCAATTTCAATTCGAATTTTTTGATATTTTATTAAACCAAATCAGACATGTCGTTTTCGAGATCTATGGTGCAAGCTTGTTAATTTTACAAATAGTACTATCAATCACTACTTTTAAGTACTTAATGAATCGAAACCCTCGAATTTGGTATAACTTTCAGAAGGAAATCCATAGTTGGAAGTACAAAAACGTCAAAAAAAAAATATATGCTAAATTGTTTTACAGCAGCAAATAACAATGCTAAATTGTTTTTGGAAAAAAAAAAACTTTAATTTTTCAACGCGATATTAATTTTGCAAATGTATATATTTTTCATATGAAATCTTGGAATTACTATGATCAAAATTATTAAGCATTTTCTCTACTCCTCGATGTAATGCGTGGGCTAAACTGGTTGTATTTTTTTAAGTAAGAAAACGTAAATATAAGATATTTTGATTTTGATTAATGTCCTCCCCCAACAATTTAACTGACTCATAAAACGTACATTTCCGCCAGTTATGTCTGTGGTTTCATCCACACAAAATTTGCTGTTTTTTTATTCTAATTCTTTTTTCTGAGCGTGAATTCAGATGGATGCTTTCATTTGCGTACATCTTTAAGCAATTTATTAAAATCGGATTAGATAACTTTTTTAGAGGAATATATAAAGGGTTCATAGAAGGAGACCGAGTCTATTGAACATATTGTGTGGCACTGTCCACGATTACAACATCGTGGGATGAAATGGTTAGGCAATCAATTTCTTGACGGGTTATGTAACGTTCAGAATAGGAAACTTGTGGACATCATAGACTTCGTTATGGGAATTTGTTGGCTCAGTGGGCGTTAGAGGTATAACTATCTTTCTTAAAATTTTTCTTTTTTCTTATCTATTGTTGTTGAAGGGATTCACAATGGACCGGCATTGGTCTCTGGGTGGAGATGAGATACAATAGAGTATCACATCCACATTCTCTATCGATATATATATATATATATATATATATATATATATATATATATATCTATCTATCTATATATCTATCTAAAGGCTTCACATAAGTCCAAGTGAAAATTATTTGCGAATTTATGGTTAACAATGAAAGTTAGAAATCGCTACAACACTTTTTGAGCACTTTTTATTTCAGAATAAAGAATAAAAAAATACTATTTAAACAAAAAAGTTAAAATAACTTTAAAAGTATGCAACTTAATATGCAATATTAAGAAAATATGTACTTTTTCGACTAAATATGAAAAAATTATGCTTTAACAAATTGTTGTCATATTTTTAGCAAAATGTCTGATTCGTATAGATAACTACATAGATAGTTTTTAAATGCATTAATATACGCCTCGTCAATATATTTAAAATTATAAGAGATAATTTTAAAGATTCCATAATACACTGTTTTACTCCTACAGAATTTTTTGTAATTTCTTAGAAAACTGCAATTATTTTTAAAATCTTCATAAAAATCTTATTCTTTGCCAAAAATAAAATTTTGTACAATTATCACAAATTTAAAAACTACACACATATGTATGTACGTAAATATTCATTCTCAATATAATGAATTTCTAGTTTAATAAAAGCCCATAATACTTAAAACTTGCTGATAATATTATAAAGTTTTTAGATAAGTAATACATTTCGTATAAATAAAACTCATATATAATCTTATGTATAATCAATATAATTTTACACTATGTCGCTAATTATAATTAATGAATATTTTTTTTTTTTTTTTTTTTTTTCATTTTATATTATTTATACAACAAATTATAACATTATTAACAAAGATAAATGATGGTTAAAATAAAAACAGAAATACATAAAAATAAGCCCTCATACATGTACGATTCCCATAACATTGAAAAATGCCATAGAAATGAAAAATCCCTTAAGGGCATAAATGTTAAAAAACAACAAACAAATCATTAAAATTTTAAAATAAAACAATAAAATCGTAAAAAACATACCTCTTTAACTTTTAAACGTTTATCCTCAACGCTGGGATCAGTGTCAGCATGACCGCCCAAGGGCATTTGTAAATTAACATTGCCAATAGGTAGATTATTGTTGTCCAAAGCAGCTACATCATCAGGAGAATGATTGTTGTCATTTGTTTTTGGTTGATTATTTAGGGGTGGTGCTGCTCCCTGTTGCATACCAGTTTCATCAAATTGTTGGGGTGAATCCTGTTCACCGGCATCAGCTCCACTATCCATAGTATCTTGTTGTAATTGCGGTTTATCCATTATTTCACCCAGTTCTTCTTTGATCTTGGCTTGAAGCTTAACACGATCACTCATAAAGTGTGGATCAAGATCTTTGGGAGCATGAGCAGCTAAAGGTGGAGCTGGTATAAAGATTTCAGGACCGGCTTTTTGAAATTGTTTATACACTCTAAGTACACGCTCGCCACCAAAATTATCGGGTAGCAAGAATATGCCGCCAAAACATAATAGGCATAAAGTGGCCAATACCAGGCCTATGAGACATTTTTCTTTAGAGTGGAAATTTGATTTACGCCCAATCGGTCCAATGCGATACATATTGCCGGTTTAAGGTTTAAAAGACAGACACACTAATAAAAACAAAGGGGGAGTTTTTTCGCTGATGTTGTTCGTTTATAAGAAATATATAAGGATGTTGTTATGCGATGTTGTAATTTTTATTTGTTTGTTTTTCTTGTTGTTGTTATTATTATTGTGTCTACTTGTGTGTTTGTTGGTTTTTTTTTTTTTTTTTTTTGCAAACGCAGGCGTAAAATAAAATGTCAATAATTTGAAGGTGGCTCAGCTGGTTGGAACACGCACAGAAAAATACCGGTATGATGGGATACAAAAAAACTAAAAACGACAATGATATTTGTATTTCTTACAATTTTTATTATATTACGTTATTGTTGTTTTCTTTGATACACATAAAGATATTTAATTTAGACAAAGATTTCAGACAAAACTTTCACTATATTATAAAAGTAATTATACACTTTTTGTGTTTTATTACTTTTTTTCACCTCAGATTATTTTATTTCTAAAAAAATTCCATTAATTATTTGCTATTTAATTTAAATATTTTGTAATAATTTTACTTCACTACACATTCAAACAATTATTATTTTTAAGATTTTTCTAAAGATTTATCAAAAAATTAACACACGCACACGAAATAACAAGCAAAAAGACCGCTGAAAATAGCTTTACCGCAAGCAAACAATGAAGGCGCGATACTGTCAACGTGACAGCTCCAAAAAAAAACATACAAAAATATTTAGCAAGCTCCCCACTTTTTACACTCGAAAAATGTTCAACATAAATATGGAGCACACACAAAAACAACACGCCAAAGAGTAAAAACAAAAGAAACAGTGAAGAGCAAAGAGAAAGAGAGCAAATTAAAACACATACACAAACAACACGTTATTATTTATTACTCAAACAAAAGCATTTTCATCGACCACAAATTATTAATAAACCGTTAACTTTATTTTGTTTGTAAAAAAAATTCACACAAAACTGAAAATCAAACTTTTAATTATTTTCTTTTTCTGTAATTTGAAACATAAAATTAATTATTTTAAGTTTTTATTCCATGTCTGTTCTCTGTTTTATTGTTTATTTTTATTCTCGTTTTTTATATGGTATTAAAGCACCTTTCGTTTTTTTCCTTTATTTTTGTCTTCTTACTGGTGTCTCATTTTCGTTTACATACACCTTGTAGCTCTATTGTCTGGTTTTATGTTTTAAGTCAATTTCTGAAGTTTTCAAATTTCACACCACTAGCGTATAATTCAATATAAAAAGAATTATTTTGTTTTAGTTAAATTATTATTTATAAAAATACTTGTGTTAATTTTAATTGAAATATATTTACTCAGGACAAAGAATTGAGGGATGCTGCACTGTAAAACGAAATGCAAAAAACTAATTTTCTCTTGTTGGGATTTTCCTTATTCTGACATTTTCTTAATAACTTTTTATGGCGTTGCCATACTGTTTGTTTATTGTATGTGAAAATGGCTGAGGATAAAATAAAAATGAAGAAAATTTCTTATTGGATTTTTTTAATAGTGGGGATTTTCACTATAATTGTCCAGTAATGATGTTTTCTTATATTTTTTTTTTTAAACAATCTTTGTAAAATCCCGTACGTTTTGACGATGATTTTGAGCAAGGTAGATTAAGAAGGTAACGACATTAAAACAGCTGAAATTTTTTTTTCTTTTTGAAATCAATATGGCTGCCTGTGTTTTGTAATTTGAAGTGTCAAATTTTTGTTTATGTTTACATTTTTTTATACCCTTCACCACAGGTGTAAAGGGTATATATAAGTTTGTCATTCCGTTTGTAATTTCCACAATTTTCGTCGGAGAGCAAAAAAGTTTATATTTTCGGAATCCTTGTAAGAAGCGATGACGATTGGACCATGTCCGTCCGTCCGTCCGTCCGTGTGTCGGTTGAAATGGCGTTTATGAAGCCCACCGATAACTGACATATATAATATGTATGTCAAACGATCGGAAATGCTTTCGAGAATTTTGCTATTGGAATTCAGCAAGATAGGTTCATACAATGCGGAGATATGTTCAAAAAACCGGTTTTTTGAACCGGTTTTCCAGTTTCTGAAGCCTCTGTATACACTACGGACTTCGTTTTTACAAAGAATTCTCAGCCTTTTTTTTCTGAATTTTTGTTCTGAAAAAATGAAATAAATCGGTTCAGAAATAACTGAGATATCGGACAAAACGCATTTTTTTATTTTTTTAAGCCTTGGTTTAAGCTATAGATTTTTATTTTTATACAGATCGGTCACAAATATTTTTATAAAATTTCAGTTTTTTGAATCAGGAAGATCGGTTTATAAATGGTGGAGATATGCTTTAAAAACCGGTTTTTAGAACCGGTTTTTTAGTTTCTGAAGCCTCTGCATATACCAGGGACTTCGAATTTTTAAAGGGGGCTCGAAAATTATTTTCTGAATTTTTGTTCTGAAAAAATTAAATAAATCGGTTCAGTAATAACTGAGATATCGGGGAAAACGAATTTTTTATTTTTGAAGCCCTTGTTCAAGCTATAGATTTTTATTTTTATATAGATCAGTCATAAATATTTTTATAAAATTTCGGTTTTTTTAATAAACCAAATTCGTTCATAATCAACAGAGTTATGGCCCAAAAACAAATCTGTTAAGAATATAAATACACACACAAACATGTATATTAAGCATTGTAATGACTATTAGTGACGTTTTTTGTTTTTTGTATAGACAAGTAGTTTAGTTATCAACAGCAGTAATATAATGAATAACAGTGTTGTTGTTGTTCTTTGTGTATTCAGTCAGTTTGTACATACAAAAATAAATATATATGGAATTGTTGTTGTTTCTTTTTTAAAAGCAAAGCCTGTTATGATTGTTTTTTTTTTCATATTCAAATTTTCGTAGTTTGAAAAAAATTTAGATTTAGAAAATATGCAAGCATACGTTAAGGCGAAAATTTTATTAATTGTCGGTAATATGGTAATATGATGTCGATAAGATGGTAAGATGGTAATATGGTGAAGGGTATCAAAGATTCGGCACAGCCGAATCTTTTTTCAATTTCATTTTGCTTACTTTTGTGTTATTGCGTCTTTCTCCTCTCTTTTTACTACATGAATTGTTTTTGTTTTTTGTAAAGAAACATGTGAAATGACAAACTTAAAGTTGACGTAAGAGATGACAATGCAAAAACAAAATACATGGGATTTTTTTTGGTGTTGTAGTTGTTGTAGAGTTGACGTTACCTTCTTAATCTACCATTATTTTGAGCATGTTTGTTTGAAATTTTATAATAGTATTGCCGTTATTCTATTTATCAATAGAATTTTATTTAAGGGGAAAATGTATTTTTAATTCAATAATTCTTCCATTTTACTAAGAAAGCATATTAATTACATCATTAATTAATTAATGTTAACAATAAAATAATTTAACTATACAACAACATTTACATGTATATTTCTTCATATAAATTATAAAATAAAAATTAATTCATATTCCACTTACATCAAACAAAAACTGGCGGTTTTTGATTGAAAAACTACATAAATTTCTTTAGTTTTTCCATACAAATCAAAAACAATTTTCATCTAGTTTTCATTAAAAACTTAATGAAGACTACTAAAATACATATTTGTGATACATCCTGTTTAGTTGTTTTCAGAAATGTCAGCTTTTGCATGCGATAAAAAAAATAAAATTTTTAAGCAAATAAAATTTATGAAGAAATATAAATTTCATTCATAATTTTTAATTTTTTTGTTTCTAAACTGTTTGACAATTTTTACAAATTCTTTTTTCAACAAATTTCTATGTACTAAAATTATTAAAAATTTCTTCCCTGTATGGAAATTTAGTTTATTTTTTGTGTGTTAAATAATTAAACAACTCGAATCGAGATGTTTTTTGGCTTTGAAATATATGAAAAAACAAATCAGTTTGTGTTTTTTGAGAAAACTACTCGTTTTTTTAAAACCTTTATATGTACATAGCATTAGTTCGACTTTTCGATTTTGTATGATGTTTTTGAAATTTTGTGCTTCTTTTTATTAATTGTCGTAAAAAAAATAAAAAACGTTATATATACAACACAAATATATTACTTAAATAACAGACAATCTATGCAATAGTAAAGCTGGTTATACGCAAAGGTATGCTTTAGTGATGCTATTTCCAAAAGTTAGATGAATGATGTTGTTGAGATAAGCATTAAATAATGTTTTGTTTGTTTTTTACTTTTTTCGAAAATTTTTTACCTTTTTTCGACTATTTTCTACTTTTTTCGACTACATTTATCGACAATTTTCAAACCAAGTTGTTCGATATTCGAAAGTCGATTTGGAGAACCCTAATAATGGCGTACTTTTTATATAATTTTTCGTAGTAGATTTCAAAATTTGATTTTTTTTTTAATTTTTACTGTTGTTTAAATTATTAATTTAAAAAATTAGTGATTTTCAAAATTTACATGTTTCTGGAGGTCTTCAGAATATTGACCAAAATCGAAGACAAATTTTAATTTACATTGTAAACTAGATTTTGATTTCTCACTTTACAATGTATCTAAATGTTTTTAAAGAGATTTTAATGAATATTCCTTTTTAAAGAATCCATACGGATTGGTTTGACAACGGAAACAAAATTGAAAAAAAAAAATCCATTCGAAATCGCAAATTGAGAATTTCGTTTCTATTATTAACGAGGATTCAAAACTACTGAATTTAATTTAAAACTATGTAATAGCACATTTATGTATGCACCGAAGCTTGTTTAAATTAGATTTCAATCAAAATCTACTTAATTTTATTATATTTTAATATATTTTTAATATATTTTTATATAAATCAAAACCTAGTTTATAATGAAATTTTACCAAAATGTCATAATATTTACCTAGATTTAAAAAATATCGTTATTCAACACTTCTTTGCTTTCATTGTAAAATGCAACTATATACTGAAAAAATTACTTTTAAACGCAAACAAATATGTTTAAAATTTAAATAAAATAATAGAAAAATAATAATTAATTTAAAAGAAATATTAATTTTATTTAAAATTTAAAGAGAAAATGTTTTTTTTTTAACAAAAAACTAATTAAAATCATCAATACAGTTGTCAAGAAAAATCCAGAAAAACGTCTAAAGTTAGTGTATAAACGTTATAGATTTTGATCAAATCGAATGGTATGTTTTATAGTACATAATCTCTTAATTTTCCTGATACTATGATTTATAATTCATCGTTTTTTTTTTAATTATAATGGAGTTGTAAAATAGTTGATTTTTTCTGCAAATTTAAATTAACTTGTTTTTTAAGATACAAAGTGCCAAAAAAATATATATATATGTATATATCATTCACAAACACGTAAATTGGCAAATATTTAATATACATTATTCTACAAATTTAATCAGATTTTACGAAACTCGATTTAAAAAAGCCTTATTTTAGTAAATTCATATTTAGAACGAAAAAAAATTGTTCCTTATTGTAAAAATTAAAAAAAAATAAAAATTCCTGCGGAAATAAAATTTTGTCAAACGAGGTAATTTAAGGACATAATGTTAAGACAGATTTGGAAAGGGTTTCCTGGGATAAAGTTGTTGAGTTGACAATAGTTGGCTGAGTTGAACTCAATTCGTTCCGGGGCGTATATCGAATTGTCATGAGAACGACTATGCTTGACATTAATTAAATTGGATACGGTATGAATGGGCTATAAATTAATGCTATGTTCACAAAACCAAAAAAACATCTCCATTCGAGTTATTTAATTATTTAAATAACTCGATTCAGCTCCGACTTATTTGATTTTTCTGCCATTGATAGTACTTTTAACGGTGAATATAATGATGTAATTAATAATGATGTAATTTAATTTTAAGTTGAAATATGTAACCGCTTATGGCCCAGAGGATAGGTTATTGAATATTGATAATAAAAATAAATAAATGAAAATCGAATTTCGCTAAGAAACTCGTATCAAAAAAAAAAATCTTGTGTTAAAACAAAGTTGGGTATAAAGGAAGAATTTCGTTAAGAAAAATTATTTCCCCAAATTTTTTTTTTTTTTTTGCACAAGAAGTTACAAAATATTTAAAAAGTTGTGTTTATGAAACTTTTATATTATTTTTATTTAATGCACCCTTAAGTGCTTTTAATTGACACCTTAATCTTTGCAATCGGATAAATAGTATAGGAAATATTTACGATTTTAAGTGAATTAGGGAGGTAAATGTGTACCAAAAAAAAAACATTCTTAGTTTCCATAGATAAGAAGTTTTTAGTATTTTTAGTGCATAAAAATTTGTTGGAAAAAGAATATGAGAATGAAATTTATGTTTATTCATAAATTTTATATGTATGTTTAAAAATTGTATTTTTTGAATTAAGAAGTGTTTGCATGTGATTTTTATTTAAATAAAAATGTTTGAAAATATTTTGGCAAAAGAAAAACACAATAAAATGATATGTGAAGTCATTACTCATTGTGTTAAAAAAAAAAAAAAAAAAAAAAAGTAAAAAACTAGTGAACATAATATAACATTAACCTCCCAGAATTGTTTCATTGTTTTTCAATAAATTTGTCATCTTTATTCCCGTTTTACAATGCTTTTTTTTTGACATTTTACATCACATTCCTGTTTATTATCGCTACAAAAAGGCTTTTTCATAGAAGTGTGGCATCATTATATTGAAAGCAATCAAAAACAAAACAAACGCGAATAACGGAGACAAAACAAAATACAAAAAAAAAAAAATATGTAATTAATGTAATTAAATACCAACTCAATTACTTTAGATGTAATCATCCAAATTCACCTAAAGTAAAAACGTAAAAAGATTTTTAAGAAAAAAAAAAGTAATGGAACCTTTGGTTAAATTAGAACCTTGTGAAGATTTATATGTTGAACAGGAAAACAGATGTGGAGTAGCACAAAATCTTAATGATTCGTCAATGTTGGAACATGGTACACATTTGCAAACCCAAGACAATTTAAAGAGATTTTATCAAGATGTGGAAGATAACTCAACACTTGGTGGAAATACAAATTACCATCATGCAAATACTTTTTACCAGACATCTCAGGAGTTTTCCTATCTAACGTCGCAGCGTATACCAGATTGTAATTTTAGTAATCAAGACGCTACAAGGCTGGAACAAAACCAAATAACAAATGGCTCAGAAGGACAACCTTTGAAAAGAAGAAAACTGGAAGAAAATGTTTTATTTAATCCGCCGTTTTTTAAATTGGTAATATTTTAGAAAAGAAAATATACGCTATGATTTAACATTTTTTTTTTTTTTAAGATGGAAGAAATGGTTTCTCCTTCTAATAAAGATGCCATAGCAGCTCGTTGTTATTCCTGCGGTAAAATAGTTAAAGGAAATCGCGGAATTTCATCAAATTTCATAAAGCATATGAAGCGCAGTCATCCAGAAATTAATAAAATGTATGAAAGCTATAAGGCTCACAAAATTAAAACTGGTCAGTTGCCTAATCGTGCACAAATGACAAGAGAATTTACTTCAGCTAATGAAAATAGCGATACTAATTCATATTGTATGATAGAAGCTACTGGTGCAGATGAGTCTTCAGATGATAATGAGGATTCATTAATAACCAACAAGGAAATGTTAGAAACTAATGAGAGTTCTAAAGAATCATCACAACAGCCAGTATTAAATCATCAAAATGCTTCGATTGAATTATCGTCTAAGACTTTAGAAGCTATAGGAAATATAATTGATGAAAAGTTAAAAAACTTTGTGAAACAAAAGGATTATGAACAATTGAATGGCAAAGTAAATACTTTAATTAAAGAAAGTACCACAAATTCTACTAGTCCAAATCCTTCTATTTTAGAGCTAAAAACAGAAATGGAAAATTTAAAAAAAGAATGTTCTATATTACGTTTGGCTGTACAAAAATCTCAGGCTAGTAGAAGACAACTTCAAAATGAACTCCAAACTGTAGACAAAGTGTTGCATCAACGAAAACTTATTATAAGAAATATACAGGTGAATGATGTCGAACAACCTATAAAATCTGTAGAAAAACTATTACGTGAAAAATTGAATTTAAATGATATAAAAATTCTTAATTGTTCTATAATACCATGTGCAAAAACCTCTTCAGCGGAATCTAATAAAGAATCCCTATCAATAGAATTGGAAAATTCGGAAACTTGTAAATTAATATTACGTCAAGCGCATAAATTAAAAAATACTGGTATTTTTATAGAAACAGAAATATCAACGTTTCAACGGAAGCGTAAAAATAAATTAATGGTTTTACGCAAAGAATTACTAAAACGTAAGTCAGATCTTAAGGTTTTAGTACGTGATACTACGCTGATAGTAAATGGAAAAAAATTTTATTGGGATGATATTGAAGGTTTATGTCATGATGGTAAACAGGAAGAAGCTATGGAATTGAATGGTGTTGAATATTTAAATCGTCTTAGTGGTTTAGATTTAAGAGAATTTATAAATGTTTTACAAAATTATAATGTACAAATAAGTTAAATTTTATAAAAGATGTATACATTTTGTTTTAAAATTGTTTTTTTTTTTTTTTTTTAAATATATAAATCTTTAATTAATTTTTTAATTAACTTGTGAAATTTAAGATTTTTAGCAAGTACTTCGTTTTGTACATATTTTTATAAGTTTTTATTTAAGTGATTAAAATAATAATAAAAAAATATTTAAATTTACATTTGATTTCAAATACCCAACAAACCAAGAAACGATACAGTATCATTTATGATATCATAATTTTAAAATTATATGATAAAATATCGAAATTATATTTTCCTTACAAAAAAACTAAAAATTAAATTAAATTGAAAATTTTTGTATCAAAAAAATATTTTATGTTATGTTTTATATGCGAATTGAATTTTTACAGCTAAAATTAGTGTAATTGCAAAAAATTAACGCGTATAAGATGAAGAAACCAATATCAGCCCGGATTTAAAGGGGGACTTGTATTCGGATTTCAAAAGTTTCGTATAACATGCAAAATGATTTGGAGCTGTATGAACATTGGTTTATTATGGCTATTTTATTAATTTTTGAAAACATATTTATAATATTATATATTGATCCAATCTTACCATATATTTGTGTATATATTTTGCAATATATTGCTAAACTATCGCGCTGCTTAAATTTAATGATATCATTACTAATATCGTTATTTTCAAAAATTATGATATCATTTTCGAGTGTACCTTTTAGAAAGCAACCTATATCATTTTAGAATTATAAATGATATCATTCTCGGGCTTCTATATCACCGAAATGATATCGTAATGATATCATTACGATATCATTTGGTTTGTTGGGTATTTATTGACTCAAAAAAGTTTGCTTCTTTAAGGTTAATTTTGTGTTTTTAACAAATAACGGTATTTCTGTGCAGTTTTTTGTTTATTTTCATTAAAATATCATTTCCGTGTGAATAACCATAAATGACACATATAGCAAACAGCTGGCATTTAATTTCAAAAGTTGCAAAAATAGTTTGATTTTATAAATTTTTTTACAAAATTAAAGAAAATCACAATTATAAAGATGGATAAATGGTTAAGAGAACGTTTGTCAACTTGTTTGGACTTTGAGGTACCAGATGATATGATCAAGTACATAACATCGATGAAATCTTCAGCGGAATTCGATGAATACTTCGAGACTTTGTTGAACAAGGAATGTGAAGATCATCGTTTGTTTTTGGCCGATTGTAAACAAAGGCTCTTTAGCAAAGCTTTACCTAACAAAAAACAACCACAAAACTCCAACAATCAAAAGAAGGCCCAAGGTCATGGCTCTTCTGCCATTAAACAAAATGTGTCTAGTGGCAATACAACAAACAAGCAGCATGAATCAAATCGAGAACGGGAACAGAATTCTCAGTCCCAAGGGGCCAAAAAGAAAACCAAGTATGTAAGTCTTTACACCAACGATGGTAAAGTAGCCGACACCATAATGTTGAAAGGAAGACGATTGTGCAATTGTCAAGCTTCACAACATAAACTTGTCAACAATTGCCTCAGTTGTGGCCGCATAGTTTGTGAACAAGAGGGTAGTGGACCTTGTCTATTTTGTGGCCAGCTAGTGTGTACAAATGAAGAGCAACAGATACTCAAATCATCTGGCAAAAAAAGCGATAATCTTTTGAAAACCCTCAAAGAAAAAGGTGGTGGTGAGGCTTTAAAAAAGGCTCTAGAACAGAGAGATCGTCTATTGGAATACGATCGTAATAGTGAGAAACGTACCACAGTAATCGATGATGAGCTGGACTATTTTGAAGAGAATTCTGTTTGGCATTCAGATGAACAGAGAGCCACTTTTGAGCGGCTCAAACAGGAAATGCATGAACGTAAACATGCTAGCCGCATAAATCGTAAAATAAAAATCGATTTTGCTGGTCGTGAAGTTGATGAAGACGTTACTATTAGCCAAGAGTATGAGCGTGAAGTTTTGAAAGAGGTCGCTGCTATTAATGCTAAGAGTGATAACTCAAGTAATTGGTCTAATCGAAAACACACAGACAAATGGGATAATACAGGTGATTTGGATCCTAATATGGATGCTGCGCGTCCTATTTATAGGCCTTCGGCAGAGGAAAAGGCTAAAAGTAAGGGACCAACTTTAAACGATGGTCTGGAGCGTATTTATAATCGTGTACAGGACAAGGAACTAATGGAAATGCAAGATATGCGTCAATGCTTGTCTATGCACCAGCCATGGGCATCTCTATTGGTGGCGGGCATTAAGAAGTTAGTATATTAAACAGGAAAATAATGAAACATCATATTTACTGAATAGACAATATAGTTTTAATTTATGTAGTAAGGGACTTATCAATGCCAAACAAATTCATATTTAGTTTTCATACTCCTGTCGACTATTTTTTACATCACATAACGATGTGATCGTCATCTCATTATTTTGTTTTTTATTTAAAAAAATTTATTTTAGACATGAAGGACGCGTTTGGTACACTGAACATCGTGGACGTTTATGGATTGCATCAACAGCTAAAGAGCCCAGACAAGAAGAAATACAAGAATTAGAAAACTTTTACAAACAATATTACAATGGTAAATAATTAATTTTAGATAATGAAAAACTCAAAACTGATTAATATTTAAAAACTTCAGATCCTTCCATTAAATTTCCCGAACATTATCCCACTGGTTGTTTATTGGGTTGTGTAAAGGTTGATGACTGTTTGGCCCAAGAAGAATATCGTGAAGTATATCCCGATGGAGAATCAGATTCACCATATGTTTTTGTATGCTCAAATTTTGAACAATTACCGGTAGTGTTTCCAATTAAGGGTCAACACAAGATCTGTGAGTTATTTGAAGGAGCCAATAATAGGGTTATTTTAATAAAATATATTTTTTTTTTTTTTAGATCAAATTGATCCTAAAATTCATAATGCTGCATGTAAGACTTTAATGCGTATGAAAGCTACCAAAGGTTGAGTTAATTAAGCAAATTGTAAAAAACATTCCTGGAGAGGAGATTGCAAACATAATTGCAAATTATTAATGAAGTTTTTTGGTGACTGAATTGATGAATTTGTATACTTTTTTTGAAGAATAAAAATTTGAAAAATAAATTATATAAATAAGAATTTTTAAAGATCAATGCGTCGGATTATTTTGTGACTTCGTTTTAAAAATTTGTAAGCAATTGCGTTTTTGCAATATTGTTAATTGTTTGGTCTTTTATTTTTTTATTTTAAAATTAGGACTTAAAATTGAAATATTTTCTTTTATCGTAATGATATCATTACGATATCATTTCGTTGATATAGAAGCCCGAGAATGATATCATTTATAATTCCAAAATGATATAGGTTGCGTTCTAAAAAGTACACTCGAAAACGATATCATAATTTTTGAAAATAACGATATTAGTAATATCGTTAAGATTGGGTGAATATATAATATTCTAAATATTTTATCAAAAATTAATAAAATAACCATTATAAAGTTCATCATGCTCCAAATCATTTTATACACTAGGAAGCATAAATCTGCGTACGAACTAGGGTGATCGATTATTCGACTTTTTTGAGAAACCGGTTTTCGAATAGTTCGAATAGTTGGTATTTTAAAAAAACCGGTTGCACATTTTGAAATTCAGAAAAAACCGGTTAACCGGTTTTTTGCAGAAGTTAATATTTATATCAAAAGACTACATTTCTTATAGAAATCAATTCTTAAAAATGTCAGGAAAAATAATATAATAATGAAAAATGCACAAACAAATCCGAGAATTAAAAGAAGAAAATATGAACAACATTTAGGCACCTTCCTCTTCCTAATCGAAGTCAATTATTTGAAGCCGTTCAAATTTATTGGAATTATTTTGATTAAAGTTTTAAATTCGTAAACCTTTCAAAATAAAAAAATCGTCGTAAATGCGCTCCATGGTCGAAATACAGAATCAGTTTTTTATAGGATTTGGAGAGCAAACAATAAGTATAGCAACTCAAAAGTTCTTAAACATCTGGCACTGTTAGAATTTGTTGAACGAATAGTTTTATAAGTATGCCGATTTTTAGTTTCTTACGTCGTCTGGAAGCATCAGAAAGCTCTAGGAAACATTTCTTAGGAAAGATATATTTAAATCCATATATATAGATCCACGTATTTTCGCTCCCTGATAGAGATTTCAAAATCTGGCTCCTTTAGGATTTGTATGACGAATAGGGTTATAATTAAGCTGAATTTTAATTTTCTATGTCTTCTGGGAGCTTTAGAAAGCTCTGGAAAGAGAAAAAATTTTTAGAAAAAAACACATAAATCCTCTTATATCCGCTCCTTGATAAAAATTTCTAAATATGGCTCCATTAGGATTTGTTGGACAAAAAGTTTTATAATTAGGCCAAATTTTAATTTTCTACGTCGTTTGGTAGCTTCAGAAAGCACTGGAAAGAGAAAAAATGCTAAGCAAATTATATATCTAGATGACTAGAAGATAATTATGTTTCAAAATTGTAGAAAAAATCATCTAAATTTTAGTTAGCATAAACAGAAACCATGGCTTATGGAGATAGTATATTAATTAAGTCTCAATTGAAACGATTCTGCAGGTGAAACTTTTTTAACACAACACCTTTATAAAATAAAGGAAATATTGGATCAAAAAAATTAAATTGGGTCACACAGGATAATTATTAATTATTTATTTGTTTAATATTACAGAATAAATTCCAATTTAGACTTAAACATAAGAAATCAGTCTTTATGAATTTTTAAAAAATTATTCCTAAATTTTCAAATATCACTATCACTATTTAGTACATGTTTTCTGAAATAAAATTCTATTTTTAAAACCGGTTTTTTGTGTTTAAAAAAACCGGTCTATTCGACATTCGAAAAATGAACATTTTGAAAAAACCGACAGCACATTGACTGGAAAAACCGGTTTTAAAACCGGTTGGAAAACCGCGTCGATCACCCTAGTACGAACTATTAAACAATAATTTTTGTCCTAATTTCTCTATTATATCTTTAAAGATTTTGATTTTGTACAGCTCTTTATACTAGCTTAAATCCTTGACAATATTATAGTAAAATATTAAGTTTAGAAATATGAATAGATTCGCGGTTTTCCAAGAATATTTAAATTAAGGTTCTATAAATATATAGCAAAAGTCTGCGTACACTATTAAAAAATTTATGTTCTCACAGATTTTTTAATTTTGCATGATTGAATTTGTTGGGTATTAAATTTCTATTGATTTCTTAATTATTATTAAAAATTTTGCAATATAAATCAAGATGTTTTTCGTAATATCTCAAAAAATAAATTAATTTATCCTTACCCTCATTTTTGTAAGGATGCTGAATGAAAGTTTCAGAAATAATTATACAAAACCATTCATCTGTTTAAAGAGAAATGAGTATTTATCAAAATAATAGAGTCCCTTTTACTTAAATCATGTTTTGAAAGAATTTAGGACAAAGATTAATGAAAAACTAAAAATTCGTCAAAAATCGGAATAAACCGCTATAAAATTTACTAAATTATGAAGATCTATTTAATTTAAATTGAAGCGTATTTTTGTTAAGATTGTAAAAGTACTAAGTAATATGTGTTTATTGGCCTCGAAGGCTTTATATTACTTGAATGAATAAAATAAAAAAAAAAAAAAAAATAAAAAAGATATAATTAAATATTAGGATTTATGCTATAATACCACTTATTTATATAGACTTATGCTTTATTAAAAAATAAAACAAAAAATATGCTCACTGCATTAAACGAAAAAATCAATAGAATTTCTAAAAAAGCAATATTCTAAGATGATGCTATATGTGGTTCTCTCTAAATAAGGCCATAACACAACATGGTTAGAAAATTGGATCATTCTATTAATGAAATGGTACCATTATAAGAAAACCTGGTTATTTTCTATTCATTTATAATATATACTAATGTATTCTAGGTACAACTATATCGCGAGAATCAAGAATGCAAACAATATTTTTTTATGAATTTTATCTGGAATACTCGTACTTTATTCGAATTTAATATTTTAGTAAATTTTATAGCTGTTTGTTTCGATTTTTTCACGTATAACATGACCGTATTTAAATTTTTTCACTAATTCATGTCTTTAATTTCTCCAAAACGTGATTTAAGTGAAAAGTACCCTATTATTCCGGTTAATACTAATTTCTCCTTAGACAAACAAATGGTTTTCCATTAATATTTCTGAATGTTTTATTCAGCATCCTTACAAAAATTAAATTCATACTTTCAGTAAGAATAAATTAATTTCTTCCCTGATTTGTTACGAAAACGTCTTTAATTATATTGGAAAATTTGTAACAACAATTAAGTAAACAACAGCAATTTAAAATGCAACAAATTTAATAATCTAAAACTAAAAAACCCGCGAAAAATTTAGATTTTTCAATAATGTACGCAGACTTAAGATATAATTATATCACTTTATTTTAATATTTTTGGATAACCGCGAATCTATTCACTTTTCTAAAGTTTATGTTTTACTTAAATATTGTTAAAGATTTAAGCTATCATATAGAGCTGTAAAATTTCCAAAAACCTTAAAGGAAATATAGAAAACTTGCGTCAATAATGTTTTTCATATGTTCGTACGCAGACTTCTGCTTCCTAGTGTATGTAATACGAAACTTTTGTAATCCGAAGACAATTCCCCTTTAAATCCGGGCTGATATTGGTTTCTTTATTTTATCCTCTTTTATTTTTTGCGATTCCACTAAATTTAGCTGTAAAAATATAATTTCTATATTATGCATAACATAAAAATAATAAATAAAATATTTAATAAAAATAATAAAAATATTTTCAATTTAATTTTTTTTCCTGAAAATGTTTTAAGTTTTTTTCTAAGGAAAAAATAATTTCGATATTTTATCATAAAATTTTTAAATTATGATATCATTAATGATACTGTGTTGTTTTCTATGGATACTGTATTGTTTCTTTGTTTGTTGGGTAAGAAATAAAAATGTTTAAAGTTTTTATTGAAAAAGTTCGAAAATGTAGGCTTTTACTGAATTTTAAGCTATATGTCGCTATATTTTTTTTCCTAATAAATTCCAACTTTTTAAAATTTTCAAATTTGTTGGAAAATGGGTGCTTTTTGAAACATTTGCAGACATTAGAAAAATTTTAATTTTGGTTCCCAATATTTTGTTCATACACACAAAAAAATAGTCGAGGGAATATTTTCTAAGTCGGCTTAGGTATTTTCTTTTTGTATGAAAATAAATAACAAAGTTTTGCTACCTAAGTCAATTAGTAATTTCTAAATGAAACTTTACCTAAAAGCTTAGGTAATACTATTAATGGATTTGAATTAAATTTAACACGCAAATAAATAAATTGTTTTTAGCAAAAATAAGGAAGAATATAATAAGCAAACAGCTATCCTTTGGAAAATCGAAGTCGTATTTTTGTGAGGAGCAGAATAAACTGCCTGTGCTCAATGTGTATAAAAAAATTGCGGTAAGTTTTGTATTAAAGAATATTTTATTTAAACTGTTATTAATAAACATTTCTTTATGTAGATAAATCAATTATTGATGGATGGTGAGGATCATTTTTATGTTAATGATAGTAAACTAAGTGTAGATCTCAATTTGTTGAATATAATGGTTCTATTTCTTCCTTATGTTCTTTATCAGCAGGGGTTCCCCAAGGCTCTGTCTTAGGACCGCTTTTATTCATTTTATATATAAATAATCTCCCAAATTTTCTGAATTCACAATTATGTGAGACCTTTGTTTATGCTGATGACGTTTTTCTTCTATTTAGGAGATTTTTGGATTTCTGCGATGTTTTGCAAAGCAACATTAACTTTTGCCTTGATCAAGTTTTAGAATGGACTTCTTCCAATTCATTAGCCCTTAACCCTTCTAAGTCTAAGGCTATTATGATTGTCCAACCAGCCGTTTTTTTCCTAATATTAATATAGCTATGAATAATGTTCGATTGGATTTTAATATGACTAAAAGTTACGACTATACTTGTGACTCGGTCATAACTTCATATTCTGTTAACATAGTCACAAAACATGTTTAACATTTGAAAATGTTGACTTTTCTTGTCAATCTATATACATATATAAAAATTAATGTGTGTTTGTTTGTATGTATGTATGTTTGTTTGAAGTCTATAGCCGCCTAAACGGCTAAACCGATTTTCTTGAACTTTTCACAGTGTGTTCCTATATGCCTGGAAGGAAAAATAGGCTACTTTTTATTTTAAAATTCCATGTGGGCGAGGTACCACGCCCACTTACTAAATAACTATTAAAAGTAGTATATCTCGGAAATTGGTAATACTAGAGTCCTCAAATTTTGCACGAACAGCTTTGACACATATATGAATATTCTGGAAAAATATAGGCGAACTAGTAATAGGGGGTGTGGCACATCCCACGCCTAATATTGCTTGCCAATACCAAATGCCGTAAATTTAGGAAACTATAACAGCTACATTTCCCATATTTTGTACAATAAACTTAAGTGTCAATGTGAACATTTTGTGCAAAAAGGGCGGAAAAGAAACAGTGGGCGTGTCATCTCTCATATAAAGTTAATACCAAAATTTTTATATCTGGGAAACTATAAAAGTTAGTAAGCTCAAATTTTGTACGACTAGCATTAGCTTCAATATGAATATTTTGGATAAAAATTGGTACACTAGCAATAGTGGGCGTGGCACCTCCCATATAAAGAAAATATTAAATAATCATATCTAAGAAAATATAACAGTTAGAGTTCTAAAATTGGGAGCCACTTTGGTATCAATATTAATATTTAAGAAAAATATGGGCGGACTAGAAGTAGGGGGCATGGTACCTCCTATATGAATTAAATGCAAAAATTCGTATATCTTGGAAACTATTGGAGTTGGAATGCTCAAATTTTGCACAAAGAATTTTGACATCCATGAAAACATTTGTCTAATAAATTAGCGGATTATGGGGGTATGGTCCCTCCCATAAAAATTAAATACAAAAATTAGTATATTTTTTTAATCCTTTAATTACTATGTATTTCATTTCGGGGGGTGGCGAAGCACACCGGGTATTAGCTAGTTAAAAATAAAAATTAAAAATAAAAATTTTTGTAAAAAATTTGAAATTTTTAGGGAAGAATGATAACTTGCAAAGGATACTGCAAAATTCGATGAAAATCTGCAGGAAATGTGAGTAAGAGTGTGTTGTATATATGCTTTATCGATTTTAAGCCCTCAAATATTTCAAATATGTATGTATGCATTGTTTTTTCTACAACACATTTTTTAATATTTTCATATTTTTTATTTTCAATTAAACTGTCTTTTTATGATAGTCATAATTCTTATGATTGTCTACATATCAGGTCTTAACGAAATATTAATACATTTTTGTTTGTGAATAGAAAATTAAAGACTATAGTCACAATTTGTGTTTTATGACCATTTTTCAGTCACAATTTTTCTGTGAATTGGCATGTAAATGTCTTGGTATATATTTAGATAGTAGACTCTCTTTTGACTCGATACTCTTAATGGAAAAGTTTTTGGTATTCTTCGTAAGATTTACACTACTAACATGTATTTATCGTTTCGTATTAGATATAATATGGCTTATGTAATGTTGATGTCACTGATTTTATATGGTCTGGAAGTTTATACTGGTACTTGCTTGACACGCCTAAGGAAGATTAAACGTATATTTAATACTGTTGTTCGCTTTGTGTATAATGTTAAGCGCCGTGAGCATGTTTCTATTTTTGCTCAACGCTTTCTTGGTTGTTCATTTGATGATTTTATAAAGTGTCGGAATGCAGTTTTATTTTATAAAGTTATAAGAAATGCTAAACCTCTTTCATTGTACAATTCTTTTATTTTTACGCGTTCTACAAGGAATCCTCAAATTTACATACCCAGAATCTCTACATCTTTCTGTGATAGATGTTTTGTTTGGAATAGTCTTCCTCATTTCCTACCCATTTTTTTCATTCTAACAATGTATTTCGTTTAAAACTTTTGCAATTTTTATCCAGCTCAGAACATTTATAACCTAATTTTTTGATTATATTCTTTTTAGTTTATTATTTTATAATATAATTTACTACTGATAGGACCCTTTTTAGGATGTTAATTTTTTGTTATATTTATTTTGCGGCTGGGGATCCATTATCTAATTACAATTCAATGTATATTGAAATTAAATTAATGTTTTTTTATTATTTATGTATATAAAGTTAGAATTTTTTTTTTTTTTTTTTATATTACATTTTTCTCAGGTGTTATTACATTGTAATATTGTTATTTTGGCCATTTGTGGCTTAATATTATGAAAATAAATAAATGAAATGAAAATTATTTTGTAAATTTACTATGATATCATAGAAAACTTTTCAAAATATTGAAGTTATTTTACCAAAAATTTTAGGTAATATTTCGAACTTAGAAATCACCTAAAATTATTGTCATTTTACCTAAAAAACTTTGTAACTGCCAGTCTACCCTTTTGCTTAGTTAATTTTATACCAAGTTTTAAGGAAATATTACCTATGAATTTTTTTGTGTGTAATAGCATATTTTTTCATATTAAAATCCTTTTAGGGCATATTTTATTAATTTAAATGGCATTTTTTACATATTTTATACTTAAGAGCATAATTTGAAATATATTAGAATATAATTTTACATATTTTACATATAAATTAAAACTTTTAATAAGATTTTTTTTTTCTTTGTGCTAAATTTATAAAAACGCAAATTTTCATCTAATATTAGTTTTCAAAATCCATTCTAATCTAATATTTCCATCTATACGGCAACTCTTAACAAATTTCGATTGTATTAGATAAAATAAGCCTTGCTAGTAACTTGTTGATTGCACTTCCTCCCCTTTAGCATATTATATTAACAGTTCAAAACAAACTGTTGATCACACAAGTTGTTTTTTTATTTACTTATCGCTCTCACATTCTAAAAAAACACCGTATATTCGAAAACAAGATTATTTGTTTTTAAATCGAAAAAAGAAGAATGTCAACAAACTGGGAATTAACTGAGGCCGAAGAAAAAGAAATTCTTTTAGAATTTCAAAGGCTTGGAGGTAAATTAAAATACAAAGTTAATTAATAAAACTTATAGTTTTTCCAAATAAATAATTTAATTTCATGATGAGCGTGCAAGTAAAATTGCATGTCATTGTAATGTGTAATAATTATTAAATGCAATCTCTGATACACTTAATAGATAACACTTACTTGGATCACGCGGGTACTACTATGTATGCTGAAAGTCAAATTGACGCCTCTGGTAAATTATTAAAAGAGAACTTGTTCTGCAACCCGCATACATGTAAAGTGACAGGAGATTTAGTAGATCAAGTGCGTTATAGGTACAGTATAATTATTATTATCAATATTTTAATTATGTTTTTTAATGTGGTGTTTTTTATTTAGAATTCTTCAACATTTTAATGCCGATCCTGTCGAGTATTCCGTAGTATTTACCAGCAATGCTACAGCAGCCTTAAAAACTGTAGCTGAAACTTTTGATTTCGGTTCTAAGGAAAAGGGAAATTTTTATTATTGCCAAGAAAATCATACTTCAGTGTTGGGAATGCGTGAATTGGTTAAAACTTCTAATAAATTTGTTTTAACTAAACCAGAGTTATTGGCAAGTCTGGAAAATAATAATGATTTAAAAGTGGGTTCAGGATCGGGTAATTCTTTATTGGTGTTTTCAGCCCAATGTAATTTTAGTGGCTATAAAATGCCTTTGGAATTAATAGAAATAATACAAAAGAGGGGCTTAGTTAAACGAGGAACGCAGGTTTCGGGGGATAACCAAAACAATGAACCTGATTTAAATAATTTTTATGTGTTTTTGGATTCTGCAGCATTTGTGGGTTCCAGTTATTTAGATGTTTCTAAATATAAACCAGATTTCTTTTGTGTTTCATTTTACAAAATGTTTGGGTATGTTGTTTTCGTTTTTGTTTTTATTATTGAGTTCAATATTGATTGCGTTGTGTGTTTAATTTTAGCTATCCTACAGGAGTTGGTGCTTTAATAGTCAGCAAACGAGGACAATCCGTATTGCATAAACAGTATTATGGTGGCGGTACTGTCAACATATCCATGACTAGAGAAAATTTTCATGAAAAACGTGAAGGATTTTCATCACGATTTGAAGATGGTACATTATCTTTCTTAACCATAGCAAATTTGCTGGAAGGCTTTAACACTTTAGAACGTTTAATACCTGCAAAAGATGGAAAAAATACAATGCAAAGAATTAGTAAACATGTCTTTCAATTGGCTAAATATGGTTATGATAAATTATCACATTTAAAACATGCAAATGGTCAACCCTTGGTGAAGTTTTACAATCATAATGGTTATGTGGATAGCAAATATCAAGGTGGTGTTATTACCTTTAATATTTTACATGAAGATGGTGCTTTTGTGGGTTTTGCTGAAGTTGCATGTCTGGCAGCTGTCTTTAATATACAAATACGTACAGGCTGCTTTTGTAATCCTGGAGCTTGTCAATGGTTTTTACAACTATCCAATACAGATATACGGAAACAATATGAATCCGGTCATATATGTAGTGATTATAACGATTTGATTGATGGCGTACCAACTGGGGCCGTTAGAGCTTCATTTGGTTATATGACGCGCAAGCAAGACGTCGATAAACTTGTTAATATGATTAAAGAGTGCTATTTGTCTTCCTCTGAGGATAGATTGAAACGTATAGACATTGACAAATTACCTCAGTCTCTAAAGCATATACCAGAAAGAATGAAGCCTCAATTGAAAGAAATTTGCATTTATCCCATTAAATCTTGTGGTGCCTTTAAGGTCACCGATTCTTGGCCTCTAACGACTACTGGTTTCTTATACGATCGTGGTTGGATGATAGTGGATTCGACAGGAATGGCCATGACACAAAAACATCAAACAAGATTGTGTTTAATAAAACCAATTATCAATCGGCAAAAAGGTTTAATGGAATTAACGTTTGATGGCATGAAATCTGTTTATGTAAGTTTGGAAATGGGAAAGGAACAAGTGGATATTATTAATACCTCATTTTGCCAAAGTAAAGTTTGCGATGACTTAGTCTCGGGCTATGACTGTGGTGATGAAGTGGCCTTTTGGTTAAGTGATTGTTTGGAAACACCGGGTTTAAGATTAGTCAAACAGTATGCTGAAAGACGTGCTCAAACGGGATCCGCTAAAGATATTGCTTTATCTAATAAGGCACAATTTCTATTAATTAATCGTTCTTCCGTGAGATGGCTCACACAAAAAATTTTAACGGAAAAGGAACCCTTAACAAATACAGTCGATAGATTTAGAGCAAACTTGGTAATAGAAACGCAGTCTGCTTTGGAGGAAACAGAATTTGAAAGCCTGACTATAGGTGATACTGAGTTTAAGTTTGATGGTTTTTGTACTCGTTGTCAAATGATTTGTATTGACCAACATAGTGGTCAAAAAACTGCTGAACCTTTAAGAACTATAGCTAAAGAATTTAATGGTAAGATACGCTTTGGTATATATCTTTCTCTAATGAAGATACCCAACAATGAGTCGCTTATATCTTGCAAGGATAAGATTGTAATAAAAAAGAAAAATAATTGACTTTAATTAAAAAGATCTAAATGTTTTACTGTCTCTGCTTATAGTTTGAGCATTATCACATTATCACACAATTTTCAATGGGTTGTTCTTTCGTTTTCACCAAAGGTTCACCTTTTTCTGCTCGTTTCACATTGTCCAAAACACTTTGATGATCAGGGAATGCCAGTGACTGTAGTTTTGAATGGACTAAGGTATCATTAATTTTAACTTCGAATGATCCTTGTCTACCTTTGTGGCACACCGTTTCTGTGTCGGGTTTTTGTTCCTGCAAGAAATTTTGCAACATTTTACACTGCCACTCGAAGTTGCATTTGCCACTGTACACAATTGAAAATAAATATATTATGACCGTGTTAGTCTTATTTTGCACGGGGAAATTATAAAGTTAAGGGCTTAACTTACCAATATTCCACATCAACTTTGACCATACTTTGCAAGTTAAACAGTAAACCAATCTAGCTCTAGATTTTTTTTTAGCAAAGTCGACAAAATATTTTTATAACGTTTTATAATATTGTTAAACCAGTGTTACCTTTGGTTACATTTGTTGTTACATTTTTCATAACTTTTTAATACTATGTTCACATATAAAGTTTTTTTGAAAAACAAGTCGTTTTCTTAAAAAACACAAAGAAATTGACTTGTTTTTTAGCACTCATCAAGATCTTCGGCACACTTGAAATTATTATATTTTTTTTAGGCCTTAATAAAAGTTTTTCTGTGTAGACGGCCTGCGGCCGGGCTCAACAACTTTCTCCTCTGGTATGTCGAACACCGGTTTCGCTAAATAAGCTTTTTTTGAATATAATTTTTTTTTAAGTTCCGCCATTTTTATACAAAATGTCAATTTTGTTCCCAAATAATTAATTAATATGGTAGTGTTATACACCATTGAAAAGGTATTTATAAGTGCTTTTAAATGAAATCAATATAATTAAGATCCGACAATTATTAATAAAGATATTCAGGAAAATATATTGAAACTTTGAGGGCATATAACTCGTAAGCCGAGCAAGAGCGGACAAATTTTTTTATTGCACTATAATCACAAGTTAAAGTACTATAGAATCACTATCAAAATTGTTTAAAAATCAACTGTGCCGAAGATCTTGATTTACGCCGCGTGTATTTTTGCACATTTAGTCGTTCAACTTATTGTTCGATATATTTGAACGTCTACTGGCCCCAATAAATTAATAATTAAAATTGTTCTTCATTGGTAACCCAAATAACATTTTTCCATGAATGACAATTGCCAAGAAGAAGAAGTAAACAAAACAAATGTTAAACAGCTGACAGAAATTACACGAAAAATATGACAAAAACGTAAAAAATAATAATTAAAATAAATCTATAAAACGAACAATATATTAAATCAATATTAATTAAAACTAAATAAAGAAAAAAATCTCTACAAAATGGTACGTTGTATTGTGATAAATCGAAAGTCGGCCTTAACGCTTATATGGATTTTTGTTTTGAGTGGCATAAAACAAAGTCAGACAGATGATGCAGACAACAAAGTAATAACTAGCAATAATAACAGCGAGGTGGCTCCATATGTGATACGTAACTTTAACGAAACCTCACAACAATTATCCCAGTGTCAAAATACAGCCAACATAAATTGTAGTGAGCTACAGTTTCCGTGTATAAAATGTTACTACAACTTCACCTGTCATTATGGGCAGGAATTATATGTTAACTGTTCGGCGTTACATCAGGTTGAATGTCAAGGTAGCAGGTGGTTTTGGCATCAGATGAATTGTCGCTATTGTTATCAAACAGAAAGATGGCAACAGAATTGTGTACAAAAAGGCAATTGTAATTCGGTGAATGGTCAATACTACAAAACAAATTGTACAGTGAATCCGGACGTATTTTGTCTGGGAAATCGTTCATTTTCAAGAAACATTAAATGTAATTGGACACAGGGCTATAGATGGAGTACAGCAGTAATTATAAGTTTAACTTTGGGAGGTTTTGGTGCCGATCGATTTTATTTGGGTCATTGGCAAGAGGGTATTGGAAAGCTGTTTAGTTTTGGTGGCTTGGGTGTATGGACGATAATAGATGTGGTATTAATATCATTGCATTATTTAGGACCTGCCGATGGTTCTTTATATATTTAAGGTAGTAAAAATATGGTAGGACCTAAGTTAAGTTTAAAATGTTAATTAAAATAAACTATTGAAAATAAACCAAAATATACTCAAAGCATTTTTTAGCAATTTTTAAGTAGTACTAGTTGAATGTTCCTGCATGGAATCGAAAAGAGTTAATAAAACAATTTAAGGAAACAGCTTTATCAAAAAACTGTTATATTACTGGATATTATTTTTTTAAGGAAGTTTCCATGTACGTTGACAATTTTTCTTTTTATTTCTAATTTTACAAGATTTTGTTCATTTCATTTCAGTTTTACCACACTTTTTAAGTTTTTTTATATTTCATTCATCATCATCTCCAAAACGAATATGTTTACTTATCAACTTTTTAACTCTTTCTCTACCACGTTTTTCAGGAATTTTCACTTGTTTGTTGAGTTTTTGTTCGCGATCTTTTTCGATTTTTTGCCAATAATTTCTCTCAGCTTCATCACACAAAATTTTACATTGATATTCAGCACAGCTGATTTGTTGAACAAACTCTACGGCTTTTTGGGAGGACTCAAGTCGTAGATATGCTTGCATAGCACCTTCTTTAATATCAACATATTTAACAGAACTGTATTGACGCATATCGATTTTAAATTCCTTTACATTAACACAAGGTTCAAGAAAAGAAATTTCTACTATAAGTCCGGGAGCAAAACTAAATAATGGTGCTCTTTCTAGAGCTGGATTTTGTTGCGGAGTTTTTTCCGTAATGCTTGCTTTTGTTGTAGACTCTTCCTCAGCTGCACCATAGAAATTCATATTCATTTTCTGCAGTTTATGTTTTGCACCAGCTTTAGCATTTTTCATTTGTTCTTGCTGGCCAGCTGGTAGAGTAGAACTATCTTCCATAATTGTCGAATCTTTATGCTGTTTTAGCTCTTGTTGTTCACGCCAGACTTTACGTTTTAATTCTGCCACTTTTTCCCTTTGAAGATTAAGATATTTGTTGCGTAGTCTTTTCCAATCTTTTTTCGGTAGTATTTTCAACTCATAGTAGGCGACATCGGTATTAAGTTCGGCTTTAAGTTTTAGTTTTTCAGCTGTTTTAGATTTCTTTTTCCTTTTACGTTTCTTTTTCTTTAGACTTTCTCCCGTTTTAGATTCTGTGCTACCCTCCACCATTGCCTCACTCTCAGATTGAGAAGTTGTGGCATTTTCTGTATTGGAAGTTTCTGATTCATCTTGTGACTCTGTTTTGCATTTCTTGGCTTTTGGTTCCGTTTCATCCTTACTTTCCTCATTCTTTGATCTTTTTCGGGATTCTGAAGCACTTGGAGTTGATGCTTCTTCCTGTTCTTCCTTCTCGCCAGATTGTTCTTTAATGTATGATTTTATGCTAGTCAATTCTGAAGGATCTTTCTCCTGCATACTCAGTACTCCATTGAACTCTTTAAAGGCTTTTATGGCCTTGTTAACACTGTCCTCTTTTTCAAATTCCACGAAACCAAATTCTTTAATTCGCCGTGATTTTGTGTATTTCGGCAGCGATATATAGGCGACTTTACCAAATCTTTCAAAAATTTGTCTCACCCATTCGTGATCCGCTGTTGAAGGTAACGCCTCAACATATAGCGTTTTTTCATCTACATTGCGATTTTCCGCCAAAGGTATTTTCCGTTTAACCTTTTGCTGTGTTTCGTCCATCTCCAAGAGCTGAGAATTGCTTAAAGATTTCGCTATGTCTTCAACTTTTGATGTTAAAGCTTTAATTTTGTTGAAGGTCATAAAAATTTCTAGGGGAACATCTGGAAATAAGTACTAAATGAAATTTCTGTCTATTGTGAGATATCTGTAAATACTTACAAGGATCTTTATCGAGTAGTTGCTTTAAAAAACGATCTTTTGACAAATTAGCATCACCAAAGTAAAATTCCATTTGTGCCCTTATGGCATTGTAATAATGTTTTTTACGTTTTCTGTAACTTTTCTTTTGCTCTCCATCCTCTACTTGTTCCGGCATACTTACATCGGTGGGTCCTGCCGCATCTGGGATTTCATTGTCGGGAACATTTACATCCTTCTTAGTTTGTTCAACTACATTGGATACTTTTGGTTTTGTATTCTTTTTGTGTTTATTTTTCGTACCCATTAGTTTGGAACATAAAATCTACAAAAAACGTTTGGAAATTTCACCGACTTGATGAATGTTTATAAAACACAATGATGGTAATTCAGCGTTTTAAATATTAAGAACACATTAATTTAGTAATTTTGAGCGATTTAAAAATAATTTCAACGTTTTTATGAGGAAAATAGAAGTGAACAACATTGTTTAAATATATTGTTTTGTGTGCGGTTACCAGACTGTTTTTTCTGAGTGTGCAGAAATGTGCAACCTATTCGAATTTGTTATTTATGTTTTCGCGCCTAATTTACTTTATAAATATATTAAGGGAGCAAATACATGATAAAATAGCATGATTTCAATCTCGTTTACGTATGTACATGAAGCTTTTAAAATACATATAATTCATAACAATCAGTATATAATTTTTCGTTCGATTTTGTGATGTAAAGAAAATATTGGTAGCAACAACACTTTTTAATTTTGAAAATGTGAAAAATTTAACAAAAAACCAAGAAAAAAAATTAAATTTCATTAAAATGTGTATTTAAAAATATAATTATTTGTATTTTATTAATTTCAGTTTCAATTTTGGTTCATTCGTTTATCATTTCGAAAATGAAATCCATGACACTTAAAGAAATACACAAAAATAGTTTGATTTTCTTTTATGCATTGTATACACTCAAATTTTCACTTATACTAACATAATGCATATCATGCATTCAATATATAAATAGTTCAAAAGGTAATACACAATTTTATATATAATTTTGTTTATATTTTTCTTTCAATACTTTTTTATTTTTTGTTTTATTAGCATCGTTATTTAAAAATTAAAAAAATAAAAACGAACAATTTAAAAATAACGATTTGCAAAAAGGACCAATTTAAAAAAAACCTAATTTTAAAAGAGATCAAATTAAAAGCATGGAATAATGTTAAAAATAGTTTCAGAATCATGATTTTAGAAACATTAGTTTTAGAATCTTCTTACCGTTGTAAAAAAAAACTATTTAACTTGACTACCGTTACCCCTTAAATATCTCTGCCGAAATAATTGGAAATACAGCTAAAATACCTTTACTGAAATGGGTCAAATACCGATTGCACTAAAATTCTGTTACAGATTTGTTTTGGAAGTGGCTAATTTATGACAATGTCGTTAAAATTAAATTGTTTAACAAGAAAATCGTTTTTTTTTTTTTTTTTTTTTTTGGATATAAGTTTTATATCATTAAATCAAAACCAATAAATCGAAGTATTTTTTTTATGAAAAATTTGCGGCAAATAATTTGGAAATTAACTAGTTTATCCCAATACAATATGGTTTTCTAAAATCTTGCCAAGTTTGACCAATTTTCATAAAACAAGTAAAATAGAAATTAAAAGAATTGTTAATTTTCAATAGAAATACTACTGTTTCAATTTGCAAAAAAAAAAAAAAAATAAATAAAAATTATTAGTCCAGCTTTAATATAGTGAATATAGCTGAAAATCAAATTATTTCGGAATTTTAAGATTTATGATCTGTAATATTTTTGCCTACTTATAATTTGTTTAATAAAAGTTCACCATTAACTTAAATTTTTTTTAATATTAAAGTGTAATAATATTTTATAAATTTTAGTGTATGGCAAACATTTTATCTTAAGAGTTTTTAACTTATGTGTGTCCATACCCAACTTTTTTATAATTTTGTTTTTTTATGAGGCATAAATTAAGTTCACCGGGACTATTGATTTTAAAATAATTTTGATACTGATTCAAAAGCACTTTTACTTGTGATTATAGTGATATAAATTAGTTTATCCGCTCTTTCTTGGTTTATGAGTTATATTATGTTCACAAATATTCGTTTTCGACTTGTTTTTTGGAAAGCACAATGAGTTTAAACATCACTGTTCACATATCATTTTATTGTGTTTTTCCTTTTGGCCTGTTTTTCGATTGCCAAAATATTTTCAAAAATTTTTCGTTTAAATAAAAATTTCACACACACTTTCTAATTGAAAAATTAAATTTTTAAACTTTAAATTTATTTCACACACAATTCTAATTGAAAAAAAAAAAAAAAAAAAATTATGAACAAATATAAATTTCATTCATAATTTTTTGTTTTTAAACTGCTTTTTTTACAAATTCTTTTTTCAACAATTTTCTATGTACTAAAAATACCAAAAATTTCTTCCATGTATGGAAATTTGTATGTTTTTATTGTGTTAAATAATTAAACAATTCGAATCGAGATGTTTTTTGGTTTTAAAATATATGAAATAACAAATCAATTTGCGTATTTTGAGAAAACAACTCGTTTTTTTAAAAACCTTTATATGTGAACATATAATTATAGGCCTTTAAAATTTCAATATATTTCTCTGAATATCTTTATTAATAATTGTCCGATTTCAATAATATTGATGCCAATATTGGTTATATTTCAATTTTCATAGTTTCGGTAATCTTGATAAGTTTTCTTTTTCCTATATTTTGTGAAAAAAAAAAAAAAATATTTACAAATATGAAACTCCAAATCACAGGCTACAATCCAAATGTTAACGGAGAATCTAAAATAATGAAAACTTGTCATCACCCTGTATTATAGAACTAAACACAACAAACATCTGTCAACAAAAAGAAGGAAGAGAAGAAGCGCAAACATTACAAAAAGAAGAAGAAGCGGCATTAAATTGCGAGAAAAAAAGGGACGCTTGAATTTTAAGGAATATTTTTTAAAACATTTTTATTGTTGAAAATATTTAAAAATTCAAGAAAATAAAAATTTAATAAAAACTAAACATAATCAAAGAAGAAGAAAAAACAGACACCAAATAAAAACGTTAAAAAATAAAGAACAATTACAAAAGAAAATTGGCATAATGTAAAACTATGCAGTGAATGGTGTAAAAAGTGGAAAATTTGCGATGAACAACACAATAAGCACGCAAAGCAATTAGAATTTTTATTTTAGAGAAAAACTATTTTACAAGAATTTATTTTAAAATATGGAAATTGTGGTATTAAATAGTGATATAGCTCGTTTAGTGTTAGGTAAGTTTTTTGCGAAAAATTTTTTTTGTATATTTCCCAAATAAAAACATGTTTTTTTCTTTTCTCGCAATCAGACTATTTGAAGTCTCAAAAATTAAAGAAAGCTACACACACATTTTGTAAGACTTCACCATATTTGAAACAGGAGTTTACTGCTTATAAGCATGGTTTGCAGACTCATTCATTTTTTCCTGAATTGCAGGAAATCATTTGCGAATATGTTAAAATATCACGTAAAGGTAAGTGCAAACATTCATATTAGAAACTATGAAAAAGTACAGTTTTATATTTTAAACTTGGAAAATTTCTCGTAGTTGAACAATTGCTGCCCAAACTGACAGATGCTTTACGATCCCAACTACAGCAATGCAAGCTTTCGGAAAAAGTTAATGAATTGTTAGAACGTGGCTCTCAAGCTTTTCTCGGTTCTAATTTGAGCGGCAACAAAAATGATCTTAAAACTAGTGCCTCAACTTTGGCTGCTTCACAAGGCAATAATAATACTACAGACGAAAAGGGGGAAAATCATGCAAAACGTAAAAGAAGTTTTGAAAATTCAAACAATTCATCGAATGATGAAGTTGCTGGGGATGTTAATACAAATAAACGACACAAGTTGACATCGTCGTCACGTTTGGGACATTACTCAAAAAAGAGACGTGTTCTACAACCTTATTGTTTTTTAAGTTCTAAGGCTTTACAACGTCATAAGAGACGTTTCAATATAAAAGTTTCTACTTCAACTACAGATGATGATGTGGTGGATGAGGATTTTGTGGAGGAGTCTCAATCTAGTATTGAAGATGACAATGATGACAGTGTGAGTGTGGATGAGGAAGAAGAAGAAGAGGAGGAGGAATTGGATGAATGTGATGAATTGTTTGATGGCGAAAAGCCAACTAAAGAATCAACACCACGTAATAAATCGAATAGAAAGGGCGGCGAAAAACAAATCTTACCGGTAAGTTTGTTATTGTAATGGAAAAAAGTGGTGATTTTTATACTCTAATCAAAATGTGTTAACGTTATGTAGATAGATATAAATGTACGCTTTTTGTATGTCGGTTAATATTAACTTTCTGATGACCTCATATTGTAGATAATTGATTGATGTATGGTTTAATTAATCCAATTTTCAAAAATGTACTAATTTTTAAGAAATGAAACAATTTTCAAAAAGGGACCATATAAAAAAATATTTATATTTAAAAACAGAGGGGCAAAGTTAAATCAAGTTGTCCTAGATCATATATAAGCGGGGCTACAAATACAATTAAACCATGCTTTTCTAGATGTGTATACTAATATATTTAATTCTATAAAAGATTATTATTTAATATAATTTTTCCATAAAATCCTTCATTTTGTTCTAAAATTTTAAACTAGCCAGAAGGACGGACTGACATTGTAAAACCATCACAAAAAGTAATCAGTCGATAATTACAATTAAAGTTGTGAGGAATGAATATAATTTAACATGTTTTTCTAAAAATTAATACCAACGATTTTAAATCTATACAAGATTAGAATTTTAAGTAATTATTCCATAAAATCATTAAATTTTTTCTCAAAATTTAACCAGTCAAACGGATGGACGTTGCTAAAACAAAACAAAAAGTAATCCTAGATAGATTGGCTTACATCTAAGTGTAGAGAACAATTATAAATTAGCCATGTTTTTATAGAAGTGATATTAACATTTGTAATTCTATTTGACGTAATTTCTCTATAAAATCCTTTCATTTCTAGGAAATTTCACAAGCCATTTTAGACAATCCGGAATTTCAACAAAAATTAGTAGAAAATATTAATCAAGCTTTAAATAAAACAAGTGGCATAAATGCAACATCTTCAAATACTAATCAAACGGAAAATTCAAATCCAACTGCTCCTGGTGTAACAGGAGCAACCGAAGAAATTTCATCAAGTCAGCTTTTAGATCAAATGATAAAAAATATTTTAGATGCCACCGAAAAGGATCCCAGTTTCGATGCTATCATACAAGAAGTAGTGGAAGCATCAAATAAACCACCCGTACAATCTGCAGCTATACAATGCAATATAAATGATACTAATTTACCAACCATGGAAAATCCTGCTTTGTATACTGCGCCAGAACCGCCACCATTAGTGCCTGCACAAACGGTAACACAACAATTACAATTGCAGCAATATCCACCTTCAATATCACCAAATACTGGAGTACAAATGACAAATAGGAATATGCTGAATATACCGGCCCAAAATGTACCACCACGTACTCCGATTATAATAAGAACTAACGCTGGCACAGCTACGACAAATACTGGTGCGTTAGCTGGTAGCACGGCTTTGAGTGCTCAAGATCCGCCTTCTATGTTAGCCAATAATTCATTTGGACCGTTGATCGATCCTAATTTTTCCATATCGAAATTAATTGTCTTGAACTCGAATGACAGTGCTCAGAAACAGCAACCTGAAAATTGTATAGGCAATACAACGGCTGACAATTTAATTAGCCAATTATCCAACAGTGGTGTTGTTGATCCCAATGATGAGCAAGTCTACTTTGACACTACTACTGGTCAATTAACATTTCCCATATTCTTAACTAACGATGGCTTGCTAACAAACTTTCCATTCCTTATCAATAATGAAGTTGTTAATCAGCAACTGCAAACCAATAATATTGACGGTTCTCGTCTAGAAATTCCTTTGAGTGAACCTATAATGGTAAGTGCAAATCAATTGCCTCCAAATTCCATAATTTTAAGTAGTGCTCAAAAAGAAAATTTTGTTGAAAATACTGATACTATTGAGAAAACTACTAAAGAGGCGGAAATAAAGCATTGTAATACTGTACCACCAGCATCTTCGGATAATCGTTTGTTGTATGATAAAGCTACACCTTCTTCTAGTGGTATTGTTAATACCAAGGCCTTTAAAAGTTTATCGACACCGCGCAAACGTACTAATCATGTTAGAACACTTACATTTTCTCCCAGAAATCCTCATAGTTTAGCTAATGGGGGTACCCCATTGTCTACTAGAAGAGAAGCAATTAGTCGTTTCCAAAGATCTTTACCAAAAGCTATACTAGAAGAAGATAAAGATAAAGCTCAAGAAAATGAAATAAGAAAGAATGAAAAAGAAAACAATACATCTGAAAAAGCTGTCATAAAAACAGTAGAAATCCTGCCCACCATAGCAAGCTCGAATGCGAATGTTTCCCATGAAACACTACCAGAGAATACAAATATTACAATAAATGAGAGTGGCAACATACCACCATTATTCGTTAGTGAGGAGAGTAGCAATCAAACCATTATAAACAAGCATATACCACCAACATCTAAAGAAACTGTTAAAGAACCTTTGAAACATAAGGCTTTAACAAATTTGACCAAAACACAACAGCAGACAGCTGAAAATACTCCCAAACGGAAACAATTTAGGAAAACAGCGGTAAGATCTTGCAAGAGACAGTTATCAAAATCTTCTAACGAAGAAGATTTAGTCGAAGAGAAGCCGGAAAAGGAAAACGAAAAAACTACACCTTCTTCGCAACAGGAAGATACAACACCTGCTAAAGATCCTCTGATGGAAGAATGGAAACGTTTGCGTAGTACTTCTTATGTAGATTTGGATGTACGTCTACGTGAGATCAACGCATCCTCACAAGCACAACAACCAGTCAAAAAGGTAAATACTAAAAAGAGAGTTAGACGTAAGAAGCCAGCAGCTATTAAGAAAAAGGAAAAGGAATTAGCTAAAGAAGCCGAAGAATTGGAAAGATCCAAAGAGTTAAGTAAAGATTTACAAGATCAGCAAGTAAATGATCCCAAACTCGTAAATGAGTCACAAGATGATAATGGCAAGCAGATAGAAAACAAATGTAGCGTGGAAACTGCAAATATGACTGAAAATACTGTACAGGATCAGGTAAAATCTGCCGCTACAACAAATGAAGTTGTTAACGTAGGGGAGAAAGTAACAAAACCCGAAGAAATACTTAAAGAGAAACAAAATAAAAGTACGGAAGTAGTTAAACCGGTAGAGCATCTTGTAGAAAATTCTGTTCAGGCTGTATCACCTGATAAAAGTCAAACTCTTGTTCCCGCTTCTCATACTATACCGCCCCATGTTAACGATGCTCTAGAGCTCGAAAAAAGAACCACTAATATTGCTTTTCTTTTGGAGACACCCTTTAAAGACCCCAATCTTGCTTCTTGCAATCCTCCCACACCAGGTATATTTGCTCCATCGCTAGAAACACCTGCTGGTAAGTTAAGAAATCCTCATGATGAAATGCAGGCTTCCGCCTCATTTCTCTTCGGTTCCATTACCAAAAGCGAGTTGGATACTCCTTTAATGAGCGCCATAACACCAGGATTTCGTTTTACACCATTTGGCTTGAAAGAGATCGGTACTCCCAAGAGTGTTCCTGGCACTGATTACTCTTCCGGAGGTGGGTCCTACTATAAACCAGATGAAAGTGAAGATTTGGATCGTAATATTGATAAAATGTTAAGAAATTCAGCACAAAAGAAGGTTGATTCTGAAGAAGCAAATGAGACTGATAATAATGAAAACAGAGAAGAAGAAGAAGAAGTAGGAAAGGTACGACAGGATGCGGGAGAAGAAGCTGGAGAGGAAATTGATAAAATCGAAATAGAAATTCCAGTGGAAAAGCTGAAAGTGGAACCTATTGTTTTGAAGAGAGTGAAATCTTTCGGCAGCGAAGCCGTGGATTGTGTGGAAACTGCTAAAATAGATCCACATTACACTTTGGTATCAGGTTTACCTGAAATCTCCGCAGCCGAAGAAGAATGCTCATCATCTTCCTCCTCATCATCAGGATCTTCGTCATCATCAAAGTCTTCCTCCTCCTCTTCTTCATCCTCCTCATCTTCTTCCTCTTCATCTTCATCAAGTTCGAATGCTTCAGTGAAATCCAAAACAGTTATCGAGACGGCGGAGGTGACGACACAATCTTCTGGAAAAACAGTCAATATACACGATTTGGACAATTTATCTGAAATTTCCAGCACTGAAGATGAAGAATGGCAAAAATTGGTCGTTACCGATAACGATGAAAATTCTCAACTTGTAAGCAATGATGGCGAAGTTCGTTATCCTGTAAGAAGTTGGCTAACACCCATTAAAGAAAACATCACCATTGAAACCAAAACAATAGTGCAAACTACAGAATTGACTCAAACTCAAACTATAACATCACTCAAGCCAGCCACTATTAAAGTAACGCTACCCTTGAAATCAGCCGAAAAAAGAAACAGACAAGTTAAAGAATTAGAATTGAAGAAGGAACGTATGAAGGAGAAGCTAAAAAATGATGCTAGCACAATAACCAAAAAAGAAAAACCCACAACATCGGCCACAGCTGCACCCAATATATCAGCTGCCTTAGCTGCCACGCGTAGGATACACGCAATGCGTGATAAAGGCAAAAAACCGGCATGTTTCCAAACTCAAAGCTCTTCAGAAGCTATCGTAATAGAAACACAAACTTTGGCCCAAGAAAAGCGTTCTATAGATGTTTTAACGGCTTTGAATTTATCAGCCAAAAAACACTTACCAAAAACTCCCGAAAATCAACAAAAAACACAACCTCGAAATTTGCAAACTGACGAAAGTACTAAGGCGATCTCACCGGAAATATTAAAAGGAAAAACTAAACTTAATATTTCACCCTCAGCCTCAAATAAAACACCACAACGCAAATGTTTACCCATAGAAGCTAGGCCTGTTACTAGAACAATACGAAAGTCAGGCAAAAAAATCGTACGAACGCCCTTAGCTTTCAAAGTCATACATTCTCCCGGCAAAATAAACTCACACAGTACCACTACAACATTGGCAGAATTCGCGGCCACAAAGACACTTAACAAAAGCAAGGAATCATCGAGTCCATTCATCCAACAAGCCCTAAGGGTATCGCCACGCCTCATGAAATCCACAAAGCTAAGAGGTAGGAAACCTGTCGAATCTCCGGCGCAAAAAACTAAAACCAACACAAGGAATGTTAAAACAAAGGCTGCGCCACCTGCAAAATCAAAGGTAACACGTTCAAAAACTAATAAAAAGAAAGAATCAGCACAAGCTCCTTTGGAGAAAGAAATGAAAGAACTTTTGGAAGACTGGAAAGAGGAATCGTTAGAAAAGAAAAGCGATGAAGAATGTGAGGATGAGAATGAACAAAATGTTGTTGCGGTAATAAAGCCTAAGATAAATTTAAAAGCCCGAAATGCTATGATTTCCACTAAATCAAAAGCAACAACAAAAAAAGAAGAAACAACCGCATCAACATCTAAAGTCGAAACATCTAAGAAAACAGAAATTAAAGTATTACCAGAAGAAGAAGAAGTACAAACTAAACAACAAAAAGTTGTAGCAACATCTGAGCCTAAGCCTGTACCTCCATCAGTGTCTGTACCGCCCCAAGTTACATCAGCAATAGAAGAGGAAGACGGCTTTGATGAGGATGATCCCTTAGAAGATTGTGAAATAACTACTTTCGATGAGACGGATACAAAACGTTTTATTAAATACACCTACAATGGACCAGATACACCACCATCTGTTGTACCACCAAAACATGATTTTTCCAATTTCCAAATGGTAGTGGCCATTGATGAAAATGAAAAACATATATGGCGTATTACTGACGGTATTTGTTTGTTTAATTGTGCTCCCAAACCTGTCCCTAATTCTACTGCAATACCTAAAAAACGTAAAATACGAGCAACTTCTGTTACAATAACATCTGATAAGACACCGGCGATTACAACGGTGACGACATCAGCGATATCAAATACAAAAATAGCTGCTTTAAAAGTCTTTTCCACTAACACACCAGCAGCTACCTCAACACCAGTTGCTAATCAAACATCTACTAGTCGAACGATTTCAGAAAATGGAAAATCGAGTGCCGCAAGTGAAACAGGCGTAGGGTAAGTTTTTCAAATGTTTTTTAATTATAAGATATTTATTTAACTGAAGTGTGAAACCGAAAAGTAAATCAAAATTTTGCTAAAACTGTTAAAGAGAAGGGAAAATAATACTAGAGAAAAAGAGTCTGAAAAGCTTAACAGTCGTTATGTTTTAATGAACTAATTGTAGGCAGTTTAGGTTCCCTGATTTTAAGATAATAAACTTCTCTTGGTAGCATTATCTGGAAAACATACAAAAGTATAATTATTTTCTTTTTGGGACATTCTTAATTAGTCTAAGTTAAGTTTGTTAGAATGATTTGATATAATTACACCTACCGTCGGAAACCCGTGGGCTCTATTGCGAAGTATTGAGCTTCTAGTACAGCTGTCATATTCTATCTACGATTTAAAATATCATTATATCACTGAATTAAGAGGTGATTTGTAGTCAGCCTATAATGTATCTTAATGATTTTGTCCACACAAAGAAGTTCACACTAGAACAGCATAGTTGACCACTGAGGCAACGTTGGAGATATTAATATTACGCATAGATCTAATTCTGCATAAATTGATTCTCCACTATTTAGTTCAGGGTAGTTTGGAAGAAACAGACTTAGAATATACCTATAGTAAGCAAATAATACTCTGTATTTTTATTTTTTTATATTTGGATGCTGTTGTTAAATCTATTAAAAATTAAAATCAACTGTTATCAACTTATCGTTACAGATCTAAATCCAAAGCAGCAACAAAAGCACAACCAGCCGAAATAAATAAAAAATCTCTAACGGATAAAAATAATGAAACTCCAAAAATACAAATTGAAGATATCGAATCGATATTATCGCATTTGCATGGCACTTAAATACTACGATAAATTTAAGTAACAGTGCAATTGTTGATATAACTAAAAATACATTATTTGCACGTGTTGAAACACTAATAACTTACTACTAATAATAATATTTATAAAAATATAGGTATATATACGTAAAAATATCTAATTATAATTACATATTCATAATCATTTGCTTTTACTACATAATTCTATATGTAAATTATTCTTTTTTTTTTATTATTGTACGCTTGTTATTTAAGATATAATCGTACTAAAATGTTTTGTTACCATCGGAAGAACATCAAATGTAAATTCAATTTAAAAAAAATTCACTTTGATATAAATACTTTACAAAAATAGAAGTATTTGGAAGTTGTTTCATTAAATATTAAGTGACCACCCACTGTCGAAATGTGTTTCCTTGTTTGCAAACATTTCAAGACTAGAGGTTTAAGTTTTCGTTTATTTACTCATTAATTTTGTTAAATTGGTTTTAAAATACTTGATTTTAATACTTACAGAAAGTGTTTAATACTATTTTTTATAAAAAATTCGCCCAGATTTATTTATCATTAAAAAGAGAAATTGTTTGTGTAAAATACATATTTGTAAAAATATTCTTAATAAAAAAACCTATTAATGAAATAATATGTAAACGAAACTTTATTTAAATTTCATATAAATTCAATAAGAAAAGTAACAGTACATATTTGCCAAGACATACCAGAATTTACCCAGATAAAAAGAATTTCAGTTTCAGATTAAGCTTAGTTTCTCAAAAAACGTTTTCATAAAAATTTTCATATAAAAATCGATTTTTGCTAAGAAACATAAGTGATCACAGATTAAGCTTAGTTTCTCAAAAAAACGTAGTATTTACTGAGTTATGAAGCATTTTAGTTTTCATAGAAATTTTCATATAAAAATCGATTTTTGGTATGAAACATAAGTGATCACAGATTAAGCTTAGTTTCTCAAAAAACGCAGTATTTACTGAGTTATGAAGGATTTTAGTTTTCATAGAAATTTTCATATAAAAATCGATTTTTGGTATGAAACATAAGTGATCACAAATTAAGCTTAGTTTCTCAAAAAACGCAGTATTTACTGAGTTATAAAGGATTTTAGTTTTCATTAGAAATTTTCATATAAAAATCGGTTTTTGGTATGAAACATAAGTGATCACAGATTAAGCTTAGTTTCTCAAAAAACGTAGTAATTGCTGAGTTATGAAGCATTTTAGTTTTCATAGAAATTTTCATATAAAAATCGATTTTTGGTATGAAACATAAGTGATCACAGATTAAGCTTAGTTTCTCAAAAAACGCAGTATTTACTGAGTTATGAAGGATTTTAGTTTTCATAGAAATTTTCATATAAAAATCGATTTTTGGTATGAAACATAAGTGATCACAGATTAAGCTTAGTTTCTCAAAAAAAACGCAGTATTTACTGAGTTATGAAGGATTTTAGTTTTCATAGAAATTTTCATATAAAAATCGATTTTTGGTATGAAACATAAGTGATCACAAATTAAGCTTAGTTTCTCAAAAAACGCAGTATTTACTAAGTTATGAGGATTTTAGTTTTCATAGAAATTTTCATATAAAAATCGGTTTTTGGTACGAAACATAAAAGATCACAGATTAAGCTTAGTTTCTCAAAAAAAACCCAGTATTTACTGAGTTATAAAGGATTTTAGTTTTCATAGAAATTTTCATATAAAAATCGATTTTTGGTATGAAACATAAGTGATCACAGATTAAGCTTAATTTCTCAAAAAACGCAGTATTTACTGAGTAATGAAGGATTTTAGTTTTCATAGAAATTTTCATACAAAAATCGATTTTTGGTACGAAACATAAGTGATCACAGATTAAGCTTAGTTTCTCAAAAAACGCAGTATTTACTGAGTTATAAGGATTTTAGTTTTCATTAGAAATTTTCATATAAAAATCGATTTTTGCTATGAAGCATAAGTGATCACAAATTAAGCATAGTTTCTCAAAAAAACGCAGTATTTACTGAGTTATGAAGGATTTTAGTTTTCAGAGAAATTTTCATATAAAAATCGATTTTTGGTATGAAACATAAGTGATCACAGATTAAGCTTAGTTTCTCAAAAAACACAGTATTTACTGAGTTATAAAGGATTTTAGTTTTCATAGAAATTTTCATATAAAAATCGATTTTTGGTATGAAACATAAGTGATCACAAATTAAGCTTAGTTTCTCAAAAAACGCAGTATTTAGTGAGTTATGAAGGATTTTAGTTTTCATTCAAATTTTCATATAAAAATCGATTTTTGGTATGAAACATAAGTGATCACAGATTAAGCTTAGTTTCTCAAAAAACGCAGTATTTACTCAGTTATAAAGGATTTTAGTTTTCATTAGAAATTTTCATATAAAAATCGATTTTTGGTATGAAACATAAGTGATCATAGATTAAGGTTAGTTTCTCAAAAAACGCAGTATTTACTGAGTTATAAAGGATTTTAGTTTTCATATAAAAATCGATTTTTGGTATGAAACATAAGTAATCATAGGTTAAGCTTGGTTTCTCAAAAAACGCTGTATTTACTGAGTAATGAAGGATATTAGTTTTCATAGAAATTTTCATATAAAAATCGGTTTTTGGTACGAAACATAAAAGATCACAGATTAAGCTTAGTTTCTCAAAAAAAACCCAGTATTTACTGAGTTATAAAGGATTTTAGTTTTCATAGAAATTTTCATACAAAAATCGATTTTTGGTATGAAACATAAGTGATCACAGATTAAGCTTAATTTCTCAAAAAACGCAGTATTTACTGAGTTATAAAGGATTTTAGTTTTCATATAAAAATCGATTTTTGGTATGAAACATAAGTAATCATAGGTTAAGCTTGGTTTCTCAAAAAACGCTGTATTTACTGAGTAATGAAGGATATTAGTTTTCATAGAAATTTTCAAATAAAAATTGATTTTTGGTATGACACATAAGTGATCACAGATTAAGTTTCTCAAAAAGCGCGTTATTTACTGAGTTATAAAGGATTTTACTTTTCATAGAAATTTTCATATAAAAATCGATTTTTGGTATGAAACATAAGTGATCACAAATTAAGCTTAGTTTCTCAAAAAGCGCAGTATTTACTGAGTTATAAAGGATTTTAGTTTTCATAGAAATTTTCATATAAAAATCGATTTTTGGTATGAAACATAAGTGATCACAGATTAAGCTTAGTTTCTCAAAAAGCGCGTTATTTACTGAGTTATAAAGGATTTTACTTTTCATAGAAATTTTCATATAAAAATCGATTTTTGGTATGAAACATAAGTGATCACAGATTAAGCTTGGTTTCTCAAAAAACACAGTATTTACTGAGTTATAAAGGATTTTAGTTTTCATATAAAAATCGATTTTTGGTATGATACATAAGTAATCATAGGTTAAGCTTGGTTTCTCAAAAAACGCTGTATTTACTGAGTAATGAAGGATATTAGTTTTCATAGAAATTTTCAAATAAAAATTGATTTTTGGTATGAAACATAAGTGATCACAGATTAAGTTTCTCAAAAAGCGCGTTATTTACTGAGTTATAAAGGATTTTACTTTTCATAGAAATTTTCATATAAAAATCGATTTTTGGTATGAAACATAAGTGATCACAAATTAAGCTTAGTTTCTCAAAAAACGCAGTATTTACTGAGTTATAAAGGATTTTAGTTTTCATATAAAAATCGATTTTTGGTATGAAACATAAGTAATCATAGGTTAAGCTTGGTTTCTCAAAAAACGCTGTATTTACTGAGTAATGAAGGATATTAGTTTTCATAGAAATTTTCAAATAAAAATTGATTTTTGGTATGAAACATAAGTGATCACAGATTAAGTTTCTCAAAAAGCGCGTTATTTACTGAGTTATAAATGATTTTACTTTTCATAGAAATTTTCATATAAAAATCGATTTTTGGTATGAAACATAAGTGATCACAAATTAAGCTTAGTTTCTCAAAAAGCGCAGTATTTACTGAGTTATAAAGGATTTTAGTTTTCATAGAAATTTTCATATAAAAATCGATTTTTGGTATGAAACATAAGTGATCACAGATTAAGCTTAGTTTCTCAAAAAAAGCAGTATTTACTGAGTTATGAAGGATTTTAGTTTTCATAGAAATTTTCATATAAAAATCGATTTTTGGTATGAAACATAAGTGATCACAGATTAAGCTTAGTTTCTCAAAAAACGCAGTATTTACTCAGTTATAAAGGATTTTAGTTTTCATTAGAAATTTTCATATAAAAATCGATTTTTGGTATGAAACATAAGTGATCACAAATTAAGCTTAGTTTCTCAAAAAGCGCAGTATTTACTGAGTTATGAAGGATTTTAGTTTATAGAAATTTTCATATAAAAATCGATTTTTGGTATGAAACATAAGTGATCACAAATTAAGCTTAGTTTCTCAAAAAACGCAGTATTTACTGAGTTATAAAGGATTTTAGTTTTCATAGAAATTTTCATATAAAAATCGATTTTTGGTATGAAACATAAGTGATCACAGATTAAGCTTAGTTTCTCAAAAAAAGCAGTATTTACTGAGTTATGAAGGATTTTAGTTTTCATAGAAATTTTCATATAAAAATCGATTTTTGGTATGAAACATAAGTGGTCACAGATTAAGCTTAGTTTCTCAAAAAAAGCAGTATTTACTGAGTTATGAAGGATTTTAGTTTTCATAGAAATTTTCATATAAAAATCGATTTTTGGTATGAAACATAAGTGATCACAGATTAAGCTTAGTTTCTCAAAAAACGCAGTATTTACTCAGTTATAAAGGATTTTAGTTTTCATTAGAAATTTTCATATAAAAATCGATTTTTGGTATGAAACATAAGTGATCATAGATTAAGGTTAGTTTCTCAAAAAACGCAGTATTTACTGAGTTATAAAGGATTTTAGTTTTCATATAAAAATCGATTTTTGGTATGAAACATAAGTAATCATAGGTTAAGCTTGGTTTCTCAAAAAACGCTGTATTTACTGAGTAATGAAGGATATTAGTTTTCATAGAAATTTTCATATAAAAATCGGTTTTTGGTACGAAACATAAAAGATCACAGATTAAGCTTAGTTTCTCAAAAAAAACCCAGTATTTACTGAGTTATAAAGGATTTTAGTTTTCATAGAAATTTTCATATAAAAATCGATTTTTGGTATGAAACATAAGTGATCACAGATTAAGCTTAATTTCTCAAAAAACGCAGTATTTACTGAGTAATGAAGGATTTTAGTTTTCATAGAAATTTTCATATAAAAATCGATTTTTGGTACGAAACATAAGTGATCACAGATTAAGCTTAGTTTCTCAAAAAACGCCGTATTTACTGAGTTATAAGGATTTTAGTTTTCATTAGAAATTTTCATATAAAAATCGATTTTTGCTATGAAGCATAAGTGATCACAAATTAAGCATAGTTTCTCAAAAAAACGCAGTATTTACTGAGTTATGAAGGATTTTAGTTTTCAGAGAAATTTTCATATAAAAATCGATTTTTGGTATGAAACATAAGTGATCACAGATTAAGCTTAGTTTCTCAAAAAACGCAGTATTTACTCAGTTATAAAGGATTTTAGTTTTCATTAGAAATTTTCATATAAAAATCGATTTTTGGTATGAAACATAAGTGATCATAGATTAAGGTTAGTTTCTCAAAAAACGCAGTATTTACTGAGTTATAAAGGATTTTAGTTTTCATATAAAAATCGATTTTTGGTATGAAACATAAGTAATCATAGGTTAAGCTTGGTTTCTCAAAAAACGCTGTATTTACTGAGTAATGAAGGATATTAGTTTTCATAGAAATTTTCAAATAAAAATTGATTTTTGGTATGAAACATAAGTGATCACAGATTAAGCTTAGTTTCTCAAAAAACGCAGTATTTACTGAGTTATAAAGGATTTTAGTTTTCATAGAAATTTTCATATAAAAATCGATTTTTGGTATGAAACATAAGTGATCACAGATTAAGCTTAGTTTCTCAAAAAACGCAGTATTTACTCAGTTATAAAGGATTTTAGTTTTCATTAGAAATTTTCATATAAAAATCGATTTTTGGTATGAAACATAAGTGATCATAGATTAAGGTTAGTTTCTCAAAAAACGCAGTATTTACTGAGTTATAAAGGATTTTAGTTTTCATATAAAAATCGATTTTTGGTATGAAACATAAGTAATCATAGGTTAAGCTTGGTTTCTCAAAAAACGCTGTATTTACTGAGTAATGAAGGATATTAGTTTTCATAGAAATTTTCAAATAAAAATTGATTTTTGGTATGAAACATAAGTGATCACAGATTAAGTTTCTCAAAAAAAACCCAGTATTTACTGAGTTATAAAGGATTTTAGTTTTCATAGAAATTTTCATACAAAAATCGATTTTTGGTATGAAACATAAGTGATCATAGATTAAGGTTAGTTTCTCAAAAAACGCAGTATTTACTGAGTTATAAAGGATTTTAGTTTTCATATAAAAATCGATTTTTGGTATGAAACATAAGTAATCATAGGTTAAGCTTGGTTTCTCAAAAAACGCTGTATTTACTGAGTAATGAAGGATATTAGTTTTCATAGAAATTTTCAAATAAAAATTGATTTTTGGTATGACACATAAGTGATCACAGATTAAGTTTCTCAAAAAGCGCGTTATTTACTGAGTTATAAAGGATTTTACTTTTCATAGAAATTTTCATATAAAAATCGATTTTTGGTATGAAACATAAGTGATCACAAATTAAGCTTAGTTTCTCAAAAAGCGCAGTATTTACTGAGTTATAAAGGATTTTAGTTTTCATAGAAATTTTCATATAAAAATCGATTTTTGGTATGAAACATAAGTGATCACAGATTAAGCTTAGTTTCTCAAAAAGCGCGTTATTTACTGAGTTATAAAGGATTTTACTTTTCATAGAAATTTTCATATAAAAATCGATTTTTGGTATGAAACATAAGTGATCACAGATTAAGCTTGGTTTCTCAAAAAACACAGTATTTACTGAGTTATAAAGGATTTTAGTTTTCATATAAAAATCGATTTTTGGTATGATACATAAGTAATCATAGGTTAAGCTTGGTTTCTCAAAAAACGCTGTATTTACTGAGTAATGAAGGATATTAGTTTTCATAGAAATTTTCAAATAAAAATTGATTTTTGGTATGAAACATAAGTGATCACAGATTAAGTTTCTCAAAAAGCGCGTTATTTACTGAGTTATAAAGGATTTTACTTTTCATAGAAATTTTCATATAAAAATCGATTTTTGGTATGAAACATAAGTGATCACAAATTAAGCTTAGTTTCTCAAAAAACGCAGTATTTACTGAGTTATAAAGGATTTTAGTTTTCATATAAAAATCGATTTTTGGTATGAAACATAAGTAATCATAGGTTAAGCTTGGTTTCTCAAAAAACGCTGTATTTACTGAGTAATGAAGGATATTAGTTTTCATAGAAATTTTCAAATAAAAATTGATTTTTGGTATGAAACATAAGTGATCACAGATTAAGTTTCTCAAAAAGCGCGTTATTTACTGAGTTATAAATGATTTTACTTTTCATAGAAATTTTCATATAAAAATCGATTTTTGGTATGAAACATAAGTGATCACAAATTAAGCTTAGTTTCTCAAAAAGCGCAGTATTTACTGAGTTATAAAGGATTTTAGTTTTCATAGAAATTTTCATATAAAAATCGATTTTTGGTATGAAACATAAGTGATCACAGATTAAGCTTAGTTTCTCAAAAAAAGCAGTATTTACTGAGTTATGAAGGATTTTAGTTTTCATAGAAATTTTCATATAAAAATCGATTTTTGGTATGAAACATAAGTGATCACAGATTAAGCTTAGTTTCTCAAAAAACGCAGTATTTACTCAGTTATAAAGGATTTTAGTTTTCATTAGAAATTTTCATATAAAAATCGATTTTTGGTATGAAACATAAGTGATCACAAATTAAGCTTAGTTTCTCAAAAAGCGCAGTATTTACTGAGTTATGAAGGATTTTAGTTTATAGAAATTTTCATATAAAAATCGATTTTTGGTATGAAACATAAGTGATCACAAATTAAGCTTAGTTTCTCAAAAAACGCAGTATTTACTGAGTTATAAAGGATTTTAGTTTTCATAGAAATTTTCATATAAAAATCGATTTTTGGTATGAAACATAAGTGATCACAGATTAAGCTTAGTTTCTCAAAAAAAGCAGTATTTACTGAGTTATGAAGGATTTTAGTTTTCATAGAAATTTTCATATAAAAATCGATTTTTGGTATGAAACATAAGTGGTCACAGATTAAGCTTAGTTTCTCAAAAAAAGCAGTATTTACTGAGTTATGAAGGATTTTAGTTTTCATAGAAATTTTCATATAAAAATCGATTTTTGGTATGAAACATAAGTGATCACAGATTAAGCTTAGTTTCTCAAAAAACGCAGTATTTACTCAGTTATAAAGGATTTTAGTTTTCATTAGAAATTTTCATATAAAAATCGATTTTTGGTATGAAACATAAGTGATCATAGATTAAGGTTAGTTTCTCAAAAAACGCAGTATTTACTGAGTTATAAAGGATTTTAGTTTTCATATAAAAATCGATTTTTGGTATGAAACATAAGTAATCATAGGTTAAGCTTGGTTTCTCAAAAAACGCTGTATTTACTGAGTAATGAAGGATATTAGTTTTCATAGAAATTTTCATATAAAAATCGGTTTTTGGTACGAAACATAAAAGATCACAGATTAAGCTTAGTTTCTCAAAAAAAACCCAGTATTTACTGAGTTATAAAGGATTTTAGTTTTCATAGAAATTTTCATATAAAAATCGATTTTTGGTATGAAACATAAGTGATCACAGATTAAGCTTAATTTCTCAAAAAACGCAGTATTTACTGAGTAATGAAGGATTTTAGTTTTCATAGAAATTTTCATATAAAAATCGATTTTTGGTACGAAACATAAGTGATCACAGATTAAGCTTAGTTTCTCAAAAAACGCCGTATTTACTGAGTTATAAGGATTTTAGTTTTCATTAGAAATTTTCATATAAAAATCGATTTTTGCTATGAAGCATAAGTGATCACAAATTAAGCATAGTTTCTCAAAAAAACGCAGTATTTACTGAGTTATGAAGGATTTTAGTTTTCAGAGAAATTTTCATATAAAAATCGATTTTTGGTATGAAACATAAGTGATCACAGATTAAGCTTAGTTTCTCAAAAAACGCAGTATTTACTGAGTTATAAAGGATTTTAGTTTTCATAGAAATTTTCATATAAAAATCGATTTTTGGTATGAAACATAAGTGATCACAGATTAAGCTTAGTTTCTCAAAAAACGCAGTATTTACTCAGTTATAAAGGATTTTAGTTTTCATTAGAAATTTTCATATAAAAATCGATTTTTGGTATGAAACATAAGTGATCATAGATTAAGGTTAGTTTCTCAAAAAACGCAGTATTTACTGAGTTATAAAGGATTTTAGTTTTCATATAAAAATCGATTTTTGGTATGAAACATAAGTAATCATAGGTTAAGCTTGGTTTCTCAAAAAACGCTGTATTTACTGAGTAATGAAGGATATTAGTTTTCATAGAAATTTTCAAATAAAAATTGATTTTTGGTATGAAACATAAGTGATCACAGATTAAGTTTCTCAAAAAAAACCCAGTATTTACTGAGTTATAAAGGATTTTAGTTTTCATAGAAATTTTCATACAAAAATCGATTTTTGGTATGAAACATAAGTGATCACAAATTAAGCTTAGTTTCTCAAAAAGCGCAGTATTTACTGAGTTATGAAGGATTTTAGTTTATAGAAATTTTCATATAAAAATCGATTTTTGGTATGAAACATAAGTGATCACAGATTAAGCTTAGTTTCCCAAAAAGCGCGTTATTTACTGAGTTATAAAGGATTTTACTTTTCATAGAAATTTTCATATAAAAATCGATTTTTGGTATGAAACATAAGTGATCACAGATTAAGCTTGGTTTCTCAAAAAACACAGTATTTACTGAGTTATAAAGGATTTTAGTTTTCATATAAAAATCGATTTTTGGTATGAAACATAAGTAATCATAGGTTAAGCTTGGTTTCTCAAAAAACGCTGTATTTACTGAGTAATGAAGGATATTAGTTTTCATAGAAACTTTCAAATAAAAATTGATTTTTGGTATGACACATAAGTGATCACAGATTAAGTTTCTCAAAAAGCGCGTTATTTACTGAGTTATAAAGGATTTTACTTTTCATAGAAATTTTCATATAAAAATCGATTTTTGGTATGAAACATAAGTGATCACAAATTAAGCTTAGTTTCTCAAAAAGCGCAGTATTTACTGAGTTATAAAGGATTTTAGTTTTCATAGAAATTTTCATATAAAAATCGATTTTTGGTATGAAACATAAGTGATCACAGATTAAGCTTAGTTTCTCAAAAAGCGCGTTATTTACTGAGTTATAAAGGATTTTACTTTTCATAGAAATTTTCATATAAAAATCGATTTTTGGTATGAAACATAAGTGATCACAGATTAAGCTTGGTTTCTCAAAAAACACAGTATTTACTGAGTTATAAAGGATTTTAGTTTTCATATAAAAATCGATTTTTGGTATGAAACATAAGTAATCATAGGTTAAGCTTGGTTTCTCAAAAAACGCTGTATTTACTGAGTAATGAAGGATATTAGTTTTCATAGAAATTTTCAAATAAAAATTGATTTTTGGTATGAAACATAAGTGATCACAGATTAAGTTTCTCAAAAAGCGCGTTATTTACTGAGTTATAAAGGATTTTACTTTTCATAGAAATTTTCATATAAAAATCGATTTTTGGTATGAAACATAAGTGATCACAAATTAAGCTTAGTTTCTCAAAAAACGCAGTATTTACTGAGTTATAAAGGATTTTAGTTTTCATATAAAAATCGATTTTTGGTATGAAACATAAGTAATCATAGGTTAAGCTTGGTTTCTCAAAAAACGCTGTATTTACTGAGTAATGAAGGATATTAGTTTTCATAGAAATTTTCAAATAAAAATTGATTTTTGGTATGAAACATAAGTGATCACAGATTAAGTTTCTCAAAAAGCGCGTTATTTACTGAGTTATAAATGATTTTACTTTTCATAGAAATTTTCATATAAAAATCGATTTTTGGTATGAAACATAAGTGATCACAAATTAAGCTTAGTTTCTCAAAAAGCGCAGTATTTACTGAGTTATAAAGGATTTTAGTTTTCATAGAAATTTTCATATAAAAATCGATTTTTGGTATGAAACATAAGTGATCACAGATTAAGCTTAGTTTCTCAAAAAAAGCAGTATTTACTGAGTTATGAAGGATTTTAGTTTTCATAGAAATTTTCATATAAAAATCGATTTTTGGTATGAAACATAAGTGATCACAGATTAAGCTTAGTTTCTCAAAAAACGCAGTATTTACTCAGTTATAAAGGATTTTAGTTTTCATTAGAAATTTTCATATAAAAATCGATTTTTGGTATGAAACATAAGTGATCACAAATTAAGCTTAGTTTCTCAAAAAACGCAGTATTTACTGAGTTATAAAGGATTTTAGTTTTCATAGAAATTTTCATATAAAAATCGATTTTTGGTATGAAACATAAGTGATCACAGATTAAGCTTAGTTTCTCAAAAAAAGCAGTATTTACTGAGTTATGAAGGATTTTAGTTTATAGAAATTTTCATATAAAAATCGATTTTTGGTATGAAACATAAGTGATCACAAATTAAGCTTAGTTTCTCAAAAAACGCAGTATTTACTGAGTTATAAAGGATTTTAGTTTTCATAGAAATTTTCATATAAAAATCGATTTTTGGTATGAAACATAAGTGATCACAGATTAAGCTTAGTTTCTCAAAAAAAGCAGTATTTACTGAGTTATGAAGGATTTTAGTTTATAGAAATTTTCATATAAAAATCGATTTTTGGTATGAAACATAAGTGATCACAAATTAAGCTTAGTTTCTCAAAAAGCGCAGTATTTACTGAGTTATGAAGGATTTTAGTTTATAGAAATTTTCATATAAAAATCGATTTTTGGTATGAAACATAAGTGATCACAAATTAAGCTTAGTTTCTCAAAAAACGCAGTATTTACTGAGTTATAAAGGATTTTAGTTTTCATAGAAATTTTCATATAAAAATCGATTTTTGGTATGAAACATAAGTGATCACAGATTAAGCTTAGTTTCTCAAAAAAAGCAGTATTTACTGAGTTATGAAGGATTTTAGTTTTCATAGAAATTTTCATATAAAAATCGATTTTTGGTATGAAACATAAGTGATCACAAATTAAGCTTAGTTTCTCAAAAAACGCAGTATTTACTGAGTTATAAAGGATTTTAGTTTTCATAGAAATTTTCATATAAAAATCGATTTTTGGTATGAAACATAAGTGATCACAAATTAAGCTTAGTTTCTCAAAAAACGCAGTATTTACTGAGTTATAAAGGATTTTACTTTTCATAGAAATTTTCATATAAAAATCGATTTTTGGTATGAAACATAAGTGATCACAGATTAAGCTTCGTTTCTCAAAAAACGCAGTATTTGCTGAGTTATGAAGGATTTTAGTTTTCATAGCAAATTTTCATATAAAAATCGATTATTGGTATGAAACATAAGTGATCACAAATTAAGCTTAGTTTCTCAAAAAGCGCAGTATTTACTGAGTTATGAAGGATTTTGGTTTATAGAAATTTTCATATAAAAATCGATTTTTGGTATGAAACATAAGTGATCACAAATTAAGCTTAGTTTCTCAAAAAACGCAGTATTTACTGAGTTATAAAGGATTTTACTTTTCATAGAAATTTTCATATAAAAATCGATTTTTGGTATGAAACATAAGTGATCACAAATTAAGCTTAGTTTCTCAAAAAACGCAATATTTACTGAGTTATAAAGGATTTTACTTTTCATAGAAATTTTCATATAAAAATCGATTTTTGGTATGAAACATAAGTGATCACAGATTAAGCTTAATTTCTCAAAAAACGCAGTATTTACTGAGTAATGAAGGATTTTAGTTTTCATAGAAATTTTCATATAAAAATCGATTTTTGGTATGAAACATAAGTGATCACAAATTAAGCTTAGTTTCTCAAAAAGCGCAGTATTTACTGAGTTATGAAGGATTTTGGTTTATAGAAATTTTCATATAAAAATCGATTTTTGGTATGAAACATAAGTGATCACAGATTAAGCTTAGTTTTTCAAAAAAAAGCAGTATTTACTGAGTTATGAAGGATTTTAGTTTTCATAGAAATTTTCATATAAAAATCGATTTTTGGTATGAAACATAAGTGATCACAGATTAAGCTTAGTTTCTCAAAAAAAGCAGTATTTACTGAGTTATGAAGGATTTTAGTTTTCATAGAAATTTTCATATAAAAATTGATTTTTGGTATGAAACATAAGTGATCACAAATTAAGCTTAGTTTCTCAAAAAACGCAGTATTTACTGAGTTATGAAGGATTTTGGTTTTCATAGAAATTTTCATATAAAAATCGATTTTTGGTATGAAACATAAGTGATCACAGATTAAGCTTAGTTTCTCAAAAAAGCAGTATTTACTGAGTTATGAAGGATTTTAGTTTTCATAGAAATTTTCATATAAAAATCGATTTTTGGTATGAAACATAAGTGATCACAGATTAAGCTTAATTTCTCAAAAAACGCAGTATTTACTGAGTAATGAAGGATTTTAGTTTTCATAGAAATTTTCATATAAAAATCGATTTTTGGTATGAAACATAAGTGATCACAAATTAAGCTTAGTTTCTCAAAAAGCGCAGTATTTACTGAGTTATGAAGGATTTTGGTTTATAGAAATTTTCATATAAAAATCGATTTTTGGTATGAAACATAAGTGATCACAGATTAAGCTTAGTTTTTCAAAAAAAAGCAGTATTTACTGAGTTATGAAGGATTTTAGTTTTCATAGAAATTTTCATATAAAAATCGATTTTTGGTATGAAACATAAGTGATCACAGATTAAGCTTAGTTTCTCAAAAAAAGCAGTATTTACTGAGTTATGAAGGATTTTAGTTTTCATAGAAATTTTCATATAAAAATTGATTTTTGGTATGAAACATAAGTGATCACAAATTAAGCTTAGTTTCTCAAAAAACGCAGTATTTACTGAGTTATGAAGGATTTTGGTTTTCATAGAAATTTTCATATAAAAATCGATTTTTGGTATGAAACATAAGTGATCACAGATTAAGCTTAGTTTCTCAAAAAAGCAGTATTTACTGAGTTATGAAGGATTTTAGTTTTCATAGAAATTTTCATATAAAAATCGGTTTTTGGTATGAAACATAAGTGATCACAAATTAAGCTTAGTTTCTCAAAAAACGCAGTATTTACTGAGTTATAAAGGATTTTAGTTTTCATAGAAATTTTCATATAAAAATCGATTTTTGGTATGAAACATAAGTGATCACAGATTAAGCTTGGTTTCTCAAAAAACGCTGTATTTACTGAGTTATGAAGGATGTTAGTTTTCATAGAAATTTTCATATAAAAATCGATTTTTGGTAAGAAACATAAGTGATCACAGATTAAGCTTAGTTTCTCAAAAAATGCTGTATTTACTGAGTTATGAAGGATTTTAGTTTTCATAGAACTTTTCATATAAAAATCGATTTTTGTTATGAAACATAAGTGATCACAGATTAAGCTTAGTTTCTCAAAATACGCAGTATTTATTGAGTTATGAAGGATTTTAGTTTTCATTAGAAATTTTCATATAAAAATCGATTTTTGGTATGAAACATAAGTGATCACAGATTAAGTTTCTCAAAAAGCGCGTTATTTACTGAGTTATGAAGGATTTTAGTTTTCATAGAAATTTTCAAATAAAAATCGATTTTTGGTATGAAATATAAGTGATCACAAATTAAGCTTGGTTTCTCAAAATACGCAGTATTTAATGAGTTATGAAGGATTTTAGTTTTCATTAGAAATTTTTATATAAAAATAGATTTTTGGTATGAATCATAAGTGATCACAGATTAAGATTAGTTCCTCAAAAAACACAGTATTTACTGAGTTATCAAGGTTTTTAGTTTTTATTAGAAATTTTCATATAAAAATCGATTTTTGGTATGAAACATAAGTGATCACAGATTAAGCTTAGTTTTTCAAAAAACACAGTATTTACTGAGTTATAAAGGATTTTAGTTTTCATAGAAATTTTCATATAAAAATCGATTTTTGGTATGAAACATAAGTGATCACAGATTAAGCTTAGTTTCTCAAAAAACGCAGTATTTACTGAGTTATGAAGGATTTTAGTTTTCATAGAAATTTTCATATAAAAATCGATTTTTGGTATGAAACATAAGTGATCACAGATTAAGCTTAGTTTCTCAAAAAACACAGTATTTACTGAGTTATAAAGGATTTTAGTTTTCATAGAAATTTTCATATAAAAATCGATTTTTGGTATGAAACATAAGTGATCACAAATTAAGCTTAGTTTCTCAAAAAACGCAGTATTTACTGAGTTATAAAGGCTTTTGGTTTTCATAGAAATTTTCATATAAAAATCGATTTTTGGTATGAAACATAAGTGATCACAGATAAAGCTTAGTTTCTCAAAAAACACAGTATTTACTGAGTTATAAAGGATTTTGGTTTTCATAGAAATTTTCAAATAAAAATCGATTTTTGGTATGAAACATAAGTGATCACAAATTAAGCTTAGTTTCTCAAAAAACGCAGTATTTACTGAGTTATAAAGGATTTTGGTTTTTATAGAAATTTTCATATAAAAATCGATTTTTGGTATGAAACATAAGTGATCACAGATTAAGCTTAGTTTCTCAAAAAAGCAGTATTTACTGAGTTATGAAGGATTTTAGTTTTCATAGAAATTTTCATATAAAAATCGATTTTTGGTATGAAACATAAGTGATCACAAATTAAGCTTAGTTTCTCAAAAAATGCAGTATTTACTGAGTTATGAAGGATTTTAGTTTTCATAGAAATTCTCAAATAAAAATCGATTTTTGGTATGAAACATAAGTGATCACAAATTAAGCTTGGTTTCTCAAAATACGCAGTATTTAATGAGTTATGAAGGATTTTAGTTTTCATTAGAAATTTTCATATAAAAATAGATTTTTGGTATGAAACATAAGTGATCACAGATTAAGATTAGTTCCTCAAAAAACGCAGTATTTACTGAGTTATGAAGGATTTTAGTTTTCATTAGAAATTTTCATATAAAAATCGATTTTTGGTATGAAACATAAGTGATCACAGATTAAGCTTAGTTTCTCAAAAAACACAGTATTTACTGAGTTATCAAGGTTTTTAGTTTTTATTAGAAATTTTCATATAAAAATCGATTTTCGGTATGAAACATAAGTGATCACAGATTGTGCTTAGTTTCTCAAAAAACGCAGTATTTACTGAGTTATGAAGGATTTTAGTTTTCATTAGAAATTTTCATATAAAAATCGATTTTTGGTATGAAACATAAGTGATCACAGATTATGCTTAGTTTCTCAAAAAACGCAGTATTTACTGAGTTATGAAGGCTTTTAGTTTTCATAGAAATTTTCATATAAAAATCGATTTTTGGTATGAAACATAAGTGATCACAGATTAAGCTTAGTTTCTCAAAAAACGCAGTATTTACTGAGTTATGAAGGATTTTAGTTTTCATAGAAATTTTCATATAAAAATCGATTTTTGGTATGAAACATAAGTGATCACAAATTAAGCTTAGTTTCTCAAAAAATGCAGTATTTACTGAGTTATGAAGGATTTTAGTTTTCATAGAAATTCTCAAATAAAAATCGATTTTTGGTATGAAACATAAGTGATCACAAATTAAGCTTGGTTTCTCAAAAAATGCAGTATTTACTGAGTTATGAAGGATTTTAGTTTTCATTAGAAATTTTCATATAAAAATCGATTTTTGGTATGAAACATAAGTGATCACAGATTATGCTTAGTTTCTCAAAATACGCAGTATTTACTGAGTTATGAAGGATTTTAATTTTCATAGAAATTTTCATATAAAAATCGATTTTTGGTATGAAACATAAGTGATCACAGATTATGCTTAGTTTCTCAAAAAACGCAGTATTTACTGAGTTATAAAGGATTTTAGTTTTCATAGAAATTTTCATATAAAAATCGATTTTTGGTATGAAACATAAGTGATCACAGATTATGCTTTGTTTCTCAAAAAACGCAGTATTTACTGAGTTATAAAGGATTTTAGTTTTCATAGAAATTTTCATATAAAAATCGATTTTTGGTGTGAAACATAAGTGATCACAGATTAAGCTTAGTTTCTCAAAAAACGCAGTATTTACTTAGTTATGAAGGATTTTAGTTTTCATAGAAATTTTCATATAAAAATCGATTTTTGGTGTGAAACATAAGTGATCACAGATTAAGCTTAGTTTCTCAAAAAACGCAGTATTTACTTAGTTATGAAGGATTTTAGTTTTCATAGAAATTTTCATATAAAAATCGATTTTTGGTATGAAACATAAGTGATCACAGATTAAGTTTAGTTTCTCAAAAAACGCAGTATTTACTGAATTATGAAGGATTTTATTTTTGATTAGAAATTTTCATATAAAAATCGATTTTTGGTATGAAACATAAGTGATCACAGATTATGCTTAATTTCTCAAAAAACGCAGTATTTACTGAGTTATGAAGGATTTTAGTTTTCATAGAAATTTTCATATTTTTTTAGATTTTTGGTATGAAACATAAGTGATCACAGATTAAGCTTAATTTCTCAAAAAAAAGCAGTATTTACTGAGTTATGAAGGATTTTAGTTTTCATAGAAATTTTCATATTTTTTTAGATTTTTGGTATGAAACATAAGTGATCACAGATTATGCTTAATTTCTCAAAAAAAGCAGTATTTACTGAGTTATGAAGGATTTTAGTTTTCATAGAAATTTTCATATAAAAATCGATTTTTGGTTGAAACATAAGTGATCACAGATTAAGCTTAGTTTCTCAAGAAACGCAGTATTTACTGAGTTATGAAGGATTTTAGTTTTCATAGAAATTTTCATATTTTTGGTATGAAACATAAGTGATCACAGATTAAGCTTAGTTTCTAAAAAAACGCAGTATTTACTGAGTTATAAGGATTTTAGTTTTCATTAGAAATTTTCATATAAAAATCGATTTTTGGTATGAAACATAAGTGATCACAAATGAAGCTTAGTTTCTCAAAAAACGCAGTATTTACTGAGTTATGAAGGATTTTAGTTTTCATAGAAATTTTTATATAAAAATCGATTTTTGGTATGAAACATAAGTGATCACAGATTATGCTTAGTTTCTCAAAAAACGCAGTATTTACTGAGTTATGAAGGATTTTAGTTTTCATAGAAATTTTCATATAAAAATCGATTTTTGGTATGAAACATAAGTGATCACAGATTAAGCTTAGTTTCTCAAAAAACGCAGTATTTTCTGAGTTATGAAGGATTTTAGTTTTCGTAGAAATTTTCATATAAAAATCGATTTTTGGTATGAAACATATGTGATCACAGATTATGCTTAGTTTCTCAAAAAACGCAGTATTTACTGAGTTATAAAGGATATTAGTTTTCATAGAAATTTTCAAATAAAAATCGATTTTTGGTATGAAACATAAGTGATCACAGATTAAGCTTAGTTTCTCAAAAAACGCAGTATTTACTGAGTTATGAAGGATTTTAGTTTTCATAGAAATTTTCATATAAAAATCGATTTTTGGTATGAAACATAAGTGATCACAGATTAAGCTTAGTTTCTCAAAAAACGCAGTATTTACTGAGTTATTAAGGATTTTAGTTTTCATAGAAATTTTCATATTTTTTTAGATTTTTGGTATGAAACATAAGTGATCACAGATTAAGCTTAATTTCTCAAAAAAAGCAGTATTTACTGAGTTATGAAGGCTTTTAGTTTTCATAGAAATTTTCATATAAAAATCGATTTTTGGTATGAAACATAAGTGATCACAGATTATGCTTAATTTCTCAAAAAAAGCAGTATTTACTGAGTTATGAAGGATTTTAGTTTTCATAGAAATTTTCATATTTTTGGTATGAAACATAAGTGATCACAGATTAAGCTTAGTTTCTAAAAAAACGCAGTATTTACTGAGTTATAAGGATTTTAGTTTTCATTAGAAATTTTCATATAAAAATCGATTTTTGGTATGAAACATAAGTGGTCACAGATTAAGCTTAGTTTCTCAAAAAAAGCAGTATTTACTGAGTTATGAAGGATTTTAGTTTTCATAGAAATTTTCATATTTTTTTAGATTTTTGGTATGAAACATAAGTGATCACAGATTAAGCTTAGTTTCTCAAGAAACGCAGTATTTACTGAGTTATGAAGGATTTTAGTTTTCATAGAAATTTTCATATTTTTGGTATGAAACATAAGTGATCACAGATTAAGCTTAGTTTCTAAAAAAACGCAGTATTTACTGAGTTATAAGGATTTTAGTTTTCTAGAAATAGAAATTTAGAAATTTAGAAATTTTCATATAAAAATCGATTTTTGGTATGAAACATAAGTGATCACAGATTATGCTTAATTTCTCAAAAAACGCAGTATTTACTGAGTTATGAAGGATTTTAGTTTTCGTAGAAATTTTCATATAAAAATCGATTTTTGGTATGAAACATATGTGATCACAGATTATGCTTAGTTTCTCAAAAAACGCAGTATTTACTGAGTTATAAAGGATATTAGTTTTCATAGAAATTTTCAAATAAAAATCGATTTTTGGTATGAAACATAAGTGATCACAGATTAAGCTTAGTTTCTCAAAAAACGCAGTATTTACTGAGTTATGAAGGATTTTAGTTTTCATAGAAATTTTCATATAAAAATCGATTTTTGGTATGAAACATAAGTGATCACAGATTATGCTTAATTTCTCAAAAAACGCAGTATTTACTGAGTTATGAAGGATTTTAGTTTTCATAGAAATTTTCATATTTTTTTAGATTTTTGGTATGAAACATAAGTGATCACAGATTAAGCTTAATTTCTCAAAAAAAACCCAGTATTTACTGAGTTATGAAGGATTTTAGTTTTCATAGAAATTTTCATATTTTTTTAGATTTTTGGTATGAAACATAAGTGATCACAGATTATGCTTAATTTCTCAAAAAACGCAGTATTTACTGAGTTATGAAGGATTTTAGTTTTCATAGAAATTTTCATATTTTTTTAGATTTTTGGTATGAAACATAAGTGATCACAGATTAAGCTTAGTTTCTCAAAAAACACAGTATTTACTGAGTTATCAAGGTTTTTAGTTTTTATTAGAAATTTTCATATAAAAATCGATTTTCGGTATGAAACATAAGTGATCACAGATTGTGCTTAGTTTCTCAAAAAACGCAGTATTTACTGAGTTATGAAGGATTTTAGTTTTCATTAGAAATTTTCATATAAAAATCGATTTTTGGTATGAAACATAAGTGATCACAGATTATGCTTAGTTTCTCAAAAAACGCAGTATTTACTGAGTTATGAAGGATTTTAGTTTTCATAGAAATTTTCATATAAAAATCGATTTTTGGTATGAAACATAAGTGATCACAGATTAAGCTTAGTTTCTCAAAAAACGCAGTATTTACTGAGTTATGAAGGATTTTAGTTTTCATAGAAATTTTCATATAAAAATCGATTTTTGGTATGAAACATAAGTGATCACAAATTAAGCTTAGTTTCTCAAAAAATGCAGTATTTACTGAGTTATGAAGGATTTTAGTTTTCATAGAAATTCTCAAATAAAAATCGATTTTTGGTATGAAACATAAGTGATCACAAATTAAGCTTGGTTTCTCAAAAAATGCAGTATTTACTGAGTTATGAAGGATTTTAGTTTTCATTAGAAATTTTCATATAAAAATCGATTTTTGGTATGAAACATAAGTGATCACAGATTATGCTTAGTTTCTCAAAATACGCAGTATTTACTGAGTTATGAAGGATTTTAATTTTCATAGAAATTTTCATATAAAAATCGATTTTTGGTATGAAACATAAGTGATCACAGATTATGCTTAGTTTCTCAAAAAACGCAGTATTTACTGAGTTATAAAGGATTTTAGTTTTCATAGAAATTTTCATATAAAAATCGATTTTTGGTATGAAACATAAGTGATCACAGATTAAGCTTTGTTTCTCAAAAAACGCAGTATTTACTGAGTTATAAAGGATTTTAGTTTTCATAGAAATTTTCATATAAAAATCGATTTTTGGTGTGAAACATAAGTGATCACAGATTAAGCTTAGTTTCTCAAAAAACGCAGTATTTACTTAGTTATGAAGGATTTTAGTTTTCATAGAAATTTTCATATAAAAATCGATTTTTGGTATTAAACATAAGTGATCACAGATTAAGCTCAATTTCTGTAGACACGCAGTATTTACTGAGTTATAAAGAATTTTAGTTTTCATTAGAAATTTTCATATAAAAATCGATTTTTGGTATGAAACATAAGTGATCACAGATTAAGTTTAGTTTCTCAAAAAACGCAGTATTTACTGAATTATGAAGGATTTTATTTTTGATTAGAAATTTTCATATAAAAATCGATTTTTGGTATGAAACATAAGTGATCACAGATTATGCTTAATTTCTCAAAAAACGCAGTATTTACTGAGTTATGAAGGATTTTAGTTTTCATAGAAATTTTCATATTTTTTTAGATTTTTGGTATGAAACATAAGTGATCACAGATTAAGCTTAATTTCTCAAAAAAAAGCAGTATTTACTGAGTTATGAAGGATTTTAGTTTTCATAGAAATTTTCATATTTTTTTAGATTTTTGGTATGAAACATAAGTGATCACAGATTATGCTTAATTTCTCAAAAAAAGCAGTATTTACTGAGTTATGAAGGATTTTAGTTTTCATAGAAATTTTCATATAAAAATCGATTTTTGGTTGAAACATAAGTGATCACAGATTAAGCTTAGTTTCTCAAGAAACGCAGTATTTACTGAGTTATGAAGGATTTTAGTTTTCATAGAAATTTTCATATTTTTGGTATGAAACATAAGTGATCACAGATTAAGCTTAGTTTCTAAAAAAACGCAGTATTTACTGAGTTATAAGGATTTTAGTTTTCATTAGAAATTTTCATATAAAAATCGATTTTTGGTATGAAACATAAGTGATCACAAATGAAGCTTAGTTTCTCAAAAAACGCAGTATTTACTGAGTTATGAAGGATTTTAGTTTTCATAGAAATTTTTATATAAAAATCGATTTTTGGTATGAAACATAAGTGATCACAGATTATGCTTAGTTTCTCAAAAAACGCAGTATTTACTGAGTTATGAAGGATTTTAGTTTTCATAGAAATTTTCATATAAAAATCGATTTTTGGTATGAAACATAAGTGATCACAGATTAAGCTTAGTTTCTCAAAAAACGCAGTATTTTCTGAGTTATGAAGGATTTTAGTTTTCGTAGAAATTTTCATATAAAAATCGATTTTTGGTATGAAACATATGTGATCACAGATTATGCTTAGTTTCTCAAAAAACGCAGTATTTACTGAGTTATAAAGGATATTAGTTTTCATAGAAATTTTCAAATAAAAATCGATTTTTGGTATGAAACATAAGTGATCACAGATTAAGCTTAGTTTCTCAAAAAACGCAGTATTTACTGAGTTATGAAGGATTTTAGTTTTCATAGAAATTTTCATATAAAAATCGATTTTTGGTATGAAACATAAGTGATCACAGATTAAGCTTAGTTTCTCAAAAAACGCAGTATTTACTGAGTTATTAAGGATTTTAGTTTTCATAGAAATTTTCATATTTTTTTAGATTTTTGGTGTGAAACATAAGTGATCACAGATTAAGCTTAATTTCTCAAAAAAAGCAGTATTTACTGAGTTATGAAGGCTTTTAGTTTTCATAGAAATTTTCATATAAAAATCGATTTTTGGTATGAAACATAAGTGATCACAGATTATGCTTAATTTCTCAAAAAAAGCAGTATTTACTTAGTTATGAAGGATTTTAGTTTTCATAGAAATTTTCATATTTTTGGTATGAAACATAAGTGATCACAGATTAAGCTTAGTTTCTAAAAAAACGCAGTATTTACTGAGTTATAAGGATTTTAGTTTTCATTAGAAATTTTCATATAAAAATCGATTTTTGGTATGAAACATAAGTGATCACAAATGAAGCTTAGTTTCTCAAAAAACGCAGTATTTACTGAGTTATGAAGGATTTTAGTTTTCATAGAAATTTTTATATAAAAATCGATTTTTGGTATGAAACATAAGTGATCACAGATTATGCTTAGTTTCTCAAAAAAAGCAGTATTTACTGAGTTATGAAAGATTTTAGTTTTCATAGAAATTTTCATATTTTTTTAGATTTTTGGTATGAAACATAAGTGATCACAGATTAAGCTTAGTTTCTCAAGAAACGCAGTATTTACTGAGTTATGAAGGATTTTAGTTTTCATAGAAATTTTCATATTTTTGGTATGAAACATAAGTGATCACAGATTAAGCTTAGTTTCTAAAAAAACGCAGTATTTACTGAGTTATAAGGATTTTAGTTTTCTAGAAATAGAAATTTAGAAATTTAGAAATTTTCATATAAAAATCGATTTTTGGTATGAAACATAAGTTATCACAGATTATGCTTAATTTCTCAAAAAACGCAGTATTTACTGAGTTATGAAGGATTTTAGTTTTCATAGAAATTTTCATATTTTTTTAGATTTTTGGTATGAAACATAAGTGATCACAGATTAAGCTTAATTTCTCAAAAAAAAGCAGTATTTACTGAGTTATGAAGGATTTTAGTTTTCATAGAAATTTTCATATTTTTTTAGATTTTTGGTATGAAACATAAGTGATCACAGATTATGCTTAATTTCTCAAAAAACGCAGTATTTACTGAGTTATGAAGGATTTTAGTTTTCATAGAAATTTTCATATTTTTTTAGATTTTTGGTATGAAACATAAGTGATCACAGATTAAGCTTAATTTCTCAAAAAAAAGCAGTATTTACTGAGTTATGAAGGATTTTAGTTTTCATAGAAATTTTCATATTTTTTTAGATTTTTGGTATGAAACATAAGTGATCACAGATTATGCTTAATTTCTCAAAAAAAGCAGTATTTACTGAGTTATGAAGGATTTTAGTTTTCATAGAAATTTTCATATAAAAATCGATTTTTGGTTGAAACATAAGTGATCACAGATTAAGCTTAGTTTCTCAAGAAACGCAGTATTTACTGAGTTATGAAGGATTTTAATTTTCATAGAAATTTTCATATAAAAATCGATTTTTGGTATGAAACATAAGTGATCACAGATTATGCTTAGTTTCTCAAAAAACGCAGTATTTACTGAGTTATAAAGGATTTTAGTTTTCATAGAAATTTTCATATAAAAATCGATTTTTGGTATGAAACATAAGTGATCACAGATTATGCTTTGTTTCTCAAAAAACGCAGTATTTACTGAGTTATAAAGGATTTTAGTTTTCATAGAAATTTTCATATAAAAATCGATTTTTGGTGTGAAACATAAGTGATCACAGATTAAGCTTAGTTTCTCAAAAAACGCAGTATTTACTTAGTTATGAAGGATTTTAGTTTTCATAGAAATTTTCATATAAAAATCGATTTTTGGTATTAAACATAAGTGATCACAGATTAAGCTCAATTTCTGTAGACACGCAGTATTTACTGAGTTATAAAGAATTTTAGTTTTCATTAGAAATTTTCATATAAAAATCGATTTTTGGTATGAAACATAAGTGATCACAGATTAAGTTTAGTTTCTCAAAAAACGCAGTATTTACTGAATTATGAAGGATTTTATTTTTGATTAGAAATTTTCATATAAAAATCGATTTTTGGTATGAAACATAAGTGATCACAGATTATGCTTAATTTCTCAAAAAACGCAGTATTTACTGAGTTATGAAGGATTTTAGTTTTCATAGAAATTTTCATATTTTTTTAGATTTTTGGTATGAAACATAAGTGATCACAGATTAAGCTTAATTTCTCAAAAAAAAGCAGTATTTACTGAGTTATGAAGGATTTTAGTTTTCATAGAAATTTTCATATTTTTTTAGATTTTTGGTATGAAACATAAGTGATCACAGATTATGCTTAATTTCTCAAAAAAAGCAGTATTTACTGAGTTATGAAGGATTTTAGTTTTCATAGAAATTTTCATATAAAAATCGATTTTTGGTTGAAACATAAGTGATCACAGATTAAGCTTAGTTTCTCAAGAAACGCAGTATTTACTGAGTTATGAAGGATTTTAGTTTTCATAGAAATTTTCATATTTTTGGTATGAAACATAAGTGATCACAGATTAAGCTTAGTTTCTAAAAAAACGCAGTATTTACTGAGTTATAAGGATTTTAGTTTTCATTAGAAATTTTCATATAAAAATCGATTTTTGGTATGAAACATAAGTGATCACAAATGAAGCTTAGTTTCTCAAAAAACGCAGTATTTACTGAGTTATGAAGGATTTTAGTTTTCATAGAAATTTTTATATAAAAATCGATTTTTGGTATGAAACATAAGTGATCACAGATTATGCTTAGTTTCTCAAAAAACGCAGTATTTACTGAGTTATGAAGGATTTTAGTTTTCATAGAAATTTTCATATAAAAATCGATTTTTGGTATGAAACATAAGTGATCACAGATTAAGCTTAGTTTCTCAAAAAACGCAGTATTTTCTGAGTTATGAAGGATTTTAGTTTTCGTAGAAATTTTCATATAAAAATCGATTTTTGGTATGAAACATATGTGATCACAGATTATGCTTAGTTTCTCAAAAAACGCAGTATTTACTGAGTTATAAAGGATATTAGTTTTCATAGAAATTTTCAAATAAAAATCGATTTTTGGTATGAAACATAAGTGATCACAGATTAAGCTTAGTTTCTCAAAAAACGCAGTATTTACTGAGTTATGAAGGATTTTAGTTTTCATAGAAATTTTCATATAAAAATCGATTTTTGGTATGAAACATAAGTGATCACAGATTAAGCTTAGTTTCTCAAAAAACGCAGTATTTACTGAGTTATTAAGGATTTTAGTTTTCATAGAAATTTTCATATTTTTTTAGATTTTTGGTATGAAACATAAGTGATCACAGATTAAGCTTAATTTCTCAAAAAAAGCAGTATTTACTGAGTTATGAAGGCTTTTAGTTTTCATAGAAATTTTCATATAAAAATCGATTTTTGGTATGAAACATAAGTGATCACAGATTATGCTTAATTTCTCAAAAAAAGCAGTATTTACTGAGTTATGAAGGATTTTAGTTTTCATAGAAATTTTCATATTTTTGGTATGAAACATAAGTGATCACAGATTAAGCTTAGTTTCTAAAAAAAACGCAGTATTTACTGAGTTATAAGGATTTTAGTTTTCATTAGAAATTTTCATATAAAAATCGATTTTTGGTATGAAACATAAGTGATCACAAATGAAGCTTAGTTTCTCAAAAAACGCAGTATTTACTGAGTTATGAAGGATTTTAGTTTTCATAGAAATTTTTATATAAAAATCGATTTTTGGTATGAAACATAAGTGATCACAGATTATGCTTAGTTTCTCAAAAAAAGCAGTATTTACTGAGTTATGAAGGATTTTAGTTTTCATAGAAATTTTCATATTTTTTTAGATTTTTGGTATGAAACATAAGTGATCACAGATTAAGCTTAGTTTCTCAAGAAACGCAGTATTTACTGAGTTATGAAGGATTTTAGTTTTCATAGAAATTTTCATATTTTTGGTATGAAACATAAGTGATCACAGATTAAGCTTAGTTTCTAAAAAAACGCAGTATTTACTGAGTTATAAGGATTTTAGTTTTCATTAGAAATTTTCATATAAAAATCGATTTTTGGTATGAAACATAAGTGATCACAAATGAAGCTTAGTTTCTCAAAAAACGCAGTATTTACTGAGTTATGAAGGATTTTAGTTTTAATAGAAATTTTTATATAAAAATCGATTTTTGGTATGAAACATAAGTGATCACAGATTATGCTTAGTTTCTCAAAAAACGCAGTATTTACTGAGTTATGAAGGATTTTAGTTTTCATAGAAATTTTCATATAAAAATCGATTTTCGGTATGAAACATAAGTGATCACAGATTAAGCTTAGTTTTTCAAAAAACACAGTATTTACTGAGTTATAAAGGATTTTAGTTTTCATAGAAATTTTCATATTTTTTAGATTTTTGGTATGAAACATAAGTGATCACAGATTGAGCTTAATTTCTCAAAAAAAGCAGTATTTACTGAGTTATGAAGGATTTTAGTTTTCATAGAAATTTTCATATTTTTTTAGATTTTTGGTATGAAACATAAGTGATCACAGATTAAGCTTAGTTTCTCAAGAAACGCAGTATTTACTGAGTTATGAAGGATTTTAGTTTTCATAGAAATTTTCATATTTTTGGTATGAAACATAAGTGATCACAGATTAAGCTTAGTTTCTAAAAAAACGCAGTATTTACTGAGTTATAAGGATTTTAGTTTTCATTAGAAATTTTCATATAAAAATCGATTTTTGGTATGAAACATAAGTGATCACAAATGAAGCTTAGTTTCTCAAAAAACGCAGTATTTACTGAGTTATGAAGGATTTTAGTTTTCATAGAAATTTTTATATAAAAATCGATTTTTGGTATGAAACATAAGTGATCACAGATTAAGCTTAGTTTCTCAAAAAACGCAGTATTTACTGAGTTATGAAGGCTTTTAGTTTTCATAGAAATTTTCATATAAAAATCGATTTTTGGTATGAAACATAAGTGATCACAGATTATGCTTAGTTTCTCAAAAAAAGCAGTATTTACTGAGTTATGAAGGATTTTAGTTTTCATAGAAATTTTCATATTTTTTTAGATTTTTGGTATGAAACATAAGTGATGTTCAAATTTATTTGAACATATTGATTATTTTTAGTTAAGTAGATAAGTAAAATTTTAATATTTTTTATGTCTATTTTTTTAAGTGCTATATTAAAATTTTAATTACCATTTATATTATTTTTATAGATTTTATGATTGTTTGTATACATTTGTTGTGAACATACGCATGTGCGTTGGTCTTTTACACATGTGTACAATCAACCCTTATCTGTCACACTTGTGTGTGATAAGAATTATTGAAGGGTTTATGTGTTTAATAAGAAAAGTACTTAAAATTATTTAGTCTAGATAGTTTTAAGAAATTCAACATTAGTTCTTAAGGTTTTTACAATTCTTAATAAAGTTAGTGCCGAATTAGCATTCAAAAGTGCCGAATTAGCATTCAACAGTGCTTATTTAGCATTCAAGAATGTCTTACAAACATTCAGAAACAAAAGAAGTGTTTTTATTTAAATTCTTTTGTTCATGGTCCTTCGAGCCGGATAGTAACCTATGGATGAACAATCCTACAAATATATATTAAAATTAATATTTATAAACTATTTTTAATATTTTAATAAACAACCAGAAGAGAGAAGTATGGAAATCAAAAAGGCAAATGTCCAAGAGGAAGCTGACGATTTCCTAGATGAATTCTACTCAAGAGCTGAATGGATAGTTGACTGGTGTTTGAAATTAACATCAGGTAAAATAAACATATCCAAAAGATCGCTGGTAATTAAAAAACAATTTATTGAGACGAGATATGAGCAAATAAAAAATATGTTTGAAATCCTTGGAGGTTCCGAAAGCTCTCGTAAAGTGTGGTGGCAAATGTACGACGTGGACGAAGCATATTTTAGTGCTATAGAATTTTTCGAAGAAAGTATGGAAGAGCCTTCAAAGCATATAGCAGGAAATGTAACGGAGAAGCCAGAAGAAGATAAAACGGAAGCTGTTTTAGAACCGGTTGTTGAGTCTACTGAAAGTCAAGAAGCTACAAAATTAAAACACACCGAAACCAAGAAATCTGTAAACTCTTACGTTGATCAACCTGAGAAAGTGCCAGAGGTATCAGAATCTGTTGAAGGCGAAAGTCACATGAAAACAGAAGAAATAAAGTCTGTTGAAAATGTAACACAGAAAAGGGAAACCCCAAAAAATGAAGCGCCCGCATCAGTCATGCAGGATGCAAAAGAACCGACACCAGAACCAATGGAAGTTGATTCCAATTCAAAAAGTAATAAAGACGATGTAGCTGAAGTTGTTAAAGATGAAATTCAATCATTTGCGTCTGTTGGTGAAGATTACAATGAAGTTTTTGCAGCACAAAGCAACAATTTTGAAGTTTGTCAATCGATAAACCAATACCCAGATGTACCAAACGTAACTTTGGCATCGACTTCTGCAAATGTTTTAATCAACTCTAAAACCAACCACCCGTGGATAGATGGGAACAAATTGGCTACATTTCCTAGTAATTATGAGGGTATTACCACATCAAATAGCAACAACTACAATCAACATAAGCAGCAATGGCCAAATACTGATGAAAGGACAAAGGTAGAAAATCTAAGACCTAGTGGGAGGCCGAAGCGTGATCCCGATCGCCTAAAATGTGTTTTTTCTTGTCTGGTGCCGATAATAGTTTCGGCCCTCGGCAGAATGTTCAAATTTATTTGAACATATTGATTATTTTTAGTTAAGTAGATAAGTAAAATTTTAATATTTTTTATGTCTATTTTTTTAAGTGCTATATTAAAATTTTAATTACCATTTATATTATTTTTATAGATTTTATGATTGTTTGTATACATTTGTTGTGAACATACGCATGTGCGTTGGTCTTTTACACATGTGTACAATCAACCCTTATCTGTCACACTTGTGTGTGATAAGAATTATTGAAGGGTTTATGTGTTTAATAAGAAAAGTACTTAAAATTATTTAGTCTAGATAGTTTTAAGAAATTCAACATTAGTTCTTAAGGTTTTTACAATTCTTAATAAAGTTAGTGCCGAATTAGCATTCAACAGTGCTTATTTAGCATTCAAGAATGTCTTACAAACATTCAGAAACAAAAGAAGTGTTTTTATTTAAATTCTTTTGTTCAAGTGATCACAGATTAAGCTTAGTTTCTCAAGAAACGCAGTATTTACTGAGTTATGAAGGATTTTAGTTTTCATAGAAATTTTCATATTTTTGGTATGAAACATAAGTGATCACAGATTAAGCTTAGTTTCTAAAAAAACGCAGTATTTACTGAGTTATAAGGATTTTAGTTTTCATTAGAAATTTTCATATAAAAATCGATTTTTGGTATGAAACATAAGTGATCACAAATGAAGCTTAGTTTCTCAAAAAACGCAGTATTTACTGAGTTATGAAGGATTTTAGTTTTCATAGAAATTTTTATATAAAAATCGATTTTTGGTATGAAACATAAGTGATCACAGATTAAGCTTAGTTTCTCAAAAAACGCAGTATTTACTGAGTTATGAAGGCTTTTAGTTTTCATAGAAATTTTCATATAAAAATCGATTTTTGGTATGAAACATAAGTGATCACAGATTAAGCTTAGTTTCTCAAAAAACGCAGTATTTACTGAGTTATTAAGGATTTTAGTTTTCATAGAAATTTTCATATTTTTTTAGATTTTTGGTATGGAACATAAGTGATCACAGATTAAGCTTAATTTCTCAAAAAAAGCAGTATTTACTGAGTTATGAAGGATTTTAGTTTTCATAGAAATTTTCATATTTTTTTAGATTTTTGGTATGAAACATAAGTGATCACAGATTAAGCTTAGTTTCTCAAGAAACGCAGTATTTACTGAGTTATGAAGGATTTTAGTTTTCATAGAAATTTTCATAATTTTTGGTATGAAACATAAGTGATCACAGATAAAGCTTAGTTTCTAAAAAAACGCAGTATTTACTGAGTTATAAGGATTTTAGTTTTCATTAGAAATTTTCATATAAAAATCGATTTTTGGTATGAAACATAAGTGATCACAAATGAAGCTTAGTTTCTCAAAAAACGCAGTATTTACTGAGTTATGAAGGATTTTAGTTTTCATAGAAATTTTCATATAAAAATCGATTTTTGGTATGAAACATAAGTGATCACAGATTAAGCTTAGTTTCTCAAAAAACGCAGTATTTTCTGAGTTATGAAGGATTTTAGTTTTCGTAGAAATTTTCATATAAAAATCGATTTTTGGTATGAAACATATGTGATCACAGATTATGCTTAGTTTCTCAAAAAACGCAGTATTTACTGAGTTATAAAGGATATTAGTTTTCATAGAAATTTTCAAATAAAAATCGATTTTTGGTATGAAACATAAGTGATCACAGATTAAGCTTAGTTTCTCAAAAAACGCAGTATTTACTGAGTTATGAAGGATTTTAGTTTTCATAGAAATTTTCATATAAAAATCGATTTTTGGTATGAAACATAAGTGATCACAGATTAAGCTTAGTTTCTCAAAAAACGCAGTATTTACTGAGTTATGAAGGATTTTAGTTTTCATAGAAATTTTCATATAAAAATCGATTTTTGGTATGAAACATAAGTGATCACAGATTCAGCTTAGTTTCTTAAGAAACACAGTATTTACTGAGTTATGAAGGATTTTAGTTTTCATAGAAATTTTCATATAAAAATCGATTTTTGGTATGAAACATAAGTGATCACAGATTAAGCTTAGTTTCTCAAAAAACGCAGTATTTACTGAGTTATGAAGGATTTTAGTTTTCATAGAAATTTTCATATAAAAATCGATTTTTGGTATGAAACATAAGTGATCACAGATTAAGCTTAGTTTCTTAAGAAACACAGTATTTACTGAGTTATGAAGGATTTTAGTTTTCATAGAAATTTTCAAATAAAAATCGATTTTTGGTATGAAACATAAGTGATCACAGATTGAGCTTAGTTTCTCAAAAAACGCAGTATTTACTGAGTTATGAAGGATTTTAATTTTCATAGAAATTTTCATATAAAAATCGATTTTTGGTATGAAACATAAGTGATCACAGATTAAGCATAGTTTCTCAAAAAACGCAGTATTTACTGAGTTATGAAGGATTTAAGTTTTCATAGAAATTCTCATTAAAAATTGATTTTAGGTATGAAACATAAGTGATCACAGATTATGCTTTGTTTCTCAAAAAACGCAGTATTTACTGAGTTATAAAGGATTTTAGTTTTCATAGAAATTTTCAAATCGATTTTGGTATGAAACATAAGTGATCACAGATTATGCTTAGTTTCTCAAAAAACGCAGTATTTACTGAGTTATGAAGGATTTTAGTTTTCATAGAAATTTTCATATAAAAATCGATTTTTGGTATGAAACATAAGTGATCACAGATTATGCTTAGTTTCTCAAAAAACGCAGTATTTACTGAGTTATGAAGGATTTTAGTTTTCATAGAAATTTTCATATTTTTTTCGATTTTTGGTATGAAACATAAGTGATCACAGATTAAGCTTAATTTCTGTAGACACGCAGTATTTACTGAAACATAAGTGATCACAGATTATGATTAATTTCTCAAAAAGCGCAGTATTTACTGAGTTATGAAGGATTTTAGTTTATAGAAATTTTCATATAAAAATCGATTTTTGGTATGAAACATAAGTGATCACAGATTATGCTTAGTTTCTCAAAAAACGCAGTATTTACTGAGTTATAAAGGATTTTAGTTTTCATAGAAATTTTCATATAAAAATCGATTTTTGGTATGAAACATAAGTGATCACAGATTATGCTTAGTTTTTCAAAAAACGCAGTATTTACTGAGTTATAAAGGATTTTAGTTTTCATAGAAATTATCATATAAAAATCGATTTTTGGTATTAAACATAAGTGATCACAGATTATGCTTAGTTTTTCAAAAAACGCAGTATTTACTGAGTTATAAAGGATTTTAGTTTTCATAGAAATTTTCATATAAAAATCGATTTTTGGTATGAAACATAAGTGATCACAGATTATGCTTAGTTTCTCAAAAAACGCAGTATTTACTGAGTTATGAAGCATTTAAGTTTTCATAGAAATTTTCATATAAAAATCGATTTTTGGTATTAAACATAAGTGATCACAGATTAAGCTTAGTTTCTCAAAAAACGCAGTATTTACTGAGTTATGAAGCATTTTAGTTTTCATAGAAATTTTCATATAAAAATCGATTTTTGGTATGAAACATAAGTGATCACAGATTAAGCTTAGTTTCTCAAAAAACGCAGTATTTACTGAGTTATGAAGGATTTTAGTTTTCATGAGAAATTTTCATATAAAAATCGATTTTTGGTATGAAACATAAGTGATCACAGATTATGCTTAGTTTCTCAGAAAACGCAGTATTTACTGAGTTATGAAGGATTTTAGTTTTCATAGAAATGTTCATATAAAAATCGATTTTTGCTATGAAACATAAGTGATCACAGATTAAGCTTAGTTTCTCAGAAAACGCAGTATTTACTGAGTTATGAAGGATTTTAGTTTTCATGAGAAATTTTCATATAAAAATCGATTTTTGGTATGAAACATAAGTGATCACAGATTATGCTTTGTTTCTCAAAAAACGCAGTATTTACTGAGTTATGAAGGATTTTAGTTTTCATTAGAAATTTTCATATAAAAATCGATTTTTGGTATGAAACATAAGTGATCACAGATTATGCTTTGTTTCTCAAAAAACGCAGTATTTACTGAGTTATGAAGGATTTTAGTTTTCATGAGAAATTTTCATATAAAAATCGATTTTTGGTATGAAACATAAGTGATCACAGATTATACTTTGTTTCTCAAAAAACGCAGTATTTACTGAGTTATGAAGGATTTTAGTTTTCATGAGAAATTTTCATATAAAAATCGATTTTTGGTATGAAACATAAGTGATCACAGATTATGCTTTGTTTCTCAAAAAACGCAGTATTTACTGAGTTATGAAGGATTTTAGTTTTCATTAGAAATTTTCATATAAAAATCGGTTTTTGCTATGAAACATAAGTGATCACAGATTAAGCTTAGTTTCTCAAAAAACGCAGTATTTACTGAGTTATGAAGGATTTTAGGTTTCATAGAAATTTTCATATAAAAATCGATTTTTGGTATGAAACATAAGTGATCACAGATTATGCTTAGTTTTTCAAAAAACGCAGTATTTACTGAGTTATAAAGGATTTTAGTTTTCATAGAAATTTTCATATAAAAATCGATTTTTGGTATGAAACATAAGTGATCACAGATTATGCTTAGTTTTTCAAAAAACGCAGTATTTACTGAGTTATAAAGGATTTTAGTTTTCATAGAAATTTTCATATAAAAATCGATTTTTGGTATGAGACATAAGTGATCACAGATTAAGCTTAGTTTCTCAAAAAACGCAGTATATACTGAGTTATAAAGGATTTCAGTTTTCATAGAAATTTTCAAATATAAATCGATTTTTGGTATGAAACACAAGTGTTCACAGATTAAGCTTAGTTTCTCAAAAAACGCACTATTTACTGAGTTATGAAGGATTTTAGTTTTCATAGAAATTTTCATATAAAAATCGATTTTTGGTATGACACATAAGTGATCACAGATTAAGCTTAGTTTGTCAAAAAACGCAGTATTTACTGAGTTATGAAGGATTTTAGTTTTCATAGAAGTTTTCATATACAAATCGGTTTTTGGTATGAAACATAAGTGATCACAGATTAAGCTTAGTTTCTCAAAAAACGCAGTATTTACTGAGTTATAAAGGATTTTAGTTTTCATAGAAATTTTCATATAAAAATCGATTTTTGGTATGACACATAAATGATCACAGATTAAGCTTAGTTTCTCAAAAAACGCATTTTTTACTGAGATATGAAGGATTCTAGTTTTCATAGAAATTTTCATATAAAAATCGATTTTTGCTATGAAACATAAGTTATCACAGATTATGCTTAGTTTCTCAGAAAACGCAGTATTTACTGAGTTATGAAGAATTTTAGTTTTCATAGAAATTTTCATATAAAAATCGATTTTTGCTTTGAAACATAAGTGATCACAGATTAAGCTTAGTTTCTCAAAAAACGCAGTATTTAGTGAGTTATGGAGGATTTTAGTTTTCATTAGAAATTTTCATATAAAAATCGATTTTTGGTATGAAACATAAGTGATCACAGATTATGCTTTGTTTCTCAAAAAACGCAGTATTTACTGAGTTATGAAGGATTTTAGTTTTCATAGAAATTTTCATATAAAAATCGATTTTTGGTATGAAACATAAGTGATCACAAATTAAGCTTAGTTTCTCAAAAAACGCAGTATTTACTAAGTTATGAGGATTTTAGTTTTCATAGAAATTTTCATATAAAAATCGGTTTTTGGTACGAAACATAAAAGATCACAGATTATGCTTTGTTTCTCAAAAAACGCAGTATTTACTGAGTTATGAAGCATTTTAGTTTTCATAGAAATTTTCATATAAAAATCGATTTTTGGTATGAAACATAAGTGATCACAGATTATGCTTTGTTTCTCAAAAAACGCAGTATTTACTGAGTTATGAAGGATTTTAGTTTTCATAGAAATTTTCATATAAAAATCGATTTTTGGTATGAAACATAAATGATCACAGATTATGCTTAGTTTCTCAAAAAACGCAATATTTACTGAGTTATGAAGGATTTTAGTTTTCATAGAAATTTTCATATAAAAATCGATTTTTGGTATGAAACATAAGTGATCACAGATTATGCTTAGTTTCTCAAAAAACGCACTATTTACTGAGTTATGAAGGATTTTAGTTTTCATAGAAATTTTCATATAAAAATCGATTTTGGGTATGAAACATAAGTGATCACATTTACTGAGTTATGAAGGATTTTAGTTTTCATAGAAATTTTCATATAAAAATCGATTTTTGGTATGAAACATAAGTGATCACAGATTATGCTTAGTTTCTCAAAAAACGCAATATTTACTGAGTTATGAAGGATTTTAGTTTTCATAGAAATTTTCATATAAAAATCGATTTTTGGTATGAAACATAAGTGATCACAGATTAAGCTTAGTTTCTCAAAAAACGCAGTATTTTCTGAGTTATGAAGGATTTTAGTTTTCATAGAAATTTTCATATAAAAATCGATTTTTGGTATGAAACATAAGTGATCACAGATTAAGCTTAGTTTCTCAGAAAACGCAGTATTTACTGAGTTATGAAGCATTTTAGTTTTCATAGAAATTTTCATATAAAAATTGATTTTTGGTATGAAACATAAGTGATCACAGATTATGCTTTGTTTCTCAAAAAACGCAGTATTTACTGAGTTATGAAGGATTTTAGTTTTCATAGAAATTTTCATATAAAAATTGATTTTTGGTATGAAACATAAGTGATCACAGGTTATGCTTAGTTTCTCAAAAAACGCAGTATTTACCTAGTTATGAAGGATTTTAGTTTTCATAGAAATTTTTATATTTTTTTCGATTTTTGGTATGAAACATAAGTTATCACATATTAAGCTTAGTTTCTCAGAAAACGCAGTATTTACTGAGTTATGAAGGATTTTTGTTTTCATAGAAATTTTCATATAAAAATTGATTTTTGGTATGAAACATAAGTGATCACAGATTAAGCTTAGTTTCTCAAAAAACGCAGTATATACTGAGTTATAAAGGATTTCAGTTTTCATAGAAATTTTCAAATATAAATCGATTTTTGGTATGAAACACAAGTGTTCACAGATTAAGCTTAGTTTCTCAAAAAACGCACTATTTACTGAGTTATGAAGGATTTTAGTTTTCATAGAAATTTTCATATAAAAATCGATTTTTGGTATGACACATAAGTGATCACAGATTAAGCTTAGTTTGTCAAAAAACGCAGTATTTACTGAGTTATGAAGGATTTTAGTTTTCATAGAAGTTTTCATATACAAATCGGTTTTTGGTATGAAACATAAGTGATCACAGATTAAGCTTAGTTTCTCAAAAAACGCAGTATTTAGTGAGTTATGAAGGATTTTAGTTTTCATAGAAATTTTCATATAAAAATCGATTTTTGGTATGAAACATAAGTGATCACAGATTATGCTTAGTTTTTCAAAAAACGCAGTATTTACTGAGTGATAAAGAATTTTGGTTTTCATAGAAATTTTTATATAAAAATCGATTTTTGGTATGAAACATAAGTGATCACAGATTATGCTTAGTTTTTCAAAAAACGCAGTATTTACTGAGTTATAAAGGATTTTGGTTTTCATAGAAATTTTTATATAAAAATCGATTTTTGGTATGAAACATAAGTGATCACATTTACTGAGTTATGAAGGATTTTAGTTTTCATAGAAATTTTCATACAAAAATCGATTTTTGGTATGACACATAAGTGATCACAGATTAAGCTTAGTTTCTCAAAAAACGCAGTATTTACTGAGTTATAAAGGATTTTAGTTTTCATAGAAATTTTCATATAAAAATCGATTTTTGGTATGAAACACAAGTGTTCACAGATTAAGCTTAGTTTCTCAAAAAACGCACTATTTACTGAGTTATGAAGGATTTTAGTTTTCATAGAAATTTTCATATAAAAATCGATTTTTGGTATGACACATAAGTGATCACAGATTAAGCTTAGTTTCTCAAAAAACGCAGTATTTACTGAGTTATAAAGGATTTTAGTTTTCATAGAAATTTTCATATAAAAATCGATTTTTGGTATGAAACACAAGTGTTCACAGATTAAGCTTAGTTTCTCAAAAAACGCACTATTTACTGAGTTATGAAGGATTTTAGTTTTCATAGAAATTTTCATATAAAAATCGATTTTTGGTATGACACATAAGTGATCACAGATTAAGCTTAGTTTGTCAAAAAACGCAGTATTTACTGAGTTATTAAGCATTTTAGTTTTCATAGAAATTTTCATATAAAAATCGATTTTTGGTATTAAACATAAGTGATCACAGATTAAGCTTAGTTTCTCAAAAAACGCAGTATTTACTGAGTTATGAAGCATTTTAGTTTTCATAGAAATTTTCATACAAAAATCGATTTTTGGTATGAAACATAAGTGATCACAGATTATGCTTAGTTTCTCAAAAAACGCAGTATTTACTGAGTTATAAAGGATTTTAGTTTTCATAGAAATTTTCATACAAAAATCGATTTTTGGTATGAAACATAAGTGATCACAGATTAAGATTAGTTTCTCAGAAAACGCAGTATTTACTGAGTTATGAAGGATTTTAGTTTTCATAGAAATTTTCATATAAAAATCGATTTTTGGTATGAAACATAAGTGATCACAGATTATGCTTAGTTTTTCAAAAAACGCAGTATTTACTGAGTTATAAAGGATTTTAGTTTTCATAGAAATTTTCATATAAAAATCGATTTTTGGTATGAAACATAAGTGATCACAGATTATGCTTAGTTTTTCAAAAAACGCAGTATTTACTGAGTGATAAAGAATTTTAGTTTTCATAGAAATTTTCATATAAAAATCGATTTTGGGTATGAAACATAAGTGATCACAGATTATGCTTAGTTTTTCAAAAAACGCAGTATTTACTGAGTTATAAAGGATTTTGGTTTTCATAGAAATTTTTATATAAAAATCGATTTTTGGTATGAAACATAAGTGATCACATTTACTGAGTTATGAAGGATTTTAGTTTTCATATACAAATCGATTTTTGGTATGAAACATAAGTGATCACAGATTAAGATTAGTTTCTCAGAAAACGCAGTATTTACTGAGTTATGAAGGATTTTAGTTTTCATAGAAATTTTCATATAAAAATCGATTTTTGGTATGAAACATAAGTGATCACAGATTATGCTTAGTTTTTCAAAAAACGCAGTATTTACTGAGTTATAAAGGATTTTAGTTTTCATAGAAATTTTCATATAAAAATCGATTTTTGGTATGAAACATAAGTGATCACAGATTATGCTTAGTTTTTCAAAAAACGCAGTATTTACTGAGTGATAAAGAATTTTAGTTTTCATAGAAATTTTCATATAAAAATCGATTTTGGGTATGAAACATAAGTGATCACAGATTATGCTTAGTTTCTCAAAAAACGCAGTATTTACTGAGTTATGAAGGATTTTAGTTTTCATAGAAATTTTCATACAAAAATCGATTTTTGGTATGAAACATAAGTGATCACAGATTAAGATTAGTTTCTCAGAAAACGCAGTATTTACTGAGTTATGAAGGATTTTTGGTATGAAACATAAGTGATCACAGATTATGCTTAGTTTTTCAAAAAACGCAGTATTTACTGAGTTATAAAGGATTTTAGTTTTCATAGAAATTTTCATATAAAAATCGATTTTTGGTATGAAACATAAGTGATCACAGATTATGCTTATTTTTTCAAAAAACGCAGTATTTACTGAGTGATAAAGAATTTTAGTTTTCATAGAAATTTTCATATAAAAATCGATTTTGGGTATGAAACATAAGTGATCACAGATTATGCTTAGTTTCTCAAAAAACGCAGTATTTACTGAGTTATGAAGGATTTTAGTTTTCATAGAAATTTTCATACTAAAATCGATTTTTGGTATGAAACATAAGTGATCACAGATTAAGATTAGTTTCTCAGAAAACGCAGTATTTACTGAGTTATGAAGGATTTTAGTTTTCATAGAAATTTTCATATAAAAATCGATTTTTGGTATGAAACATAAGTGATCACAGATTATGCTTAGTTTTTCAAAAAACGCAGTATTTACTGAGTTATAAAGGATTTTAGTTTTCATAGAAATTTTCATATAAAAATCGATTTTTGGTATGAAACATAAGTGATCACAGATTATGCTTAGTTTTTCAAAAAACGCAGTATTTACTGAGTGATAAAGAATTTTAGTTTTCATAGAAATTTTCATATAAAAATCGATTTTGGGTATGAAACATAAGTGATCACAGATTATGCTTAGTTTCTCAAAAAACGCAGTATTTACTGAGTTATAAAGGATTTTAGTTTTCATAGAAATTTTTATATAAAAATCGATTTTTGGTATGAAACATAAGTGATCACATTTACTGAGTTATGAAGGATTTTAGTTTTCATGAGAAATTTTCATATAAAAATCGATTTTTGGTATGAAACATAAGTGATCACAGATTAAGCTTAGTTTCTCAGAAAACGCAGTATTTACTGAGTTATGAAGCATTTTAGTTTTCATAGAAATTTTCATATAAAAATTGATTTTTGGTATGAAACATAAGTGATCACAGATTATGCTTTGTTTCTCAAAAAACGCAGTATTTACTGAGTTATGAAGGATTTTAGTTTTCATAGAAATTTTCATATAAATATTGATTTTTGGTATGAAACATAAGTGATCACAGGTTATGCTTAGTTTCTCAAAAAACGCAGTATTTACTTAGTTATGAAGGATTTTAGTTTTCATAGAAATTTTCATATTTTTTCGATTTTTGGTATTAAACATAAGTGATCACAGATTATGCTTAGTTTCTCAAAAAACGCAGTATTTACTGAGTTATGAAGGATTTTAGTTTTCATAGAAATTTTCATATAAAAATTGATTTTTGGTATGAAACATAAGTGATCACAGGTTATGCTTAGTTTCTCAAAAAACGCAGTATTTACTGAGTTATGAAGGATTTTAGTTTTCATAGAAATTTTCATATTTTTTCGATTTTTGGTATTAAACATAAGTGATCACAGATTATGCTTAGTTTCTCAAAAAACACTGTATTTACTGAGTTATAAAGGATTTTAGTTTTCGTAGAAATTTTCATATAAAAATCGATTTTGGGTATGAAACATAAGTGATCACAGATTAAGCTTAGTTTCTCAAAAAACGCAATATTTACTGAGTTATGAAGGATTTTAGTTTTCATAGAAATTTTCAAATATAAATCGATTTTTGGTATGAAACATAAGTGATCACAGATTAAGCTTAGTTTCTCAAGAAACGCAGTATTTACTGAGATATGAAGGATTTTAGTTTTCATAGAAATTTTCAAATATAAATCGATTTTTGGTATGAAACATAAGTGATCACAGATTAAGCTTAGTTTCTCAAAAAACGCAATATTTACTGAGTTATGAAGGATTTTAGTTTTCATGAGAAATTTTCATATAAAAATCGATTTTTGGTATGAAACATAAGTGATCACAGATTATGCTTAGTTTCTCAAAAAACGCAATATTTACTGAGTTATGAAGGATTTTAGTTTTCATAGAAATTTTCAAATATAAATCGATTTTTGGTATGAAACATAAGTGATCACAGATTAAGCTTAGTTTCTCAAGAAACGCAGTATTTACTGAGATATGAAGGATTTTAGTTTTCATAAAAATTTTCATATAAAAATTAGTTTTTGGTATGAAACATAAGTGATCACAGATTATGCTTAGTTTCTCAAAAAACGCAGTATTTACTGAGTTATGAAGCATTTTAGTTTTCATAGAAATTTTCATACAAAAATCGATTTTTGGTATGAAACATAAGTGATCACAGATTATGCTTAGTTTCTCAAAAAAAGCAATATTTACTGAGTTATGAAGCATTTTAGTTTTCATAGAAATTTTCATACAAAAATCGATTTTTGGTATGAAACATAAGTGATCACAGATTATGCTTAGTTTTTCAAAAAACGCAATATTTACTGAGTTATGAAGCATTCTAGTTTTCATAGAAATTTTCATATAAAAATCGATTTTTGGTATGAAACATAAGTGATCACAGATTAAGCTTAGTTTCTCAGAAAACGCAGTATTTACTGAGTTATGAAGGATTTTAGTTTTCATGAGAAATTTTCATATATAAATCGATTTTTGGTATGAAACATAAGTGATCACAGATTAAGCTTAGTTTCTCAAAAAACGCAGTATTTACTGAGTTATGAAGCATTTTAGATTTCATAGAAATTTTCATACAAAAATCGATTTTTGGTATGAAACATAAGTGATCACAGATTAAGCTTGGTTTTTCAAAAAACGCAGTATTTACTGAGTTATGAAGGATTTTAGTTTTCATAGAAGTTTTCATATAAAAATCGATTTTTGGTATGAAACGTAAGTGATCACAGATTAAGCTTAGTTTCTCAGAAAACGCAGTATTTACTGAGTTATGAAGGATTTTAGTTTTCATGAGAAATTTTCATATAAAAATCGATTTTTGGTATGAAACATAAGTGATCACAGATTATGCTTAGTTTTTCAAAAAACGCAATATTTACTGAGTTATAAAGCATTTTAGTTTTCATAGAAATTTTCATATAAAAATCGATTTTTGGTATGAAACATAAGTGATCACAGATTAAGCTTAGTTTCTCAGAAAACGCAGTATTTACTGAGTTATGAAGGATTTTAGTTTTCATAGAAATTTTCATATATAAATCGATTTTTGGTATGAAACATAAGTGATCACAGATTAAGCTTAGTTTCTCAAAAAACGCAGTATTTACTGAGTTATGAAGGATTTTAGTTTTCATAGAAATTTTCATACAAAAATCGATTTTTGGTATGAAACATAAGTGATCACAGATTAAGCTTGGTTTTTCAAAAAACGCAGTATTTACTGAGTTATGAAGGATTTTAGTTTTCATAGAAGTTTTCATATAAGCTTAGTTTTTCAAAAAACGCAGTATTTACTGAGTTATGAAGGATTTTAGTTTTCATAGAAATTTTCATATAAAAATCGATTTTTGGTATGAAACGTAAGTGATCACAGATTAAGATTAGTTTCTCAGAAAACGCAGTATTTACTGAGTTATGAAGGATTTTAGTTTTCATGAGAAATTTTCATATAAAAATCGATTTTTGGTATGAAACATAAGTGATCACAGATTAAGCTTAATTTCTCAAAAAACGCAGTATTTACTGAGTTATGAAGGATTTTAGTTTTCATGAGAAATTTTCATATAAAAATCGATTTTTGGTATGAAACATAAGTGATCACAGATTAAGCTTAGTTTCTCAGAAAACGCAGTATTTACTGAGTTATGAAGGATTTTAGTTTTCATGAGAAATTTTCATATAAAAATCGATTTTTGGTATGAAACATAAGTGATCACAGATTAAGCTTAATTTCTCAAAAAACGCAGTATTTACTGAGTTATAAAGGATTTTAGTTTTCATAGAAATTTTCATATAAAAATCGATTTTTGGTATGAAACATAAGTGATCACAGATTAAGCTTAATTTCTCAAAAAACGCAGTATTTACAGAGTTATAAAGGATTTTAGTTTTCATAGAAATTTTCATACAAAAATCGATTTTTGGTATGAAACATAAGTGATCACAGATTATGCTTACTGAGTTATGAAGCATTTTAGTTTTCATAGAATTTTTCATACAAAAATCGATTTTTGGTATGAAACATAAGTGATCACAGATTAAGATTAGTTTCTCAGAAAACGCAGTATTTACTGAGTTATGAAGGATTTTAGTTTTCATGAGAAATTTTCATATAAAAATCGATTTTTGGTATGAAACATAAGTGATCACAGATTAAGCTTAATTTCTCAAAAAACGCAGTATTTACTGAGTTATAAAGGATTTTAGTTTTCATAGAAATTTTCATATAAAAATCGATTTTTGGTATGAAACATAAGTGATCACAGATTATGCTTAGTTTTTCAAAAAACGCAGTATTTACTGAGTTATAAAGGATTTTAGTTTTCATAGAAATTTTCATATAAAAATCGATTTTTGGTATGAAACATGAGTGATCACAGATTAAGCTTAGTTTCTCAAGAAACGCAGTATTTACTGAGTTATGAAGGATTTTAGTTTTCATAAAAATTTTCATATAAAAATTGATTTTTGGTATGAAACATAAGTGATCACAGATTAAGCTTGGTTTTTCAAAAAACGCAGTATTTACTGAGTTATGAAGGATTTTAGTTTTCATAGAAGTTTTCATATAAAAATTGATTTTTAGCATGAAACATAAGTGATCACAGATTAAGCTTAGTTTCTCAAGAAACGCAGTATTTACTGAGTTATGAAGGATTTTAGTTTTCATAGAAATTTTCAAATATAAATCGATTTTTGGTATGAAACATAAGTGATCACAGATTATGCTTAGTTTCTCAAGAAACGCAGTATTTACTGAGTTATGAAGGATTTTAGTTTTCATAGAAATTTTCAAATATAAATCGATTTTTGGTATGAAACATAAGTGATCACAGATTATGCTTAGTTTCTCAAAAAACGCAGTATTTACTGAGTTATGAAGGATTTTAGTTTTCATAGAAATTTTTATATAAAAATTGATTTTTAGTATGAAACATAGGTGATCACAGATTAAGCTTAGTTTCTCAAGAAACGCAGTATTTACTGAGTTATGAAGGATTTTAGTTTTCATAGAAATTTTCAAATATAAATCGATTTTTGGTATGAAACATAAGTGATCACAGATTAAGCTTAGTTTTTCAAAAAACGCAGTATTTACTGAGTTATAAAGGATTTTAGTTTTCATAGAAATTTTCATATAAAAATTGATTTTTGGTATGAAACATAAGTGATCACAGATTAAGATTAGTTTCTCAGAAAACGCAATATTTACTGAGTTATGAAGCATTTTAGTTTTCATAGAAATTTTTATATAAAAATCGATTTTTGGTATGAAACATAAGTGATCACATTTACTGAGTTATGAAGGATTTTGGTTTTCATAGAAGTTTACATATAAAAATCGGTTTTTGGTATGAAACATAAGTGATCACAGATTATGCTTTGTTTCTCAAAAAACGCAGTATTTACTGAGTTATGAAGGATTTTAGTTTTCATGAGAAGTTTTCATATAAAAATCGGTTTTTGGTATGAAACATAAGTGATCACAGATTAAGCTTAGTTTCTCAAGAAACGCAGTATTTACTGAGTTATGAAGGATTTTAGTTTTCATGAGAAATTTTCATATAAAAATCGGTTTTTGGTATGAAACATAAGTGATCACAGATTAAGCTTAGTTTCTCAAGAAACGCAGTATTTACTGAGTTATGAAGGATTTTAGTTTTCATAGAAATTTTCAAATATAAATCGATTTTTGGTATGAAACATAAGTGATCACAGATTAAGCTTAGTTTCTCAAGAAACGCAGTATTTACTGAGTTATGAAGGATTTTAGTTTTCATGAGAAATTTTCATATAAAAATCGATTTTTGGTATGAAACATAAGTGATCACAGATTAAGATTAGTTTCTATAGAAGTTTTCATATAAAAATCGATTTTTTGTATGAAACATAAGTGATCACAGATTAAGCTTTGTTTCTCAAAAAAAGCAATATTTACTGAGTTATGAAGCATTTTAGTTTTCATAGAAATTTTTATATAAAAATCGATTTTTGGTATGAAACATAAGTGATCACATTTACTGAGTTATGAAGGCTTTTAGTTTTCATAGAAGTTTACATATAAAAATCGGTTTTTGGTATGAAACATAAGTGATCACAGATTATGCTTTGTTTCTCAAAAAACGCAGTATTTACTGAGTTATGAAGGATTTTAGTTTTCATGAGAAGTTTTCATATAAAAATCGGTTTTTGGTATGAAACATAAGTGATCACAGATTAAGCTTAGTTTCTCAAGAAACGCAGTATTTACTGAGTTATGAAGGATTTTAGTTTTCATGAGAAGTTTTCATATAAAAATCGGTTTTTGGTATGAAACATAAGTGATCACAGATTAAGCTTAGTTTCTCAAGAAACGCAGTATTTACTGAGTTATGAAGGATTTTAGTTTTCATAGAAATTTTTATATTTTTTCGATTTTTGGTATTAAACATAAGTGATCACAGATTATGCTTAGTTTCTCAAAAAACGCTGTATTTACTGAGTTATAAAGGATTTTAGTTTTCATAGAAATTTTCATGTAAAAATTGATTTTTGGTATGAAACATAAGTGATCACAGATTATGCTTAGTTTCTCAAAAAACGCAGTATTTACTGAGTTATGAAGGATTTTAGTTTTCATAGAAATTTTCATACAAAAATCGATTTTTGGTATGGAACATAAGTGATCACAGATTAAGCTTAGTTTTTCAAAAAACGCAGTATTTACTGAGTTATGAAGGATTTTAGTTTTCATAGAAATTTTCATATAAAAATCGATTTTTGGTATGAAACGTAAGTGATCACAGATTAAGATTAGTTTCTCAGAAAACGCAGTATTTACTGAGTTATGAAGGATTTTAGTTTTCATGAGAAATTTTCATATAAAAATCGATTTTTGGTATGAAACATAAGTGATCACAGATTAAGCTTAATTTCTCAAAAAACGCAGTATTTACTGAGTTATGAAGGATTTTAGTTTTCATAGAAATTTTCATATAAAAATCGATTTTTGGTATGAAACATAAGTGATCACAGATTAAGCTTAGTTTCTCAGAAAACGCAGTATTTACTGAGTTATGAAGGATTTTAGTTTTCATGAGAAATTTTCATATATAAATCGATTTTTGGTATGAAACATAAGTGATCACAGATTAAGCTTAGTTTCTCAAGAAACGCAGTATTTACTGAGTTATGAAGGATTTTAGTTTTCATAGAAATTTTCATATAAAAATTGATTTTTGGTATGAAACATAAGTGATCACAGATTAAGATTAGTTTCTCAGAAAACGCAATATTTACTGAGTTATGAAGCATTTTAGTTTTCATAGAAATTTTTATATAAAAATCGATTTTTGGTATGAAACATAAGTGATCACATTTACTGAGTTATGAAGGATTTTAGTTTTCATAGAAGTTTACATATAAAAATCGGTTTTTGGTATGAAACATAAGTGATCACAGATTATGCTTTGTTTCTCAAAAAACGCAGTATTTACTGAGTTATGAAGGATTTTAGTTTTCATGAGAAGTTTTCATATAAAAATTGATTTTTGGTATGAAACGTAAGTGATCACAGATTAAGCTTAGTTTCTCAAGAAACGCAGTATTTACTGAGTTATGAAGGATTTTAGTTTTCATAGAAATTTTCAAATATAAATCGATTTTTGGTATGAAACATAAGTGATCACAGATTAAGCTTAGTTTCTCAAGAAACGCAGTATTTACTGAGTTATGAAGGATTTTAGTTTTCATGAGAAATTTTCATATAAAAATCGATTTTTGGTATGAAACATAAGTGATCACAGATTAAGATTAGTTTCTCAGAAAACGCAGTATTTACTGAGTTATGAAAGATTTTAGTTTTCATAGAAGTTTTCATATAAAAATCGATTTTTTGTATGAAACATAAGTGATCACAGATTAAGCTTAGTTTCTCAAAAAACGCAGTATTTACTGAGTTATGAAGGATTTTAGTTTTCATAGAAGTTTTCATATAAAAATCGATTTTTGGTATGAAACATAAGTGATCACAGATTAAGCTTAGTTTCTCAAAAAACGCAGTATTTACTGAGTTATGAAGGATTTTAGTTTTCATGAGAAATTTTCATATAAAAATCGATTTTTGGTATGAAACATAAGTGATCACAGATTAAGATTAGTTTCTCAGAAAACGCAGTATTTACTGAGTTATGAAAGATTTTAGTTTTCATATAAAAATCGATTTTTTGTATGAAACATAAGTGATCACAGATTAAGCTTAGTTTCTCAAGAAACGCAGTATTTACTGAGTTATGAAGGATTTTAGTTTTCATAGAAATTTTCATATAAAAATCGATTTTTGGTATGAAACATAAGTGATCACAGATTAAGCTTAGTTTCTCAAGAAACGCAGTATTTACTGAGTTATGAAGGATTTTAGTTTTCATAGAAATTTTCAAATATAAATCGATTTTTGGTATGAAACATAAGTGATCACAGATTATGCTTAGTTTCTCAAGAAACGCAGTATTTACTGAGTTATGAAGGATTTTAGTTTTCATAGAAATTTTCAAATATAAATCGATTTTTGGTATGAAACATAAGTGATCACAGATTAAGCTTAGTTTTTCAAAAAACGCAGTATTTACTGAGTTATGAAGGATTTTAGTTTTCATAGAAATTTTTATATAAAAATTGATTTTTAGTATGAAACATAGGTGATCACAGATTAAGCTTAGTTTCTCAAGAAACGCAGTATTTACTGAGTTATGAAGGATTTTAGTTTTCATAGAAATTTTCAAATATAAATCGATTTTTGGTATGAAACATAAGTGATCACAGATTAAGCTTAGTTTTTCAAAAAACGCAGTATTTACTGAGTTATGAAGGATTTTAGTTTTCATAGAAATTTTTATATAAAAATTGATTTTTAGTATGAAACATAGGTGATCACAGATTAAGCTTAGTTTCTCAAGAAACGCAGTATTTACTGAGTTATGAAGGATTTTAGTTTTCATAGAAATTTTCAAATATAAATCGATTTTTGGTATGAAACATAAGTGATCACAGATTATGCTTAGTTTCTCAAGAAACGCAGTATTTACTGAGTTATGAAGGATTTTAGTTTTCATAGAAATTTTCAAATATAAATCGATTTTTGGTATGAAACATAAGTGATCACAGATTAAGCTTAGTTTTTCAAAAAACGCAGTATTTACTGAGTTATGAAGGATTTTAGTTTTCATAGAAATTTTTATATAAAAATTGATTTTTAGTATGAAACATAGGTGATCACAGATTAAGCTTAGTTTCTCAAGAAACGCAGTATTTACTGAGTTATGAAGGATTTTAGTTTTCATAGAAATTTTCAAATATAAATCGATTTTTGGTATGAAACATAAGTGATCACAGATTAAGCTTAGTTTCTCAAAAAACGCAGTATTTACTGAGTTATGAAGGATTTTAGTTTTCATAGAAATTTTTATATAAAAATTGATTTTTAGTATGAAACATAGGTGATCACAGATTAAGCTTAGTTTCTCAAGAAACGCAGTATTTACTGAGTTATGAAGGATTTTAGTTTTCATAGAAATTTTCAAATATAAATCGATTTTTGGTATGAAACATAAGTGATCACAGATTAAGCTTAGTTTTTCAAAAAACGCAGTATTTACTGAGTTATAAAGGATTTTAGTTTTCATAGAAATTTTCATATAAAAATTGATTTTTGGTATGAAACATAAGTGATCACAGATTAAGATTAGTTTCTCAGAAAACGCAATATTTACTGAGTTATGAAGCATTTTAGTTTTCATAGAAATTTTTATATAAAAATCGATTTTTGGTATGAAACATAAGTGATCACATTTACTGAGTTATGAAGGATTTTGGTTTTCATGAGAAGTTTTCATATAAAAATCGGTTTTTGGTATGAAACATAAGTGATCACAGATTAAGCTTAGTTTCTCAAGAAACGCAGTATTTACTGAGTTATGAAGGATTTTAGTTTTCATAGAAGTTTTCAAATATAAATCGATTTTTGGTATGAAACATAAGTGATCACAGATTAAGCTTAGTTTCTCAAGAAACGCAGTATTTACTGAGTTATGAAGGATTTTAGTTTTCATGAGAAATTTTCATATAAAAATCGATTTTTGGTATGAAACATAAGTGATCACAGATTAAGATTAGTTTCTCAGAAAACGCAGTATTTACTTAGTTATGAAAGATTTTAGTTTTCATAGAAGTTTTCATATAAAAATCGATTTTTTGTATGAAACATAAGTGATCACAGATTAAGCTTTGTTTCTCAAAAAAAGCAATATTTACTGAGTTATGAAGCATTTTAGTTTTCATAGAAATTTTTATATAAAAATCGATTTTTGGTATGAAACATAAGTGATCACATTTACTGAGTTATGAAGGCTTTTAGTTTTCATAGAAGTTTACATATAAAAATCGGTTTTTGGTATGAAACATAAGTGATCACAGATTATGTTTTGTTTCTCAAAAAACGCAGTATTTACTGAGTTATGAAGGATTTTAGTTTTCATGAGAAGTTTTCATATAAAAATCGGTTTTTGGTATGAAACATAAGTGATCACAGATTAAGCTTAGTTTCTCAAGAAACGCAGTATTTACTGAGTTATGAAGGATTTTAGTTTTCATGAGAAGTTTTCATATAAAAATCGGTTTTTGGTATGAAACATAAGTGATCACAGATTAAGCTTAGTTTCTCAAGAAACGCAGTATTTACTGAGTTATGAAGGATTTTAGTTTTCATAGAAATTTTTATATTTTTTCGATTTTTGGTATTAAACATAAGTGATCACAGATTATGCTTAGTTTCTCAAAAAACGCTGTATTTACTGAGTTATAAAGGATTTTAGTTTTCATAGAAATTTTCATGTAAAAATTGATTTTTGGTATGAAACATAAGTGATCACAGATTATGCTTAGTTTCTCAAAAAACGCAGTATTTACTGAGTTATGAAGGATTTTAGTTTTCATAGAAATTTTCATATAAAAATCGATTTTTGGTATGAAACGTAAGTGATCACAGATTAAGATTAGTTTCTCAGAAAACGCAGTATTTACTGAGTTATGAAGGATTTTAGTTTTCATGAGAAATTTTCATATAAAAATCGATTTTTGGTATGAAACATAAGTGATCACAGATTAAGCTTAATTTCTCAAAAAACGCAGTATTTACTGAGTTATGAAGGATTTTAGTTTTCATAGAAATTTTCATATAAAAATCGATTTTTGGTATGAAACATAAGTGATCACAGATTAAGCTTAGTTTCTCAGAAAACGCAGTATTTACTGAGTTATGAAGGATTTTAGTTTTCATGAGAAATTTTCATATATAAATCGATTTTTGGTATGAAACATAAGTGATCACAGATTAAGCTTAGTTTCTCAAGAAACGCAGTATTTACTGAGTTATGAAGGATTTTAGTTTTCATAGAAATTTTTATATAAAAATCGATTTTTGGTATGAAACATAAGTGATCACATTTACTGAGTTATGAAGGATTTTAGTTTTCATAGAAGTTTACATATAAAAATCGGTTTTTGGTATGAAACATAAGTGATCACAGATTATGCTTTGTTTCTCAAAAAACGCAGTATTTACTGAGTTATGAAGGATTTTAGTTTTCATGAGAAGTTTTCATATAAAAATTGATTTTTGGTATGAAACGTAAGTGATCACAGATTAAGCTTAGTTTCTCAAGAAACGCAGTATTTACTGAGTTATGAAGGATTTTAGTTTTCATAGAAATTTTCAAATATAAATCGATTTTTGGTATGAAACATAAGTGATCACAGATTAAGCTTAGTTTCTCAAGAAACGCAGTATTTACTGAGTTATGAAGGATTTTAGTTTTCATGAGAAATTTTCATATAAAAATCGATTTTTGGTATGAAACATAAGTGATCACAGATTAAGATTAGTTTCTCAGAAAACGCAGTATTTACTGAGTTATGAAAGATTTTAGTTTTCATAGAAGTTTTCATATAAAAATCGATTTTTTGTATGAAACATAAGTGATCACAGATTAAGCTTAGTTTCTCAAAAAACGCAGTATTTACTGAGTTATGAAGGATTTTAGTTTTCATAGAAGTTTTCATATAAAAATCGATTTTTGGTATGAAACATAAGTGATCACAGATTAAGCTTAGTTTCTCAAAAAACGCAGTATTTACTGAGTTATGAAGGATTTTAGTTTTCATGAGAAATTTTCATATAAAAATCGATTTTTGGTATGAAACATAAGTGATCACAGATTAAGATTAGTTTCTCAGAAAACGCATTTTTTACTGAGATATGAAGGATTTTAGTTTTCATAGAAGTTTTCATATTTTTTTAGATTTTTGGTATGAAACATAAGTGATCACAGATTATGCTTAGTTTCTCAAAAAACGCAGTATTTACTGAGTTATGAAGCATTTTAGTTTTCATAGAAATTTTCATACAAAAATCGATTTTTGGTATGAAACATAAGTGATCACAGATTATGCTTAGTTTCTCAAAAAACGCAGTATTTACTGAGTTATAAAGGATTTAAGTTTTCATAGAAATTTTCATATAAAAATCGATTTTTGGTATGAAACATAAGTGATCACAGATTATGCTTAGTTTCTCAAAAAACGCAGTATTTACTGAGTTATAAAGGATTTAAGTTTTCATAGAAATTTTCATATAAAATTCGATTTTTGGTATGAAACATAAGTGATCACAGATTAAGCTTGGTTTTTCAAAAAACGCAGTATTTACTGAGTTATGAAGGATTTTAGTTTTCATAGAAGTTTTCATATAAAAATTGATTTTTGGTATGAAACATAAGTGATCACAGATTAAGCTTAGTTTCTCAAGAAACGCAGTCTTTACTGAGTTATGAAGCATTTTAGTTTCCATAGAAATTTTCATATAAAAATCTTTTTTTGGTATGAAACATAAGTGATCACAGATTAAGCTTGGTTTTTCAAAAAACGCAGTATTTACTGAGTTATGAAGGATTTTAGTTTTCATAGAAGTTTTCATATAAAAATTGATTTTTGGTATGAAACATAAGTGATCACAGATTAAGCTTAGTTTCTCAAGAAACGCAATCTTTACTGAGTTATGAAGCATTTTAGTTTCCATAGAAATTTTCATACAAAAATCGATTTTTGGTATGAAACATAAGTGATCACAGATTAAGCTTGGTTTTTCAAAAAACGCAGTATTTACTGAGTTATGAAGGATTTTAGTTTTCATAGAAGTTTTCATATAAAAATCGATTTTTGGTATGAAACATAAGTGATCACAGATTAAGCTTAGTTTCTCAGAAAACGCAGTATTTACTGAGTTATGAAGGATTTTAGTTTTCATGAGAAATTTTCATATAAAAATCGATTTTTAGTATGAAACATAAGTGATCACAGATTAAGCTTAGTTTCTCAGAAAACGCAGTATTTACTGAGTTATGAAGGATTTTAGTTCATGAGAAATTTTCATATAAAAATCGATTTTTGGTATGAAACATAAGTGATCACAGATTAAGCTTAGTTTCTCAAAAAACGCAGTATTTACTGAGTCATGAAGGATTTTAGTTTTCATAGAAATTTTTATATTTTTTTCGATTTTTGGCATGAAACATAAGTGATCACAGATTATGCTTAGTTTCTCAAAAAACGCAGTATTTACTGAGTTATGAAGGATTTTAGTTTGGTATGAAACATAAGTGATCACAGATTAAGCTTAATTTCTCAAAAAACGCAGTATTTACTGAGTTACGAAGGATTTTAGTTTTCATAGAAATTTTCATATAAAAATCAATTTTTGGTATGAAACATAAGTGATCACAGATTAAGCTTAGTTTCTCAAAAAACTCAGTATTTACTGAGTTATGAAGGATTTTAGTTTTCATAGAAATTTTTATATTTTTTTCGATTTTTGGCATGAAACATAAGTGATCACAGATTATGCTTAGTTTCTCAAAAAACGCAGTATTTACTGAGTTATGAAGGATTTTAGTTTGGTATGAAACATAAGTGATCACAGATTAATCTTAATTTCTCAAAAAACGCAGTATTTACTGAGTTACGAAGGATTTTAGTTTTCATAGAAATTTTCATATAAAAATCGATTTTTTGTATGAAACATAAGTGATCACAGATTAAGCTTAGTTTCTCAAGAAACGCAGTATTTACTGAGTTATGAAGGATTTTAGTTTTCATAGAAGTTTTCATATAAAAATTGATTTTTGGTATGAAACATAAGTGATCACAGATTAAGCTTAGTTTCTCAAAAAACTCAGTATTTACTGAGTTATGAAGGATTTTAGTTTTCATAGAAATTTTCATATAAAAATCGATTTTTTGTATGAAACATAAGTGATCACAGATTAAGCTTAGTTTCTCAAGAAACGCAGTATTTACTGAGTTATGAAGGATTTTAGTTTTCATAGAAGTTTTCATATAAAAATCAATTTTTGGTATGAAACATAAGTGATCACAGATTATGCTTAGTTTCTCAAAAAACTCAGTATTTACTGAGTTATGAAGGATTTTAGTTTTCATAGAAATTTTTATATTTTTTTCGATTTTTGGCATGAAACATAAGTGATCACAGATTATGCTTAGTTTCTCAAAAAACGCAGTATTTACTGAGTTATGAAGGATTTTAGTTTGGTATGAAACATAAGTGATCACAGATTAATCTTAATTTCTCAGAAAACGCAGTATTTACTGAGTTATGAAGGATTTTAGTTTTCATGAGAAATTTTCATATAAAAATCGATTTTTGGTATGAAACATAAGTGATCACAGATTAAGCTTAGTTTCTCAAGAAACGCAGTTTTTACTGAGTTATAAAGGATTTTTTTTTTTTTTTTTTTTTTTTGAAATTTTCCAATAGAATTAGATTTTTGGTTTAAGACATAATTGAGTTTAATTTCTTAAAAACGCTTTTTTACAGTGATACGTATAATGGACAGAAAGGAAGAGATTGGTATTAGCATTTTTACTTCAGCCTGTGAGTTTCCTCAATTGTTTGTATTGTCTGCTTGTAACGTTATTTTTATTTAAAAATCACTATAAATGACATTGTTATTTATAAATCATTATATGTGAATGTGTATACGTGTCCTACTGTCGGAAATATGAAATCCTTTTGTGTAACTATCATATGCAAAATAAATAATTCACAACGATTATAATTTAAATTTAGAGTGATTATATTTGATTTCACTGTTGCACAATTATTTGTGCTGAAAAAGTTGGAAGAAAATGTCTTTAATAAAAGTAGCGCTTGTTTTTTGGGGTTTTATGAATATTGTACAATGTAAAGATTTAAATATTGGTAAGTTTGGGATTAAGGCAAAGAATATATTCCAAATCATAGTTTTAATGTTGTTATCACTTTAACATTTTAGTCTTTTGGGTAGAACCAGTTCAGAAGGATATTTATTCAGATATTGCTGCAGCTTTAAAAGAAGTCGACAATTTACATTTGGAAACTGAAATAAGCGATGCAGTAATGGTGGTGGAATCTAAAGGAGATGATGCCGATGAAATTAATGATAGAAATATGAAAACTTGTAAGATTTTAACAAGTAGATTAGAATGATATTTTGATTAAGTATTTTTCTTGTAGTCTGTGACATTTTATCGTCTTTGGAAGTATCTGTTATATTGGATTTTACCTATCATCCCTGGCGTCAAGGTTTAGATTATGTCCAGTCCCATAATATACCCTATTTAAGAGTGGATCGTATGCTAAAACCATTCCTACATGTGTTTAGTGAATTTCTAATACAAAAAGGAGGCAATGATGCTGTACTAATTTTACAAAATGAGCAAGACTTTATGGAGGCTCTATTGCAAGTGGTTGAAGGTTTTCCGTTTCGTACCTTGATCATGAATGCTGGTGATAATAATGTAGATTTTGTTCAACGTTTAAATAATTTACGACCCAGTCCTTCATATTATGCTATATTTGCCAAAGGTTCAAATATGAATACAATATATGAAAAGGTATTTTATATTACATTTAAGGGAATTTTATTTTAAAGATAAACAAATTTGTTTGCAGCTTTCAAAGGGTAATGCAATTTTGCGTAATCCCGAGTGGCATTTAATATATTTGGATACCAAAGATAGAGTTTTTAAATATAAAAAACAAATGGAAAATGCCAATAAATTTGGTTTAAATGCTCGTTCCATTTGTCGTTCGATGCAAATGAAGGATACCTATTGTTTAAGTGGTTTTACGGTGAGTTTTTTTTTAAAGATTTTTATATATATATATATTAAAACTTTTATTAAATTTGAGATCTTGTGCTTTAAAGTTGCAACGTGCTTTATTATTGGATATTTTTCGTAGTCTAATTGATATTAGACAATTAAATTTGGATTGGTTAAAACCTTTGTCTGTGGAGTGTAATAGCACTAGTGAAGAGACTGATTCTTTGGTAGCGAATTTTGAAATTTTAGATCATTTTCGTTTAAGCAATTTTATGACATACGCTTCAACAAATCAGGCCAATCAATTCGAGGAAGAAATGGATATTATACCAGCTCTAAGCTACAATGTGAATATATCTATGACCTTCTATTCCAGTGAACATGAGGCCGTAACAGATTTGGCTGTTTGGCAAAATGGCGAATTCAAGAAAATAAATCAAACTTTAAGTCCAGCTAAAAGATTTTTTCGTATAGGTACAACAGAGGTACATAAACAGTAAAATCTTTTTTCTTTATAAACTTATTAAACATCAAATAATTATTTTCTAGGCTATACCCTGGAGTTTTTATCGTCGAGATCATGAAACAGGTGAAAAGTTATTAGACTCTAATGGTAAACCCATTTGGCAAGGATTTTGCATTGATTTCATTGAAACTTTGTCAGAAAAGCTTAACTTTGAATACGAGTTAATCGATCCAGTGAAGGGAAAATTCGGTAAATGTAATATGGATACCAATGAATGGGATGGTATTGTTGGTGATTTGGTAAGAGGTGAAACGGATATGGCTATAACGGCTTTGAAAATGTATTCGGAAAGAGAAGAAGTTATTGATTTTATAGCTCCGTATTTTGAACAAACTGGCATAACAATTGTTATGCGAAATCCGGTAAGACAAACATCTCTTTTCAAATTTATGACCGTACTGAGAGTGGAAGTGTGGTTGAGTATTATAGCTGCCTTAGTATCCACTGCTGTAATGATCTGGTTAATGGATAAATATTCACCGTATAGTTCAAGAAATAATAAGGAAGCTTATCCTTATCCATGCAGGTGAGAGATTTATTTAATAACATTTAAACAACTTAAATATATGTAATTAATCTCTTCATAATAATAGTTCAAAAGAAGGTTGAGAGATCAGATGGACTCTTATCGGAATAATCGTCAAAAGCATATTTTTAATTACACCATTTACTCTTTTAATATCAAATATTTTGTTTTTTCTTTTCGTTTTTCCCAAACTCCTTAGAGAATTTACTTTACGTGAAAGTTTTTGGTTTGCTCTCACATCGTTTACACCCCAGGGTGGTGGTGAAGCTCCGAAGGCTGTTTCAGGACGTATTTTAGTAGCTGCTTATTGGCTATTTGTTGTTCTAATGTTAGCCACGTTTACTGCTAATTTAGCTGCCTTCTTAACCGTAGAAAGAATGCAGACTCCAGTACAGTCTCTAGAACAATTGGCTAGACAGTCGCGCATTAATTACACTGTGGTAGATGGTTCGGATACCCATCAATATTTTATAAATATGAAATTTGCTGAGGATACTTTATATCGTATGTGGAAGGAATTGGCTTTAAATGCTTCAAGAGATTTTCATAAATTTCGGTAAGTTTTCCAAAAATAATAAAAAAAAACTTAAAAAAAAAAATTTTTATTTCCTTAGTATTTGGGATTATCCTATTAAGGAGCAATATGGTCACATATTATTAGCTATTAATAGCTCTATGCCGGTCAAGGATACCAAAGAGGGTTTTCGTAAAGTCAATGAACATGAAAATGCTGATTTTGCTTTTATACATGATTCGGCCGAAATTAAATATGAAATAACTAAAAATTGTAATCTCACCGAGGTGGGGGAAGTTTTCGCAGAGCAGCCTTATGCCATAGCTGTACAACAAGGATCACATTTGGCTGTAGTTTTTTTCACTCTCTCTAGTTTCAGAAATATTTTCCATTAATAAATTTATTTCTTACAGGATGAATTAAGTTTCGCCCTGCTGGAATTACAAAAGGATCGTTATTTTGAGGAGCTAAAAGCCAAATATTGGAATTATTCCAGCGCCAACTGTCCTTTGTCCGAGGAACAAGAAGGTATTACTTTAGAAAGTTTAGGTGGTGTTTTTATAGCTACTTTGTTTGGCTTGGGTTTGGCCATGATCACTTTGGCTTTGGAAGTATTTTACTACAAACGGAAACTAGCCAAAACTTCAGTTGTACAACCAATAACAGAAGTTAAACCTTTGGAAACGTTACAAAAAGAATCTACTGACATTTGGCATACAGTTACGGATAAGAAAAATCCTACACCGCCACCTTCATTTGAAACGGCTACATTTAGGGGTCGTAAAATACCCGATGGCATAACAATGGGTTCAGAATTTAAACCACGACGTTTGGGTTTGAAACCACGTCGTCATTTGGATGATACAGATACTTTGAAGGATGACGAGTTACCAGCATATATGGAATAATTAAAAACTAAAATGATTTTTTCATCTAATTTTTAAAGCACCTATGACAATTTTAAAATAAATTAAATGTAGTTCATTCAATAAATGTAGTTGGTTCATAATGTGCGTAGTATCCTAAAACTAAAAAAACTGATAATTTTTTACATTTAACAGCGAGTGATTCGTGTAGCATGTATAAAGCACCAAGATAATGTTATTTGTATGTGTATCCGTTTTCGAAACGTTTTGAAATCTAAATTTCATATGAAATTAAAAATCGGAGTTTTCGTTTTCACATTTTCTTTAACTTCTTTTTATATAAAACTTATTTGTGTCGAATATTAACTTGATACTAACATTTTAATGGGATTTATGACCTTTAGAGTGATTTTCGAAAGAGGGGTTTATATGGGAGCTACGGTTAATTATGGACCGATCTTTTTAAAAATCGGTACACTTATTTAGACTTATATGAAACTTACATGTGCCAAATTTCATTGAAATATTGCTATATTTCATGGATTTATGATCGTTAAACCCTTTTCCGGGAGACATTTGTATGGGAGCTAGGTGAAATAATGGACCGATCATTACCAATTTCAATAGGCTTCGTCCCTGGACTATAAAAAACCTGTGTACCAAATTTCATTAATTTTGGTTCAAAATTGCGACCTGTAGTTTGATTAAAAGGTTTACATGGACAGACAGACGGTCAGACGGACAGACGGACGGACGGACTATAAAAAACACAGGTTTTTTATAGTCCAGGGACGAAGCCTATTGAAATTGGTTATGATCGGTCCATTATTTCACCTAGCTCCCATACAAATGTCCTCCCGGAAAAGGGTTTAACGATCATAAACCCCTTAAATATAGCAATATTTTAATGAAATTTGGCACATGTAAGTTTCATATAAGTCTAAATAAGTGTGCCGATTTTTAAAAAGATCGGTCCATAATTAACCATAGCTCCCATATAAACCCCTCTTCCGAAAATCACTCTAAAGGTCATAAATCCCATTAAAATGTTAGTATCAAGTTAATATTCGACACAAATAAGTTTTATATGCACATAAATGATAGTGCCAAATTTTACAAAGATCGGTCCATAATTTACTATAGCTCCCATATAAGGCCCTCTTTCAGGAATCACCCAAAAGTGAATAAATTCATATAAATGTCAGCCTCAAGGTAAAATTCTGTATTTGTATGTTTTATTTTATACTTATGAGTATCGGTCCACATTTGACTCCAAGTCTAATAAAAAACCTCTCCCCGAATTATAATGTACACAATAGTGTAGGGTATCATATGGTCGGGCTTGACCGACTATATTTTTTTCTCTCGTTTAATCCAAAAATTATGTTTTGGCAAAAAAATTATAATAAAAAAAATTATAATTTTTCAAAATGTATGGGAAATATGAGAACCTTTTTTAAAAATAAAATTTTTAATATAAAAATGGTTTAATATTTTAAAAAATTTTAAATTTACATAAATGACAATTCAAATTTTCATTATCTGTAGTTTTATTTTATAATTAATCTTTATTTATTAGAAAAAATATGCATTTGTACTGTTTTCACCTACATAATTTTAAGTGAAAAGAATTCAATTATTTTTGTGAAGTGAAATAATTTTCACATTTATATCGAAAGCCAGAACACATACAATTAAAAAATTATAATCCATCAAATCCCAAAGTCGAAACTTATTTCACTGGAGTGATTTCAGCTTTATGCTTTAGAGATTAGAAATAAGGTTTAATCTTATTCAAATATTAATATATTTAAGACATTTATGGACGTTTCATGGATGAAATTTACATGGACCAGACAGCCTTACAAAATTACTTAATAAAATAACAATAAGGACCAAGTATATTATTTTATATACTTGACATATTCAAGTTAATATAAAAAGATTTAGAAAACGCTTACTTAATGTAAATTAAACTTGTTATATTTGTAGTTAAAAAATTTAAACTTTTGTGAAGTCCAAAGTTTTAAAAATACTTTCAATTTTGATATTATCTGCATCACATGAAATTTTGTAAAATATTCGATTCAATCATAATGTTAACAAAGATTTTTTTCTTTCATGATTTCTTCAAAGAAATTAAAAAAAAGAAACTTCAAAACAAAGTATATACAAGTAGTCCGACTCTTTGGCAGGAGTACCTAACTCTAAGAGTGTGTTAGTAAAAAGTACCTATCTCTAAGTATGTATTAGTAATAAAAAGTTTAATGTATTGGTGCTATTTTATTTTTCCAACATACACAGAGTTTTATAAAAATGGCTTAAATAAAATTTTGTTTGAATTTTCAATACCAAAAATAGAAACTCTGTTCTACAAAATAATTTCTAAATTCCCGCTTGACCTGATATAAGAAATTAGTGAATGTTCGCAAAAACGAGCAATTTTCGAAACAAATATATTCGAGAAATTATCGCAAATTAAATAAAAAGAGAATGTTCGTAGCATCGTAACTTACTAGATAATTTATCGATAGTTAAGGTTCGAGAAATTTTCGAGAATTCATAAAATATCGGATTATCGCAATGTTAAATTTTTTCAATAAAATTTCGAAAGTAAATGATTCGAGAAATTATTTTTTCTTCTCAATTTCTCGATATTTTGTTACTTAAAAAAAATACGCATATTCTTGTTTGTACATGTCATTCTTTAGTCATAGTTCATATTGATCGGTTGTAAATTAGACTAAAGTTTAGGATGTAAGTTTACCTTTAAAAACCCTTTCTTAAAAATAATAAAAATGGTAAGTAACATTGCTACATGTTTAAAGGTATTCGCTAAATAAGATATTTAACTAAATGATAATTTTTTTCTTGCAGATTAATTCAGTAAACTTTGACCTAAAAAAAATGTGGATTTGGGAAACAGAAAAACTAATATTATTGAGACTTCCTCTGGGACCATCGACATATATCACTATGTTTTAATTGTATTAATTGTATTTTTATCTAAAGTTGACATTTAAATTTATTTTTGAATGTTTGTTTTATTAAGTTTAAAATAAAAAATTGCTTTAAAAATTAAATCAGCTTTTAATTTTAAATGGGAAACAAAATGAAAATGAAACAGAATAGAACTATTGCCAACGATTCGTTAGTAATATCGATATCGAACAATTTTCGATATCGAAAACGAATATTTTCCCGTTTCGCTAACGATATCACTTATTATTCGCTATAGATATCATAAACGAACCTTCGATATCGATCGATTTGCTGCCACAAACTGAACGACAGGTGAACTCTACGAGTTCATTCTCGAAACGCCTTCGATAGTCGTTCTCGAAGGTTTTGTTAGAGAATTTTTCGTGATTTATTCGAAGGTGATATCTTTATCGAATTTTGTGGTCAAGCGGGTTGAACAAAATAAAATGTCAAAAGTAAATAAAATAATTTGTTGGTGGTTTGTACAAAATGGACCGAAATAAAATATAAAAGTGTTTTTATATTGTTTTAAAAAATTGTAAAATTATATGAGTAAATGTAAAAACGCGTAAAATTGCTTAATAATTTGAAAATTTCCACGTAAAAGTTTTGTGTTTTTGTTTTTTGTTTACAGTTCTCCCAATTCACACGAAACCTATACATGTGAGAGAGCAATATTAAAAATAGAGAGTCGGACTACTTTGTATACTTTGCTTCAAAACTTTATAATTTTAAAGTTGATATGTAACATGACGTATAAGTTGAAGTACTGAATAGATCATTTACTGTTTAAACCAGTGTTCCCCAAAACCAACGCACGCGTGCGTTTTGTCTCTTGTGTTATTCTCTTGATATGAATAAAAAACGCACGTATAAATTCAGTCTAGCACTAGCATTCAACGAAGCAGGTTGTGTTATCGCTTGTTGCTTGAAATACACTCATAAAAAATGTTTAATGTTATGTGGTAGTGAGGTACATAAGAATAAAAATATGAATATTTTTAATTTTTACTAAAAATAATATCATTTATTAATCAAAATTTTATGGTTAATTTGAAAGAATTATAAATTTTAATTTTTTATACAAAAAACAAGATCTTTTATTTTCATTTCCATTTTATTATAAATAATTTTACTATAAAAAGGAAGATATTTTTTTGGTGTATAATTTCAGAGCGGGAATGTTATACAGAACACACATTAACAAAATGTAAATGTATAAGTGTGGGGATCACTGGTTTAAACTCATATATTTAAATTTCAACTGTCATATGCAGTTAAAGTATGGGCCATGGTGAAATGAGTATAAGGTGAAATTGTAAGCTCAGCTGATTATTTTTTGCTTCATTTTGTGGTGTAAGACTGAAATCATTCGCAAAGTAGCTCTGGGTTGAGGAACAACTCTCGCGTCGTTGAAATTATTCCTTAGTATAGCCAGGCGGGCTTTTGTTGCTTGGCCTTCTGGAATTTTGCGCATCACCCCGCAATTGACTAAGGTTTATTTGGGATTGAAAATGGGCAAAATCAGTTAATAAACAAAAAAGTTATGGGCTAAAAACTAGAAACACAGGGTGTCCGTTTCATACTTTTCTGCTGATATCTCTCAAAAAAAAAGCATGTACGACAACGAAATTTTGTATAAATAGTTTGGGGGTCGATATAAACTCGAAAACCAAAATTGGGAGTAGTCCGCCATCTTTACCGCCCACCTCCCATATAACGTAAAATTTTAAAAAGTTGATGGTGGGTATATAGATTCGGCCGAGCCGAATATAACAACGGTGAATATAAGGATGTAAAAATTTTTGAGCGCAGATAAATATTTTTGAAGTTATAGGGCTTTGAAAATCGAATTTCCCTGAGAAGACCGACTATTGAGAAAAATGATTTCCAAAAAGCAATTTTTTTGCACAAGAAATTACAAAATAAAAATAAGTTGTGTTTATGAAACTTTTATATTATTTTTGTAAATGCACCCTTAAGAGCTTTTAATTGACACCTTAATCCTTGCAATCGGATATATATTATAGGAAAGATTTACGATTTTAAGTGAGTTAGGGAGGTAAATGAGTACCTTTCAGTCTTATTTCCAACGAAAAAAATAGCTGTTATTATTGCATTGTTGTAGTTGTTGCCTTTATGCATACAACTCATTCACCATGGTATGGGCCTTTCTCTTAGTTCATTGTACCATGTCCTAGTTAAACTATACTTTTTAAAGTTAAACTCATAACGTCATCGATTTATGGTTAAATTCGTACTGAAACCCCTACTTTATGCCTAAAATATACAACTCTGTATGATTTCTTCACAGATGTTTAATTTATTTTTTTGCTAACAAGACAAAAAAAATTCAAGATTTTTTTTATTTACTTCATTATTCAGCAACGAAACGCAAATAAATAAAAGTTTATTATAAAATAAAGAAAAAGTGAAAAAAAGTATAAAATTGCATATAGAATTATATAAACTTAGCTGTGCAAGATGGGAGACAACCAGGAAAAGGCTGCGCAACTAATGGCCGAGGCCGAGAAAAAGCTGACTCAACAAAAGGGTTTCTTCAGTGCATTATTTGGGTAAAGATCAAAAGTTAATAAGTAACAAAGAACTAGTTTGTGTGTTGTTTCTTTTCTTATTGAATATTAATTAATATTAAATGTGAAAGTGATTAAATGTGCGTATTTCTATTGAGGGACTATTAGTTAGTGTTAAGGAAAAATGGAATTAAATTAATTTTTGATAAAAAAAAACTGCTATTGATGTTATGTTGATGTATGTTAGGGAGGTGTTGTTTTGTTTGTTTAAGATTCAATATGTTGACTTGAAATCAAAGTACATTTTCTAACAGATGGAAAAATCCTTACTAGTATACGTCCTAATTGAGCCTGACATTGTCATAAACCTATTGCCACTCAGACCTAAGTATTGATGGAATTAACTTTATCACGGAAAAGATATTTGACGTTTAAACGATTACCAACAATGTATGATTTTCGCACGACTATAATTTTCCACATGGGGACAGAGTTATCTGTAAACAAGATCCCGGCTTCCCTAAATTAAGAACTTGCTTGATATTTGTGGAATCTTAACGTAAATGAACATATTGGGGCTATGGGAATTTGAAAAACTTTCTAAAGTTCAAAATTTGTTTCTTATAGAAAAATCATTTAATAGGAACTCTAGATCAATTTAGACCGATAATGAAACTTAATATGATTTGACAAATTAGTATTCAATTTAATTATTTTTTGATATCAATTATATTATTGAAGAAATGTGTGTTTTGTGCATAGTTATTGATTTTTTTTGTTATAGTAAGTATATAAAATAATCTCTCACGTTTATAAGATTTTGGACATAGTTATAATTTGTATGCTGATTATGAATCTACTATTCTTAAGCGAAAAGTTAAATTAAGAATTATTTGTTAATTTTTTTTTTATTTATTTATTTAAAAAAACTTAAAAAATTAGTCATAATATATATATATATATATATATATATATATATATATATATATATATATATATATATATATATATATATATATATATATATATATATATATATATATATGATTTTACGGTTCATTCAAGATTATAAGGCATTAGGACTTCAGATTGGCCAACTTGGAATAAAGTTTTCATATACGCTTCTTACATAAATGGGTGTGAACAAGGCCCTAATAGCTATTTGCACGTAGAAAAATATATATTGATTGTAATTAGGCATGTAGCGCTTGTAGGATTAAAATTATCTTTGTTGCATTAATAAAATGCTGCTTTTCTGAATGCTATTATTGCTGTTAATACAAAGCAGAATTCTTCATTCCATTTTTATTAATTTAATACAAAACAAAAAAATATTCTCTCACGTATCAAAAAAGTAATTGAAAACTAATTTTATTCTTTTATAACAGTGGTTCTTCCAATAAATTAGAAGAAGCTATTGAACTTTACCAAAGAGCTGGTAATATGTTTAAAATGTCCAAAAATTGGACTAAAGCTGGAGATTGTTTTTGTGAAGCTGCTACTTTACATGCCCGTAATGGTAGCCGTCATGATGCTGGCATTGGTTATGCCGATGCCTCAAATTGTTACAAAAAGGTAATAATAAACACATCACATTCATGTCAAATAATCGTTTAATCTAATTATAATTGATAATTTTGTAGGTTGATGTTGAGAAGGCTGTTGAATGTCTTTTAAAATCTATAGATATTTACACTGATATGGGACGTTTTACAATGGCTGCGAAATATCATCAATGTATTGCTGAAATGTATGAAAGTGATCCAAATACTTTGTCAAAAACTGTGCAACATTATGAACAAGCAGCCGATTATTTTAAAGGGGAAGAATCTGTTAGTTCAGCTAATAAATGTATGTTGAAAGTAGCACAATATGCCGCACAAATGGAAGATTATGAAAAAGCCATATCTATATATGAACAGGTATGAAAGGATATAATAAATTTGATTTAAACATATTGTTTTCATTTGTTTGGTCTATTATTAGGTGGCTACCACTTCTTTGGAAAGTTCTTTGCTCAAATATAGTGCTAAAGAATATTTCTTTAGAGCTGCTTTGTGTCATTTAAGTATTGATTTACTAAATGCTCAACATGCTATAGAGAAATATACTAATCAATATCCAGCATTCCAAGATTCAAGAGAATATAAATTTATTAAGGTAAAATGTGTTTTGTTTTATTAATTTTTAATTAAAATAAACATTAAAAATTTTTAGGATCTTTGTGAACATTTGGAGGATCAAAATATTGATGGTTTTACTGAGACGGTTAAAAACTATGACAGCATTTCACGCTTAGATCAATGGTATACCACCATATTATTGCGCATTAAGAAGGCTGCAGATGAAGATCCAGATCTACGATAAATATTTTAATACTTAAGAATTTAAGTCTTTTTTCTTTATAACACATTATTATACTCTATCATTTAAATACACCGTTTATTCTGTTTGTTGTTTTTTGTATACAAAAGAGGAAATTACCTTATTAATGATTATATACTTATATGTAATAGTAATATTTTAAAAAAATAATAAAAAATGGGATCAATCAACTGGTCTTGATATAGATATAAAATACTAGTGTCCAAAAACACAAAAAAAAAAAAAAAAATGCATTTTAATTTCTTAAAAAGTAAAAATGGAATAATATGTATATTAAAGTGCCTCACGAAAAAAAGTTGCAAATGTACCCCTCTAGAAATGAAGATTAGTATGTTCTTATACGATACCCAAAATATTACATCTCAATGTTAAGATTTACGTGAGCTGGACCATTTTTAAAACACCTCTAAAATTAGGTATTTCTTTCAATATCATTATCAAAATTTTAGTTATAAGAATATTAATTTCAAATTATGCCGTTAAAATTAACTTAACCAATTATGGACCGGAAATCCCAAAATATTATTTGTGCAACTAAAGGGTTAAATGAATGCACATATCAATAGTATTTAATGAGAGCTTTCCAATGATGCGCGAAAAATTTCCAAAATATTCAAATTTTAATAAAAAACTATTTAAAATAAAATCATTGAAAATTTTACTAAAATTTTAATTTCGCGATAATGAAAACAAATTTTTAATTATTTTTTGTTCAATATGTAGTAGACGTGGTTTTTGTATCATCCCAACAAACCAAGAAACGATACAGTATCATTTATGATATCATAATTTTAAAATTATATGATAAAATATCGAAATTATATTTTCCTTAGAAAAAAACTTCAAACATTTTCAGGAAAATTAAATTGAAAATTTTTGTATCAAAAAAATATTTTATGTTATGTTTTATATGCGAATTGAATTTTTACAGCTAAAATTAGTGTAATTGCAAAAAATTAACGCGTATAAGATGAAGAAACCAATATCAGCCCGGATTTAAAGGGGACTTGTATTCGGATTGCAAAAGTTTCGTATTACATGCAAAATGATTTGGAGCTGTATGAACATTGGTTTATTATGGCTATTTTATTAATTTTTGAAAACATATTTATAATATTATATATTGATCCAATCTTAGCATATATTTGTGTATATATTTTGCAATATAATTATCAAAAATTATGATATCATTTTCGAGTGTACCTTTTAGAAAGCAACCTATATCATTTTAGAATTATAAATGATATCATTCTCGGACTTCTATATCACCGAAATGATATCGTAATGATATCATTACGATATCATTTGGTTTGTTGGGATATATTGTAATTTTTTTGACAAAAAGTTAAATACTATGTATACTGTCGACCGAAAACCACATTTTTGGAAGTATTTTAAAAATGGTCCAGCTCACGTAAATTAAATATTTAAACCGAAATATTTTGGGAATTAGTTTAAAACATATCAAACTTTACCCCCTGTTTTTATAAAACGAACGAAAAATTCGTTTCGTCAAAATGTATGGAAGACAACAAATAAATTTCAAGTTTATTTGTTGTTTTCAATATAAATTGTCGAAACGAATTTTTCGTTCGTTTTATAAAAACAGGGGATTAATTTCAGTTGGGTACATTTGCAACTTTTTTTGTCCCCATACAAATCAAGGCACTGTAATGTATATAAGTTTCGTTCTGCCAATTAATAAAAAATTACTTTTAGGGGAATACCAGAACTCAATTAAGATGATCATAAAATGCGATTTTAACAGGGAAGTTAAGCTTTTAGCAAATTGTTTACTGCATTATGTGACTAAATCACAAATTGAGCTACAGGAGTCAAAAATTAACCACATCGAGTGTGATAAAGAACATTTCCTGTTTTATTGATATTTCAATTTTTAACAAGCTTGTAGTAGTAGCGGGACCACTTATCGGTCCCGCTGTGCATTGTGTCCTAATACTATATTAAAAATATTAAGAATATTCAACAAAATCTGAAAAATTAAATTTTTCAAAAAAAATAAAAAAAAGAGCTCTGTAATAACTAAATAAAAATATTAGTTTTATTTATTAATTATTTTATTTATTTAAAATATATAATATTTTGTTGACAGTATATCTTTAATATTCAAGCAAAAACAATTCTTCAGAAATATTACCACAACATGGTCCCAAAGAATATAATAATTATATTATAAATCTCGTATTTACTTTAAATAAACTATAAAATATCAGAAAAACAAGTTATTTTCTTTTTATATTTACTTAATATTTTATAGTTTGTTTTTTGTATGTTAAATAATTAAACAACTCGAATCGAGATGTTCTTTAGCTTGGAAATATGTATATGAAAAAACAAATCAATTTGTTTGTGTTTTTTAAAAAACCTTTATATGTGAACATAGCATTCTAATATAGAAAAAACAATAAACATAAACGATAACAATTGACCCACAATTCAATACATTTCAAAACACCCTGTTTTTCTTACTATCAAACAAACTCACATCTCTATCTACTATGATTATGTCATTTTTGACATTTCACTTTTAAAACAACAGTAAGAATTTGTAGACAAAACAGAATAGACAACAAATTTTACAACATCGCGCAGTGATAATAAAATTAAGTGGAAACAAGAAAAAAAAAGAAAAACAATCAAAAGAAAATTCCTCTACAGGGAAATTTGTTTTTTTTTTTTCATGAAATCAAAGAAAATTTTTACAAAAGAGAGTGAAAATTATAAAGCTATTAAAGGATATTTTACTATCAAAAGCTGTGAAACTTTCAACAAGAAAGGACGCCTAGAACAGCCCCAAAATATTTTTTTGTCGTACAGGTTAAAGCAGACCAAAATTAAAAATTTTTTGTTTCTGCTTTTCGATTTGTGATTTAATGGCTATTTTTTTTCAAGTGTGTGAATGTGTGTGTCAGAAAAAATTTACCAAATAAGTAAAATAGTGATAAAAAAATGTTTAAAAAATTAAACAAAAATTAAAAAATAAGGAAAAAGTCTATGATGAAAAAAATATTACTTAATTAAATTTGTCTCGAAAAAGTGTAATAAATAAAAATAAAAAAATGTTTATTACAATTGTATGTGTTCCATTTAAAAACAAAAGTGTGTGCGTATGTTAACTATTAAATTTTTAGCTAATGCTGCTAATATATAGTGCTTTTTGTTGTTGTTGCTAAAATAAATTCTAAATTATTAATGAGGCACACAATAAAACATCTTTAATAAAATCAACAAAAAATCTAAAAATATTTATTTAACAAAAATTAAACAATAACAATAAGAAAAAAAATTGATAAAAAACATTTGTTATTATTAACCTCTTCCCCTTTCCCAGTAGTAATTATCCATTTGAAATAAAAACTTTATCAACCCCTTCTGTCCCCTCCCTTTTTTCTATATAAACTGTAACGCTTTGGTTGTAAATATGGCCAATAATAGTTCTGGATCTAGTGTGGGCTCTGCAGCAGCTGTTGGAGGCGTTGCCACTATGCCGGGTGTTTCTGGTGCTGTGGCTACTTCTTTAAACAACTCCTCCAATAGTGATTTGTGGCGTGAATGTGTAGATTGGCTGACACGCTGCCAAATTATACAACCTGATCATATGGCTAATGCTCCCACTTCGGAAATACGTGTTCTGGCCTTGACTCTACGCGATGGTGTGTTGCTGTGCAATTTAGTGATGCATTTGGATCCCACCTGTATGGATGCTAGCCAAATGAATAGGCGACCACAAATGGCTCAGGTTAGTTGAAGTTAATTTAATTAATTGTAGATACTGTGAACATTTTTAGGTTTATTAGTCAATGATTTGTAAAATAGGATGTGAAAAAAGATGAAGTCTTCAAATACTTAATTATCGTATAATTATCAAAATATATATTTTTTAATTTTAACAAGGAATTATTTTAATTTGAATTATTATGTTCATTATTTCAATGATATAAATAATAATTTTGAGAAAGTGTCACTCCGTACAACCGTTATTAATGTGTAGACAAAAATTTTGTAGGAACACCCCTCAAACGATGCGTAAAAATTAGATGAATATGGAAAAAATATTAAAAAAAAAAAATTTTAATTGATCTTCAGTTCTCTACCAGCTATTGAATGTCACAGGTCTAGAACATTTCGTCCAAATTATTCGTAATTTTAAGCCAATTATAGAAAAAATATTTTAAAAAATGTTCCTTTTAAGGCTAAAATTTTAAAAAATTGCATTGTGGTAAGAACTGTTGATAATATGTAATTTTCCAGCTTTTTTAAAAAAATTGTTCATCCAAATACCTTAAAAAGTCTTCTAGCGAACGAAAATCCCATTGGAAAAATTTTTAAAATATTTTTTCCATAACCAGCATAAAATTACGAACTTTTTGATACCCATTTCGATTAAGAAATCGAAACTTTTTTTTACCAAAATGTATGGGGCCCATGATTTTAAAATCGGGACACTCTAATATACATGCACAAATTGTACATGAATGCTAGTATACTATAAGTAGTGATCAATAAATTTTCCAGAAATAAGGCGTGCGTTTAAATAAAACGTAAGATACATTTTTACAAATTTAAACTTTATAATCGAAATATATTATTTCTGAGACCTTCTTAAGGTTAGGAGAGATCACAAACGACCCATTGTGATCTCTTTAAGATATAAAAAAAGAATAGGGTGACCTACTTAAACTCAGTTTAAATCAGGCCAGAATACTCTTAATATAATGTTTTATGGTAGGATTAGTATTAATGTTGACATTCTTTCACATAATTATTTGAGTTTATTCTGACTAAAGTCATACATCTTGTTGTATTTATAGTAAACACAATACTATTCAGGAATATTTTTCGATAATTTTATTATTAAAAGTTATACCTAGGAAGGTGAGGAAATCCAGCAAAGTGAAGCACTGAAAAATTATTATTATTTATTATTATTATTATTTTAATTATTCTGGACCTTAAAGTTCTTCTTACCATTATTATTTAAATCTTTCTTACCTTCTTTTGATAAAAATATATGTTTAGGTTTCTGTTGACCTACATTGGATTTTGAAAAAAAGTAAACAACGATTTCAAGGCTGAACATACTTGACATATCTGTGGGGAGCTTCTCCACTTTTTGGGCTTGGTATTTATTTTAACTTTTTGTAACTTTTCCTTTTCTAAAACAAGTTTCGTGCCATTTAATAATTTTATGTTAAGCTTTTTGGTTAACCTGAAATTTAATTCCTTATTTTTGAGTCATTCAACTAAGTTTTTCTAATAACTTCAAAATAATATTTATTTTTTAATAATGTTTAAAAAGTGTTAAATTTGAAAGCACACAAATAGTTTAGTAAATAACATATAAAAATGTGGTGAAAGTTCAGGATATTGGTAGCTATTGAATGTGATATTTAGTTTTGTAATATTCGAACTCCTTAACCCCTGTTTAATGTGCAATCTATATAATTCAAATAATCATTATTGTTATTTTTTAAACTATTGTACATTTAAATTCTTTTACACAATTTTAATTACTTGCTTGATTAAATTTGCAAAATTTATTATAATTTCACTCATACTTAATTATACAACAAATACGAGGAAAATGCTTAAAGATTTTTGAGGAAAAACTGTAATATAAAAATTAACATTTATTCTGTATATTAGTTAGAACTCTAATTATAAAAAAAAAAAATATATATAACAAGTAATGTTATAGTTGATCTTATCCGACACTGCATAATAGTACATGGATGTTAAAGTTATTTTCGAGAGGGGCCTTATAGGGTTAGGTTAGACAGGTGACCTCCAACAAGTTTTTTTTTTGGTTCACTTGGGTCCTTCTGGTCCCTGTGTGTTACCTGTAAGTACAAGAAAGAGAGAGAAAGGGAGAGAGGAAGGGAAAAATAGGTGAGGGCGAGAGGAGGGAAAGAGAGATATTAATAGATTAAGATAATAGAGAAAGCAATGTGCAAATTATAGAGGAGGAAGTTGTCAAGAAGTAGGATGAAGAAAAAAGTAATAATGAGTATTAAAGTTATTCAAAATAGAGCAGTCATCTCCAGTGAGTATAGTGATTAGAATCAGCCACAGTCCCTTACAAAGGCACTATTGCTCTCTATTCTGATAGTATTCTGTTGTAGTATCTCTGTCCTAGATGATCTAAAAGGAGATTTTCCAGTGCAGGGCAGTTACAGAAGAGATGTTGAATGGATTCCTCTTCCTCTTCATTACAGATTCTGCAGAAATCATTGGATTGAATTCCCAATCTTGTTGCATGAGTTCCAAATTTGCAGTGACCAGAAATTGCTGCTGTTATATAACCTAGTAGTGTCCTAGGCAGTTTTAGAAGAAACGTCGACCAACGCTTATCCAACGTAGGCCATAACATTCTCGTTGTTATGCACGTGGGTTCATGTACCCACTTTTGCTGTGCCATTTCATACATTGTATCTTCAATACGCTGCTTACAGGCGTTGAGAGGTATGGCACAGAGATGATCCACGCTTTCATCCTGCATTTGAGCACCCCTCTTTGCCAGTTCGTCTGCAATGCAATTGCCTTATCTCGTCCCGTGTCCGCGCACCCATATCAGTGCGATGTTCGAATGTTTCGCCATCTCATTCAGGGATGTGCGACATTCATGGACCATATTCGAGGTGGAAAACACACCTATCAGGGATTTTAAAGCTGCTTGACTGCCAGTAAATATTGCGATATCTCTACCGTATATTGATGGCCATTATTTTAGCCTGTAGAATGCTACATTCTTTTGGGAGTTTAAACAACAACCGCTTCCCAAATTTTTCGATGTAGACACCAGCACCAATCTTCATCTTGGAACCATCTGTGAAAACACGAAGGATTCTACTATATGATGAGGTATGATCCAGGGCTCCAGGGTGAACCAAAATAGAGGATATGAAGAGCTTTGTTAAAAGAAGTTTAGGCTTACACTAATCCATTAATTCTGGAATTACTGGCGTGACCATATGACCTGTGTTAACCAGCAATCATTGGCGCTAATAGGGGAACTAAGGACCATTATGAACTGATATGTTTGATATTTTACAGGGAGATATTAACATCTTTATATCGATTTAATAATTTATGTTGGATTTAAAAAAATTTAACTGCATTATGTGAAATATTGAACCGATCATAATCAATTTAAAAAGCTTTCGTTGTTGGTGGGTGTTGGCTCAAACTTATAATTATTAAACGCCTTATAAAAGTAGCACATATGTAATATCGCAATCGACAATGGCATAAGGTTCTATTATATATGTGGTCGATTTTTTTGTGGCTTTCTTGATTATCTCATACAAAATGTTTTTTAAAAATGACTATTCATAAAACCACAAAAGTATTCATGATTATTATTTGAAGTTAATTGAACAAATTATGTTGATATTGTACAACACTATGCTCTAAAAAGTGCTTTATGGGCATAAAAAATGTCTCTAAAAAATCAAAATATTTGATTCATTTGAAGCCCAAAATAAAACATGATTCGACATATCTTTGTTTGCCGTGGTTATCACTACATAAATTTGTGTATAATTAGAAATATTATTAACAGTTTTCTTAATTACTGTTATCTGATATTGAAATGATTTTTATAAAATTTTTTTCGATTTATTTACGTTTAACATCGCTAATAAGAACATTATTAGAAAGTAATTTTTTAAAATTATTTTTATTATAATTTATTTAAATAATATTTGTATTTTGTATTTTTATATATTTTTTAAATACATTCTTGTATAACCTTCCTAAATAAAAAGTCAATATCAATTTACCAGTTATGATTCTATAAAAATAAACTTAACTATTTCAAACAAACTGTCAATGGAATTACTAGTACTAAACAAAGATACAAAAAGTACTCAGTTATTAAAATATCAAAATCGTTTATTTACTTGTATAAGTTAAAATAAATGGTAGTCAAGTCTATAAGTAAAAAAGTAAAATAATAAAAAAAAAAAAACATAAACGGTAGTCAAGCCCCAGAACAAGAGCAAAAAATGTCAACTGTTAAAATAATATTTACTAAAATAAGGTAAACAAACAGACAAAATGGTATTTAGTCTACAAAACACTACAATAATAACAACTACAACAACCAAGAATAACAAAAACAACACAGCTATACGCATTCAACCACAAACGCCCCACTGAGAATAATCAATGATAAGACGAAATAAGACAAATGAAGGAGAAGAAGCTTATGAAGGAAGATGATAATGTAGAAAATGAAGAAAAGTTTGTTTGATTCTTGAACAAAATTCTGACACATTAACATTTGTACGCGAGAAAAGGGCATACAATATTATACACAAACATACATATGTTTAAGTATATATTCAATAGCACAACGACAACATGAAACATACGCACCACAGCATAAATAATAAATGTAGTTCCTACAAATATTCCAAATAAAGAAGAGTCCAGTATGAAAAATATTTTGTTAAGAGGCCTTACAAAAGGCCCTCTAGTGCTATTACAATCTCATTTCTCTTTTTATATTTTATGATACTAAAAAGGTATTATTTTGTCACTAATAGTAAGAAGCACTTCTAAAAAATACATTTTAGAAATCATTCACAAATTAAGGAATTAAAACTCTGTAATGGATTATAAAAGAAAAAATACTGAGACATTTTCTTAGGTTTTTTATGGGTGACAGTATGAAATTTGTATTAAATGTTTTAGAAAGTTTTTTACTATTATGGTATATAAAAAGGCCACTACCCTAAAAGCCTTTAATTTATTTTCTGTTAAAAATGTTTGGATTCATAAAATTGATATTTATTGATGTGATGTTTGAGAATTAAATTTAGAAAAATGAAGAGTGATTGGGAGTAATATAGACATAAATAATTCTGAATAAATAAAGATAAATATGTTTGGCAGGGACATTTTTTAAGTTGACAGTTTTGTATATACATAACACATAATTTTGAACTTGATTTTTAGTAGCTATTACACACAAATATTCTACTTTTGATTTAAATATTTTTTCTTATTTTGTTTTCATTTTATTAACTTTTAAAAACTTAATTTCTTTAACAATTTTCAATGAATTGTTTCTTCTAAATATTTAAATACAATTTAGTCAATTTGTTCAAGTTGTAAAATTTTGCTCTTTATTACGAAATCATTGATATTTTTATGATTAATAAAAAATAAAAAAATAAAATTATTCTAAATTCAACGTGTCAAGTACGCATCAACAGTGAGCAAAATAAATTCAGCCAACTGTTAAATGTGTTTTATTTATTTAAATAAACATAATTGTTGTTTCTTTTGGTATTTAAACATATAACAAAAATATATAATATTTTTGATTATCATTATCCGTAAAGAGAAACACGTTAAATATTTTGCGCTCAAATTAATTCGTAAGAATTGAATAAATTGTACAAATTATTGTAAATATATATTTGTATGTATGTGTCGACAAATACGAGGGTTATGATAACAATTTATTTCGATTTTCATTAAAATACTACAAGATCTGCAAAACCTCGTTCAATATCGTGGGACAGTTTGTTTTTTTTAAATATCTCATTTTTAATTATTTCCATTTTTTAAATTGCTTATCAAAAATTTCTCATTTTTGGATTAGGAAATTTTTAAATTAAGCCACAAAAGCAAATATTTTTAGAGAATATTTTTTAATTTTAAAGAGAATATTTTTGTTTGTTTTTAAAACGCTTATTCAAAATCTTTACTATACTAAGGGAAAAATTGTTTCAAAATCCACAACCGCTGCACATTGGCGTAAAAGGGGTCGAAATATTATATTGATAACGTTTTATTTTTTTTAATTATTATTAGGTAAAAAAATCATTTCTAGAACTTTAAGATTTTTTTTGGCAGAATGGCAATGTCCGTCCGTTTATACATTAGAGTTAAATGGGTCGAAAATGATGCATTATTCAGGGAAAGGTGATATCAACACTTTAATGATCACGTTTAATTTTCCTATTTATTAGTAAGTAAAAAATGCGTTTTTAGAATTATAAGATGTTTTTTTGGCTGAATGGAAATGTCCGTCCGTCTAAAAATATATCGAAAATGGCACCTAATTCGGGGAAAGCTGATATTATCAACGCTTTAATATTTAAATTTGGTTTTTATATTAGTCAAAAAAGTAAAAAAATAATACATTTATGGAATTTTAAGACCTTTATAAAGAATTCTAATATTAGTCCTTCCGTCCGTATGTTTATTAATTTTTGCAAACTTTATTCGATAGACAAAAATGGCATCAATTTGTTATTGCATAGTTTTGCATATTTAGTCGAAAATGTTTAACAATTTTATAGTTTATAGTGCTATTGAGAAAATCGAAGCTGCAGAAGGCCCTACTGCCGAAAAAAATAAAATTAAAATTCCAAGCTTTTGTCAAATATTTGACAAAATGTGAACATAGCTAAAGGTTGAATACAAATTTAAAAAAGTACAAAGAATTAAAATCTTATAATTTTATAATATACGAACGTATAAAGGCCCAACCACTCAACAAAAAATCATCGTATCACAATCAGCTGTTTCAACCAGCTTTATGCAGATGTGTGTATGTAGCTATTGACACAAAGGTTCTATGTAGCGTATCGCAGAAATCTACAGAAAATAGATTTTTACGTAGCTGCGTGAGTTTTTAACAACCCTGTAATTAATTTTGCTCACAAAACAACCGAAAAACAGGGTTCTTTACACAATGAATGTTGAAAAACATATGTTACGTTTACTTTTGTTGACTGGTTGAACAAAATGTTTCACGCTACTTTTCTTCATTCTACGTTGCGATGGAAAGTTGACTGGTTGGGGCTTAAGCCTGCCAATGTCAAAATATGCACAAACACGCCTTTCCATTCCCTAATCGAAATTAATGATTTGAAGATGTTCGAATCTGATGGGATAATAGTAATTTAAGTATTAAAACAGTAGAATTCTTAAAACAAAAAGAAAAAAAATCGAAATGAAAAAAATTGCTTAGAAAAAAAAAAAAAAACACATAGATCCGATTATCTCCGCTTCCTGACAAAAACTGGTTCAGTTAGGATTTGCAGTACGAATAGTTATATAAGTGAGCCGAATTTTAATTCTCTACCACGTCTGGGAGTTTCAGAAAGCTCTGAGAAGATAAAAAATGCTTAGAATATGACACATAAATCGTCGTCCGAGAGCTTCAGAAAGCTCTGGAAAATTATGATAAACGTTTTTTGTGCAACTGTTAGGGTATCCAATTATTGGAGTATTTACATTAATCGGTTTATTCGACAAATAATTATTCAATGTTAAAAGTTGATCGGTTAATAACCGATTATTGACAAATTATTCGATTAACCGAATAACCTTTGTTATACATGTAAAACATATAAATTACACAAATTATAGCTTTTAATCTATTTAAACAGTTACTTAGAAACATGATATAAGATCAAATTCTTTTAAAAGGAGATAATTTCGTAATTATTTTCTCCTATTTGTACGAAATATTTTCATTTATTAGCTAATACTATAAAATATTCTACTTTTTCCGCTTTATTTAATACATTTTTCATGTAAGTATATTTTCCGTGTAAGAATGATATTTTGTTAAATGAGTCTATATTAATATTTTTTGGGTGCATTTAGGAGATGATAATTAAAAGTATTATGACTAGTAAAACTTTGAACTTACTTTACCCAAAGTAATGTTTAAGAATTTCTATTGATACAAGTTTAATTATTTATGAAGATATAATATTATTACCTTTTATTGACGTTTTTTATAAAACATTCTATCCCAACAAAAAAAAAAAAAAGCATCTAAAGAAGTCAGAATATACTGAATTTGTGATCCAGAAATAGCACAAATTTGTTCAATGAATTGCATTTTTTGATACCTGTGTTATGTCATGCCATATTCACGATTTTGTGCAAAATTGCAATGAACATACAAATTTTTTTATAGACTCCAGGAAATTAGTTTCAATTTTTATTATTATTTTAATAAAGAAAATTGCATAACATTATTTTGTTACATTGTTTTGCATAACATTGTTTTGTCATTTGTTTCAGTTATTTTCTTTTTTTGGAAAAATAACATTTTTACTGGAATGTAATAGACCTCTTAAAAAGATGTAGTTTACATAAATTTATCATAAAAATAAAAAATTTTCTAATTTATAACTCGAGAAAACTACATTTCGGTTAACCGGTTATTCGACACAAATTATTCGGTTTATTCGTTATTTGAAAATGGACAGTTTTAAATTATTCGGTCAGTTAATCGACAAAAATTAACCGAATAACCGAATGACGGTTAATCGATTGGATACCCTAGCAACTGTTGTTACCTCAACCATAAATACGCGTTGATTTTGACGTTTGTCTTGATGAAAGTTTGTCTAATATAAGTTGACACTTGGCAACTACAAATTGTTTTCAACTTGACAAATTACATTTGAACTTGTAACTTGACAAACTTCTAAAATATCTTGACAATCAAGTTCATTCAAGGCAGTCTGGCAACCCTAGTCAAATATCAGTATTGTTTAAATGTACTTTTTTTTTAATAGAATGAAAAATTAAAGATTAATAAATTTAATAAAAATCGAGTATATAGCGACTCTCGTATATTTGTTAATTTCTTATTCACAGTATGTCAAGAAAATGTTTTTACATTAAAAGAAAACATGAATTTGTCGAAGTTTGGCTTTAAAAAAGTATATAATTTTTTGCTAATGTAAAAATTTTTAATACGAATTTGTTAATTAATATGTTTATTATTATATAGCTCAAAGAAACTTAATATTTAATGATTTAAACTATTAGAAATGGAGCAAAAACTAAACAAACACAAAAATCTTAGTGTCAAGAAATTCTTTTTACATTTATAAAACTGCTTAAGAAAATCAAAAATTTTCGGAATTTTTTATTTTAAATGCTAACAGCTGGTATATTTAACTGCTTGTGGAACCTTTTTCATCAAATAAAATTATTAACGAGTGTCACAGTCAATTGGAATTTTGTATATTCCAACATTAGTGCGTTTTTTTAGTTTATTATGGTCCTGTAATACCTTTTTGTCACTTTTTTCTTCAAATAAGGAGAAAAAGATGATGTGGGATGAAAGTTTGGACCTTATGCTGGTATATTTAAAGCTTTTTGTAAATAAATTTTGCTGCATTATCATTATTTGCTCATATATGCTTGGAGTCATTATTTTTCTCATGACTTGAATTTTAGTTTTCATCCTTCATAAACTCATATTTATTAACACTTTTTATTAAATGAGCTTTAAAGGTCTAGAAATGTTACTGCACACCTGTTTTATTTCATAATAAAACCGATTTTCCAACTATTTTGAATAAAATTTATCTGTATTTAACAATATCTTTTAAATACGAATATTTATTATTTAATTTTCTAAATGCTTTGTAAAGGATTTTGAAGGTTTTCGGCGTATTCTGAACGTATTAAATTGTATTATTATATAGTTTAAACATTCCTGTACAACATACAATTCGTTCCATAACTTTTTAAGCTTATCAACTTAAATCATTGGGAATGATTGTAATTGTTGAATACTTTGTCACCATAAGAGTGTTTATTTCCATGTAGTTTTCCATCTGTAATTGTAATCCATCTGTGTTTTTTTCATTGTTTCTTGGAAGATAAAATTGATATACCCTTTCCACAGCACTTTATTATAAGCCCTAGTGGATATATTCAAATTTTTCTTAATTTTTCTAGTTTTAACTCTGCCAAATATTTGAAGAAGATGGGTATTAAGAGATATCAACTATAATATTACGGGAATTTAGGATCGATTTAATATTCTATTAAGTATATATCTTCATAAGGAATACATTTTTACAATATCTTTAAAAATTTTCCCGAATTGGAGGTTATAAAAACCCCAAATGGGTTTATGATCTGGAGTTTTTTCTTTTGACTTACTTAATACATAATTTATGGATTACTCGTAATATATAACATGGATTTGAACACATATTCTTGTACTATGTGATTATAATTATCACACTGACAATTTATCCCAAAGTTCAAAAATTGTTTCACATAGCGAAAAAAACACAAATGTAAAAACATTTTCTTGACAGGTAGATTAAAGAGTATGTGTAGTTTTTCTTGTTGTATTTTCGTAATTACATTCATAATGAATTTTTTTCTGGTAAAACCCGTTAAAGAAATATACCTAAAACAAAATGTAACAAAAAAAATTTGCAATGTTATAAACATTTGCAAATATTGTAAAATAAAGTTGAAATAATAATTTTTTTTGTAACAAAAAATGTTATAAACATTTCCAAATATTGTAAAATAAAGTTGAAATAATAATTTTTTTTTCAATGTAAAAACATTTTCTTGACATACTGTATATTATTTAGATGTGGCAAACAATTATGTACTTGAATTAAAAATAGAATTGTTTTTGTAAAATTAATAAAAAAAAAATAAATGTTTATATAGCAGTAATAAATTTTCTGTTTTTTTATTTTTTTTTTGCTTGAGTGATCGTTCTACGCATGTGATAAATAGAATAAAATAAATTTTTTAACAAATTGTGTTAAATTTAAATATTTGTAAACATCATTTAGAAATTTTCGTTTAAGGTTTTATATACGTTTCATATGCAATATAAAAAAATAATAAAAACAAATAAAACCACTTGTGACTGACTGCCAACCAATCTACCAACCAACCAAGTGCCAATTTGCTTGGCAATGTTTTTCTAAAGAAAAAAAAAAAAATTAATTCATTCATTCATCCATCCATCTCCATCCAACTCTGTCAAATGTTTATCCTGTGTTTGTTATTAGTAACGCTTGTTGATTTTATAAAACCTTCTTTATTTTTCTGTAGTCGTCCTATAATCTGAATGTACTTATGTATGTATGTTTGTATATCTGTCTGTATGTGGCTGAGTGCCTCTTTTATTTCTTTTTATCATGTTGTTGCTATTGTAATGGTATGTACAGTCGTCCTGTTTGGTGTTTGTGATTATGATGGTTGTGGACAAAAAGTACTATATTAAAAAAAATGTACAAAAAAAAAAAAAAGCTTTGTCAATTCGTCATTTCATGTTAATTCGCATGTTTTCTTTATTTTATTTTACACATTTTATTTTTTGTCTACGTTTTTTACGTGTTTTGTTATTGGTGGTGTTACTTTTCTTTTTTTTTTTTGGTTAAACAATATTGTTATGTTTTTAGTATTCTTATACAAATTGTAATTCTTCATTTCAATGATGGAATATTAACGATATAATTTCGCTGATATAACTGTGAAATGAACGATTTTTAATGTGTTGGATCAATGATTTTAGAAATCAGTGCATTTTATAAATCTTAATAGGCAATTAAATCTTGAATTATATTGATTCCTATATTATTTTTTGCAAACTTTATTTCTCTCAATTTCTCAAGAGATTGGCTCGTAAAGATCGCTTCTTTAACGAAAGTCAGTTATTTATTTTCAACGCGTAATATCTTTTACTTTATTTTAATTTAGCAAAAAAAAAAAATTTTTTTTGTGAAAACCTGACACGGATTTTGAGAGAAATTCCCGGTTTTTTGTCGTAGACAAAATAAACAAGAGAGAATGTTATATTCGGCTCGGCTGAATCTTTATATCCACCATCAACTTTTTAAAATTTTACGTTATATGGGAGGTGGGCGGTAAAGTGGGCGGACTACGCCCATTTTTTGCTTCCGAGTTTACATTGGCAGCGTTACCGTTGAGAATTTTTAAAAAGTGTCCAAAAAAGGGGATTTCAAAATAAGAAGTCGCCAAAAAAGGGGATTTTTTGAAAAAAAGGGGCCAACTGCTTTAAAACCTAAAAAAAACGCCTTAAAATTTGTTTATTTAACAACAAAAACAATAAAAATTTTGTATTTTAAGAAAAACTACAAAATTTAGTTTTATAAATAACAAAATAATTTATAATTTCTTTACAACAATTTGTATTATTGCAAAAATAAAGTTTTATTTGTTCTGTATTTTTGTGCGAGTTCTTCACTCGTACTCTAGTCTTTCAAATCCCCATCGGACAAATTTAGGAAGGAAAGCATGGATCCACAAGTATTGGCTAAAGTCTGTTAGACAAATTATTTTTTATTATTGATAATTTAGTAAAAAAAAAACGTTCCCCCGAGGGATTGCTATGAGGAATGTAAAAATATAAATTAGGATATAAGTATTTATCGTATATTTTTTTTTTTAAGCCAGTCCATATAAATAAATAGTTCATAAACTTGATTATTTTCAGTTACTAATAGTTTCAGTTCATCTATAAGTACTCCGCGACTTTTTATATCACTGTACTGTAAAACAATCTCAAAATGATGAATTTGTTTGTTGAAAATAATATATAATGAGTCGATATATTTCAAATAACTTAGTTTCTCATCATTTAGCACATAGTCTTAAAAAGTCGCCATTTAGTCGCCATTTAAAAAAGTTGCCAAACGGTAACACTGTACATTGGTCCTTGAACTATTTGAACACAATTTCGATGAAGTTTCACGTTATATGGGAGGTGGGTGGTAAAGTGAGCGGACCACGCCCATTTTTGGTTTCTAAGTTTACATCGATCCTCAAACTATTTATACAAAATTTCGTTGTCATACATGCTTTTGTTTAAGAGATATCAGCAAAAAAGTATGAAACGGACGCCCTGTGTTTCCAATTTTTAGCCTATAACTTATTTGTTTATTAACCGATTTTGCCCCATACAAACCTTATATAAGATAAATATTTGTGCCATATTTCGTCCCTCTACGTTGTCCCGTTCGAGCCCTATCCTGTTTTCCGTTGAAACTTAGACATATAACATATTTTTTACTGATCGTGTAGCATGAGGCTGAGCAATTTTAAATAATTTTTTCGTATAAAGCTAATTTTTACGCATCGTTTGAGGGGTCCTCCTACATCGAAATCTCGAAAAAGGCTTTCCTCGGGACACTCTAGTGTACACACAATCTTAAAACAAATGTTGTATTACTTTAAAATTATTAAAAAAAATATGTAATGTTAATATTTTACAAAATTTAATTACTATTTTATATCTTCACTTTATATATTTAATAAATTTACCCAATAAAATTAATTTCCTTTAGCTTAAATCATTATCAAATTTCAAATTCATACCAAACTACTATTTATATTAAAACAATGACCAAATTCAACAGTTTACTTCAACATAAGTAATCTCTTCAGAATATTCAACATCCTCTTTCTTTATTTGTGTTTTGTTGCATGAATATGTACATATTTTGAAGTTTCTATTGTTTGCAGTAGTTATGTATTGTTTGTCCTGATAACTCTTCAAAATAGAATGGAACAATACAGCTTTTATACATTTGCACACATATAGCAACAACTTGTACATTATATATTCAGATTTCTTTTGTTGTATAAAATTGCCTGGAAAAATGATACTAGTGACATACAATCATCAACAATGCCCGCAGAATGGGTGTATGCTTAAAGTCCTAAAGAAGAGAAAAAATAAAAATAAAAATCTGAGTTCATCATTTTAATGTTTGTTTTCTTCGTCATTCTCATGATTGTTGTGGATAAAAAAAACTTTGTTAAAGTTCTTCTTTCTACCATCTGTAAAACTAGTAGCTAGCTGATAGGTAGCAGGCAACAAACAGCACTATTCCCTTTAAATGTTTAACTATACGGATTTTGTTTTAGTGGTTTTTTGCCATTCTGGCTTTGTTTGTGTTTCATTTACATAATGGGTGCAATAGTGGTAAATAATAAAATAATCATAATAAAAGCTGCATCAGCAACAGACATTTATTATTTTTAGCCATTTAGTTTCTTTTCTTTTTTTTTTAGAGACCTAGTAGGAAATTTTATAAGTAAAATTTTAATTACACTACAAAATAATTTTTAAATAATTACTTTTTTTATGATGAAAATATAATTTTCATCATAAAAAAAAAGTAATTTTGCTACTGCCTTAATTAATACTTATCTGATTTTGGATTATTATGAGAAGAGAACAAACATGTCTATTTCTATTTATCTATTAAAGTTACCGTGTTATTAGCATTGACAAAATCTGGTTTCATAATTTAACCAAACATTGGTCCAGTTTTTTTTTAATACGGACATATTTTAATCCGGTTTTCTGTAAAACAGATATGATTAATGTGTTCATATTTTGGTGATTCTAAAAATAAAGTTCGGACGTATTTGTATCTGACTTATTTCATATCAAAGTTTTAATTATAGCTTGTAAAGATGAAGCAGAATAATTTGATGAAGTGCAGAATAATTTTATATCAATGTTTTATATTCTCAAAGCTGGAATTAAAGAAATATACAGATAGATAGATAGATAGATAGATAGATAGATAGATAGATAGATAGATAGATAGATAGATAGATAGATAGATAGATAGATAGATAGATATAGATAAATAGATGGATAGATATAGATAGATAGATAGATAGATAGATAGATAGATAGATAGATAGATAGATAGATAGATAGATAGATAGGTAGATAGATGCTGGACTTTTGTTCCCTATACCAAGTTGAGTCTTTGAATAAATTTAATTATCTACTTACATAGATAGATAGATAGATGGATAGATAGATAGATGGATAGATAGATAGTTAGATAGATAGAAAGATATATAGATGCTAGAAGAATTTTATCTCCCAAATTTGTGGTGGACAACCCCAAAAAACACAATTTTTATCCCTAAAATATTTTTATAGAAATTGAATGTTTACAATAAATTTAAAAAATTAAAAATTTTACTTAAAATTTCCTATAAAAATGAATTTTATTGCAAATTTTTCAAAAATTGTTTACGCCAGTAAAATTTATTGAAAATGTTCAATAAAAAAATTTATGGAAAATTTTCTATAAAACCCCTTATGGCTAAGGCTTTGATATTTGGTGTTTCTGATAGTTTTTTGTATTTAATGGCTCTTTAGTGGTTTTAGTTTATTTATCTCGATGTACGTTTAATTTTGAAGATCATATTGAAAAGTTTCTGAAATTCTTCTGAGAGTTTATTTCAATAATATAAGTATATTTGCCACATTGTATGAGATTTCGTCTGGAACATGCACATATTATAAATGCCTCACGTTTTATATGGCTTTGATGTTTTTTGGGGTTCTGCAGTTTATGTTACTTCTTGGTTTAATTTTTGTTATGATTGTAAAATATGGTATTCGTAGACGTGAACGATATATCTGGTTATTGCAAACAATGTATTGGCTGTTCTTTTCGAGACTACTTGGTTTTATTTTGTATTTTTTTTATAGGGCTAAGAAACGCGTGATTTTGTTCCAAATTTATTTTTTCTCATTATACCAGGAATCCTCAGATTATAGTCCTTAGAATTTATAATGGTTCTTTTTAGAGATCCTGACTAATGACTTTAAAATTTGGAATATTCTCCCTTTAATTTAATTTATAGAGAATAGGAACAATTCTATAAATAAAAATCTACAGCTATAAATTTATTTACGTGTCTAATTTTTTGGGAACTCAAAGCCCCAGAATTAAGTCAGAGATAGTGTTCATTTTAATTTTATTATTACTTATGAACGCCAATTATAAATATAAATCAAAGGTGTTAAAAAACATGGTTTCTATTCAAAAATTATATATTTAAAATATATTTTCATTTAAAATTTTTTTTTATTTGAATTATGGAATATTCAGCTAATCGTTTGACAGTATCAAATGATTCAAGGGAGTACTTCGGTACTTTTGAATGTTAAAAAATATCATAAAAAGTACTATAGTTTCAACTTTTCCATCCCTGTTTTATAGTCAGTATCATAAATGTACCACATATGGTGGTACAAATTAATATAAATATGAAAACATGGGAGTATATATATGATAAAATAGGATTATACAGTGTTGGAAAAAATAATAGGGACGACCCTTACTTTCGCAAACAGATGCAAAAAGTTTCTTTATATTAAGCTTTTTTTGGGGTCCCGCTATTTAACTGTTCCTAAAATAACGGAATTTCATTATTTGTTTACTTTTTCTCTTTTGCGCTTTTATTTTATATTTTTTTGCAAAAAAAATCAGTGCAGTTGTAATTTCAATTGGATAAAATAATAGGGACGCACTACAAAAAATTACCATTAGTCAATAAAAATTATTATTTTTAACATAAACATATTAAAAATCCGTACACGCAAAGAAAAAACATGGTTGGTCAAATCATAATCGGTAACTATCATTAATGTTTAGGTTTATGATTCCCTCAATCATATCAGTTATTATACCCTTTTGTGAACATAATATTGTCCTATCCAATATTAATATAATATGGACCTCACAATCATAACATTTATATGTGATAGTCCTCACAACCATACTGCATAAATATAACATGATCCCTATATTAAATATTATAATACCCCCAATCATAATACTATGCATATGGTTAAAATGTATTTTTATTTATTATTATTTTTTTAATTTAAATTTTGCGAATAGAAAATAATTAAAAAACAAATACCACAGCCTTCACTGGACGATTTCGTTCAAGAAAATTCATCTTCACATTCACACACATAAAAGAAAATTGTAGAAATACATTTTTTTTATTATTATTTTTATATTTGACCGCACTGAATTATTGATATTTATTGTACTTACCGAAAAATATTTCCAATTTGAAATGTGGCCATTGATGATTTGCTCCGTCAGCACTCCGTGAATCTCGTTATTAAAAAATAATAAAGTTTTTTAATAAAAATTTTGTGAACTTTTTTAAACGTTTTTATTCACTTTACGTCCGTCACATTTAAGATTTCATTACTGAATGAGTAAATTATTTCGAAAGAGAGATAACAATAAAGACGAGCATATTATTGTCACCCCTCGCATTAAAATATTACATACAAATATTTCATTGAAATAATATGTTACTATGAAACATATTATTCTTTTAGTACACCGACTTTATATTATTACAAAGTATCATATGTTAAAATGATCAGAACAAAAAATAATTGATTCAGCTTAGTCTAAAACACACTACTTAGGAACATCACTTGATTTCCGCGAGCATTTCGGAATCATGTTTTTTCTTTGCGTGTAAAGCAAAGTTTATGTGATTAATTTAATCATATTGGTTTCGTGTTTATGATTTATGTCTTCGGTAAATAAATTTGAAAATGTTATTCTTAAATTAAATTCGGACGGGTTATTAATTAGAAAAATTGCACAGACAATGAAGTGTTCCAAAACTAAAGTATTCAATGCCATTCATTCGAAAAAAGTCATGAAACTAGAGGTAGAAAGCGTAAAACGTCAGTGCGTTTTGACCAACGTTTAGTTCGACTTTCCAAAAATAACCCCTTTATGTCATCAAGTAGCCTTAAAAATTAATTGTGTGCTTCAGTGACAAGTCGAAAAATAAGAAATAGGCTGCAGGAAGTCGGATTAATGGGACGCAGTCCGAGAAAAGTACCACTGTTGAGCAAGAAAAACATACAAAAAAGGACACCTGTGCCGTAAAAACTGGAACAACGTACTATGGTCAGACGAAAGTCAATTTATTTGGATCAGACGGAAAATCATTTGTACGTCGTCCTGCAAATGCTGAATTTGATGCAAAATATACCAAAAACACCGTCGAACACGGTGGTGGTTCTATAATGCTATGGGGAGTTTTTCGGCCTCTGGAGTTGGTCCAATAGTTTGGATTCAGGGAAAAATGAATGCTGCTGACTATATAGACATTCTCCAGAATAAAACGCTTCCGTTTGCTGAGGATGAAATGCCACTAAAATGGGAATTCATGCAGGATAATTATCACAAGCATTCCGCTAGAAGCGTCAAAACGTGGTTTCAGCAGAATGAGGTGCCTGTAATGGAGTAACCGTCCCAATCACCGGACTTAAACCCCATTTAGCATCTCTGGGAAGTCCTCAAAAATAAAATTGGTAGCTTTAAATCAAAAAATAAGTTGTGGGAAAAAATTCAAGAAACCTGGTACTCAATTCCGCCCGAGGTATGTGCGAATCTTGTGGTATCTATGAATCGCCGTTGTCAGGAGGTTATAAAAATGAAAGGATCTTCAACCAAGTATTGAAAAAGTATTTGGAAGTGATGGTAATGTTAAAAAAAATAAATGTTTTTTCCAAAACATTTAGTGTCCCCATTATTTTTTCCTGGCCTTTTTAAGAAAAAAAAAAAAAATATATATTTTTTGACAGAACTAGTTCCTTATTTTTGCATTATAAGTTAAAATATTTGAAGTTATTTAATTTTATGTATATACTTTTTAATATTTATTGAATAGTAAATAAAAAAGTAAGAATATATTGAAAAATTAGAGTGTCCCTATTATTTTTCCCAACACTGTATATATAATAAAATGGAATTAGAACATGCCAGTTTGGAGTTATAAAATGACAAAATTATTTGTTACTAGAACCATATTTTTTCTTTGCCTGCATAATTTAAGAAAATCTCCAAATCCCTCCACACGAAAATTTGGGGTAAAAATCTTTTCCACTTCTGGAGCAGTATCATCTTCTGGAATCTACTTCTGTCTTAGTCCAGAGGGGTTATGTATTTCGATTCGAAGAAAATCCGATATATGACAATCTTTGACGTAATATTATTAGAGAACAGAGCCTTAAAGCAGCCTGATCGTCCGACATCACAAGTGGCGGCAGTGAACTAATATTAATATTACCAGACCTTTGAAATTGACAATACCTGGTATTCTAGTAGCACTCCTGCAAGTCTTACACTTTACAAAAATGTTATTAAAAATATATTTCAGGGCAAAGGTGGAACAGATAAATAACATTTCTTATTTACCATTAATTGCGAATCCAAGAAAAGTTTGGCCCTGCGCTTACAACCCGGTTTATTTTGGTCATGGTATCGGAATGGTATGGAATTTTTGCCATACTTTCACACTTTCCTATCATTTAATTTCCTATGAGGATTAGAGAAATGGTTTCCAGTCTGAACGAGTCATTTAACAAACAAATGTTGTTGGTTGTTTTAATGTATTTGGTTACATTTTCATTATTTATATATTTTTAATCTCTTCTTTTTTGTTTTTATTTTATTTTTCTTTTTTATTTCTCTTACGCTGTATTGTTTTGTTTAGGTCTGTAGTACGTTGACTGATAAACGGAAGGAAGTTGGTTAAGTTTTGCATAAAAATAGAAATTGTTTATATACAAAATACAAAAAAAAAAAAAAAGAAATGAAAATGCTTAGATAACAAAAAACATAAACGAGAAAAAAAGGCAACACAAAACAAATTGTCGCCATTCATATTCATATGACTACATGCGTTCGCACTTTTTTTCAAAAAAATCTAAACAGTCAGCACAAAAAATATGACAACAGTGAAGATTTTTGTAAAAAATTATCAATTAACTTAAAATAACTTAACTTAAAACTGGAAATATCATATGAATTTCTCATTTATATAAATAATTTTCATCCAATTAATAATTAATAATTTTGGAATTTTTCAGAATATTCAATGTATTAATTAATTTTTAAATTTTACTGCAGGTCCAGGAAAAATTGTCTACTTTCTTGATTTTTCTTTTTTTACAAACAGTTTATATTTAAAATGTTGCTTCTTTTTAATTGAAATTTTGTATGTAAATATATTTTTTAATTTTTCTCTTTACTGTAAACATGATACAGCATAAAATATTTTTCATATTCCATATCCCTACAGTACTGCTGCTGATAAAGTAACTCTTTTTGACAGAAGTTAGTATGATTATTTACTGTCAACAATTTAATATCTTTGGATAAATTAACACGTATATGATTTTTTGCAATGCAATGCAAGATATTTCAATTGGCTATATAACTGCCTTCAAGTAATCTGAAGAGTAGTTAGTTTATAATATTGGATTGGCTGCTTTATAACTATACAATATCTTTATAAATTATGCTAAGTAAATTAACTTCACTCCTAGTAAGATATATACTATTAACAACATTTTTTAGAAGAATGTAATTGTGTCATGAAAGAATCTTAACTAGTTCGATGATAGTCATCAGAACTTCAGGAATATAAAATTATTTACAAACAGCCCTACATATCTACATGAGACATGGAATGATTATAATAAATATGATACGAATACAATAATTATACACACACGAATATTCTCTGAACTTGAGCAGTATTATGAGTATTATATGGCTCCTCATATATGCATTATAATTGTTATTGTTTTTTGTTATTTTTGTTGCTGTTATTAATGTGTTTTGCTATTGTTGTTGGACTTTTGATGAGCCCATATTTTTATGAAAAAAAAAAAGAAAAAACAAAATACAAAATAAATATCTTCTCAAATGTATGATAACAATATTTTGTTAATACATTTTTACTGGGAAACGTGTCAAATATTCATATATTAAATACTCGTAATGTCAAACAAATTTTATAGTAAATAAGGGGGATTTATTATTAAAATTTAAGAAAATTTTTCAAATAAAAAAATTCTATATAATACCAAAATAACAGAAAACTATCGATGTTTTGACGAATTTTTAATTTGTAATTTTCCAAGTTTTTTTGGTCGCCCATTTTCTTTTTTAGCTTGAAAAATTTTAGAAGTTTTCAAAATAATTAAGATGAAATTTTGTATGACTTTTATACATAGAACTTTTCAAACTAAGGACTGCGCACAAAAAAATTTGTGCATACAAATCTGCTTATAGAATTTGAATTTTTTGGTGATTTTTTTTTTTAAATTATATATATTTATTAATAACTGTTATTTTCAAGTTCTAAAAATAAAATAATAAATTATTTCCTGATGGGTTTTAAGGAAATATCTGATCTTTTCCAGAATTCTTTCATTCCATCCGTTTCAATTTTTGCTGAGTTTTGAATGTCCTTTAAATTATTTTTTACTAGAGCCTAATATCTTTTAATTGCGGTTTTGGACAATTTGATGGATTAGCCTCTTTCGGTAAAAATCGAACAATTTTTTTATGGTACAATGGAGTGGTAGATTGTTTTGTTGCTGTAATGGGAAGTATACAGAACTGACCAGAAAAAAGCGGATTCACTGTATTTTGTTAGGAAAGGGAGAAGCATTTTCAATGGCACTCATTCACGTATAATTCTGTCTTAATGGAACAATTTTTAATGAATGAAGTATTTCTTTGCCGCATATGTATATGTCTTCACAAATCAAAAACTTTCTTTAGAATTTTGATTTTTTTGATACACGATATTTTTGTGCCACATTACCCCTACACAGAAAAAATTATTATGGTATTTTTTTCAATAAACATAGTTGTTTCATTTTGCCTCGAAATTTAATAAATTTATTCAAGAAATGATGAAATAAAAATAAAATTTAACTATACTTTTATACCCTATATACATTTTTAATTAATCCAATCAACTACTTGATTGATTTAATTAATTTATTAATTGGGAATTTTTTTTTGTTTTGTATTTTTTACAGTTTTTAGTAATTGATATAATAATTTTGGTGAGAGGTGCAAATTTAAACAAGTTTTTAATTGAATGAATTATTTTCTAACATATTTGTTAATTGGTGACTTTTTTCTATGTAGCATCTGGAACATAGAATTCCTGGGCAGGAAGTTAAAAAGTTAGTCTGTACGAATGTTTCATCGTTTATTATACACTAGAGTGTCCCGAGAATAGCGTTTTTCGAGATTTCGATGCGTAAAAATTAGCTAAATATGGGAAAAATATAAAAAAAAAATTTAAATTGGTCTTCAGTTCCCTACCAGCGATTTTAAAATCATGGGTCCCATACATTTTGGTAAAAAAAAAAAGTTTAGATTTTTTAATCGAAATGGGTATCAAAAAATTCGTAATTTTATGTTGGTTTTGGAAAAAATATTTTAAAAATTTTTCCAATGGGATTTTCGTTCGCTAGAAGACTTTTTAAAGTATTTTGATGAACAATTTTTTTAAAAAATCTGGAAAATTACATATTATCAACAGTTCTTACTACAATGCAATTTTTTAAAATTTTAGCCTTAAAAGTAACAAAGTTAAAAAAATTCTTATCTATTTTTTAAAGAAAAATATCGATTTTTTTTTGCATGTTGTACTAAAATGACGGTTTATGGACCAAAATTTTTGCGAACATTTTTTAAAATATTTTTTTTTTTTTAATTGGCTTAAAATTACGAATTTTTCAAGACTAAACTCAATACTATTTTTTTGACGAAATGTTCTAGACCTGTGACATTCAATCGCTGGTAGGGAACTGAAGATCAATTTAAAAAATTTTTTTAATGTTTTTCCCATATTCAGCTAATTTTTACTCATCGTTCCAACAACATTTTTGTCTACGGGACACTCTATTATACACTAATCATAATTATGAAAAAATTCGTCTGAAGTACTTTTACGGTTTCCATTCAGTGAACATGACTTCTTTGTATAATAGTATGACCCAAGAAAATGTATTTTGTGACATAACTGCCTTCCTAGAAATTGTTTTATATGACCGATGTAAGATTTGTATTAAGATTTTTTTGATCAATTTCCATTAAAAAAAAAACTAGTATTTTTGTGCGCAGTCCTTAGTTCTGCATTAACATATTTATACCCTACACCACCATAGGTGGTTGGGGTATTATTCATTTGTGCCTTAAAGTATACCAACCGATTCAGAATCATTTCTGAATCGATTTAACGATGTCCGTCCGTCTGGTCGGTTGGCTGGCTTTATGTCGATGTAAACCTTTTGAACAAAGTACAGGGCGCAATAGATCTTGATGAAATTTGGCACAAATAATTATTTTTTTATAACGACAAGACCTCTTGAAATAAGTTATGATCGGTTCATTATTTCACCTAGCTCCCATATAAATGTCCTCCCGGAATAAGGGTTTAACTATCATAAATGTCTAAAATATACCAATATTTTAATGAAAATCATTACAAAGAAGTTTTGTATAAGTGTCAATTTGTGCCAAATTTCATCAAGATCGTTCCATAATTGACCATAGCTCCCATATAAACTCCTCTTATAAAAATTACTTTAAAGTTAATTTTAGAAACAAATAAGTTTTGTTTAAGTAGAAATCACAAATTATTTTACACGTATTAAGTCTCGTATTTCACCTCCACGAATTTTGATGCACACACATCCCTGCGGTAAATTTGTGGCAATTGAACTAATAGACCGGTCCCTCAGTACCGGTTGAGTACCAATTGACTCCTAACTCATCACCAAAGTTCCAGTTGAGAACCAGTTGACACTACCACACTCATTAAATATCTGTTGAGAGTAAATTTCCCTGCGGGAAATTTGTGGCAATTACAGTAATGGACCGGTCCATCAGTACCAGTTGAATACCAATTGACACCTAACTCGTCACCAAAGTTCTAGTTGAGAACCAGTTAACACAAACACACTCACTATTTAACAGTTAAGAGTCAATTTATAACATGCTTGTTAAGTGCGCAATTAGCAACTCGCGCGCAATAACAATCATTGGTTGAGTGGTTAGCGTTGAAAACTATAAAACATAACATGCAAATGAACATGGGTTCGATTCGGGGTGCTGCCATCGACATTAACAAAAAATTATAAAATAAAAAAAATATAATTTAATAAAAATAATAATAAAAAAATTTTTATAAAATTTTTATTACATTATTCGTTACTGAACCTGTCCTCTTGGACCAGTCCTGTGACCTATCATAAGACTTGTCACAAGTGGCTAATTGGCCACCTCCAATGACAACCCCATGTAAAAATGACAGGTTCCTCTCATATAAAGTTCCGGAACTGGAGCCGGTCACTAGCCCCGAGAACCTGTCACGTGACTAGTTTTGAACCGGTTCTCTTTACTCTAGGGTTCTAACAGGCATGTTAAGTGCGCAATTAGCAGCTCGCGTGAAATAACAATCTGTGGCTGAGTAGTTAGAGTTGAATACTATAAAACGTAAGATAAGTCAGAAGAACGTGAGTTCGATTCGTTGTGCCGCCATCGACACAATTATAAAATTATAAAACAAAAGGAAATATAATTTAATAAAAAATAAATCAAAAGAAATAAAAAAAATAATATTTAAAAAGTAAAGATTTTTATTATATTAATCGATTCTGAACTAGATCCGGAACTAGAACCGGTCACTAGCCCTGAGAACTTGTCACGTGACCAATTTTGAACCGGTTCTCTTTCTTATAGGTTAAGCCCGACTATATCTTTCTATCTCGTTTTTTTATTAAAGTTTATGGTAGACTTTAGAAAAAAACTCTGTTGCTTTTGTTGTGCAGGCCTTTAAAAAGGAAGCAGCCAGTTTTTTCTCGTGAAAGTAATTTACATATTTTAAAAGCATAATTTTTTGTTAATCTTCAAATATATTAAAAAATTTGTAAAATTAGTTTTGTACAGTGTTTACTATTTTGTTGCTAATGTTTCGCACAGTACTGTATGTATGTGCAATAGAATGTAAAAAAACTATAAAAATTACTCAAATAATACCTACAAATGATTTAATACAAAAATAAAAATTAATAAAAATACAAATTAATTAAAATATTTTAAAAATATATCATTAGTTATCTACTAGTAGTTATCAAGATACTAGTACATTTTGTTCCAAAAAAGCTCAGAATTTTGTCTCGAATGGCTATCGGTTCATAAGCTGTCATTTTAGTACAACATGAGGAAAAATATCGATATAGATATTTTTATCGTTATTTTTTTATATATAATTAATATTTAAAAATTGTTTTGTAGTAATTATGGCTAATCATAAAATATTTTTTTTTTTTTGAAGAAATTACATTTTCATATTAACTTTGATCTTCTTTTATAATGAAATTTTCAAATTTCTATTAATTTATAAGAAGAAAATTATAAGGGAATCGAATTTTTAAAATGTATGTGAATGTAAAATGTGAATTTCAAGAATAGCTAATTATGTTAAAAATTATAATGGGTTCAAAATATGCATAATTTTTCACTCAAGTGTAAAAACATGCAAAATTATGCTCTGTGCAATATGTAATTAAAATTGCTAAAATGTGCTTTAAAAAAGGATTTTCTATAAAAATAAAGCAAAATATGTTAATATGAACGAAATATGCAAAAATTGTGCTACAATAAATCGTTGCGAAAATTCTTAAAATTGTTTAAAACGGTTTGACAAACCCCCCTCCCCACCCCCAAAAAAGAAAAAAAAAAAAAAAGAAAAAGACTGCCTGATTTTAACCTGTTAATAAGGCCACCTATGAATATTTATAAAGTATTCGGCCAAGCCAAATATAACACTCTAACTTGTTAAAATCTTTAATTTATTAAAAATATATATTTTCTATTATTATTATTTTTTTTTTTGCTGGGACACACAAAATTTATGGAAAACATATACTTAATTATAATATAGCCAGTTAGCTTTAATAGAAACAAATGTGCATACATTAAATTCACAGAAGAAAAAATCCTGCAAAAAAATTCCATTTAACTTTCTAACTAGGAAAAGTTTTTGTTTGTGTTTTCTTTTAAAGAGTTAATTAATTCAATATCAATTCATAACAGACTATGCTGCAGCAATAGTATTGTTTAGCTGCATCAGCCTAAATCCAAACACCAACACAGCAGCTATGGCATCATTAACATTCTAATTAAAACGACTCTATTCTAAACAAAATCAATTTAATTCAATTCAGACTCATTTTAAATTAGTTTTTTTTTTATTTATTTATTGTTGTTTAATTTTATATTCTTTTATTTGACTTCCGAGTATAGAAAGTATATTTATGTTTATTTATTAACAATTTAATTAATAAAACAAAATAAAAAACAACAACAAAATAAATACATAATGTCAATGATTTTATAAAACGACTTCTCAACTATGAAATAATGTATTTATTGAAGGGAAGTGAAGTGTATGAATTTTTCACACTTGTATGAATTTATATAGAAAATATATCAATTACACTTTTGTTGTTAGTGCTGTTGTCTGGAAACAAATGACTAATTGTTAAAGTGAGGGACAAAATTTATACTCCAACTGTTAGTTGGCTGTTTGTCTGTAGTGCATAATTAAAATAAGTTACGTTTACGTTTTGTGGGAAAAACTTTATTGCCAAAAGATCTCTAACTCTAACAAAATTTTAATTGATTTGCAATTAAAATTGCTTGACATTGCTGTGGATTTCTGGGAATTTTCTTCATTTTATTTAAATATAATAGCAGCTTTGAAGGTTATTTGAAAAATCTTAATTAAGAAAATTACTTTTAATTTATAAGTTTGCAGCAGCACACAGTGGGGTCAAACGCAAATTTTTTGGTAATAAATCTGTATCTCCAAAACTACTGCTCGGATTAAATTGAAATGTATGGAAGAGTTGCAGAGGAGGACTTAAGCTTTCAGAAAAATCATATCGTAGTCACCCTGTGATAACACAAGATATGCTACAGGGGGTCAAAATTGACTACATCGAGTATGTAAAAGTTTAAAAAATCGTAACTTCTACAAATGAAGTCCCATTTTAAAGATTTGTATATTTATGTAAGCTTACTCACCTAAGTTATCTCTTACAGTTAAAAAGATATTTACACATGAATTTTGAATTTTTGATTTTTTGCCTCGACTTTCGTTTTTCGGGAATAAGTCCTGAGATATATGAGGGAAAAATGTTTTAAAAATATTTTGTAATTTGTTATATATTTCAAAATAATATGCTGAAAGAATTTTTGGATTACCTCAATTCGTCTAGACGTGAAAAATATTCAAAGTCAGCACTCTGAAATTAGAATGAAAAATTGTTATTTTTTACAAAAATATAGTACAATTCCTTCACTTTTTTCTCAAAGTTCCGTTAAAGAAAAAAATGTTTTCTTTATATATTTCAAAAGATAAGGCTTCATACGAAAAAACGAATGCAGTACCGCAATTCCGTAACTTTTTTCATTTACTACCAATATCGTTAATTAACGAAAATTTTCAGTTGTTTTAACGATTTTGCTATTCTCTACTATAAGTTAACAATTTTTTTGTAAGTATATTTTAACGACAAATATGGATAGAAATGATAGAACGTCATTATTTGAAAAACAAAAATTTTAAATTTTAATTGGATTTTTATTTAAAAACAAAACAATTGTCTTGAAAAAAATTTGAAAAAAATGTAAATATTATATAAATGTGTGCAGATTGTCTTCCAACAATTAACCAATATGAGTATATGTATGGTATGTTATTGGAAATATTTGTAAAATTAATTTAATGTTTCTTATATTAGGCCCGTTCATTAAAAATTTGCATTAAATTTTAAAATAACATAACTATGGGAACTTATGTTTAAAAACTCCTTAATATTTTTCGTTTAAACAAATTATTAAAATATTTTATTTCCTCTAAAAATACCAATTCTCACAAAAATTCTGATTTTTTAAAAATTCCATTTTTTTGGCAAATAAATTCAAATTTTCTAAAAAGGAGAAATTTTTAAAAAATTCTGAACTTTTACTTAAAATTTAGTTTTTCATTAAAAATTTAAATTTTTACTAAAATTCTGTATTTTCAGTAAAATAAATTTTTTCACTAAAAAAAGACTCATTAAGAACTGAATGTAATTAAAACTTAATAATAACAAATCTGTTTCAAAATTCTGAAAATTCAGTTATAAACTCTCATTTTAATCTCTACATTTTTGCTAAAATTCAGTAAAAACGCACTTATTATTCATTATATTTTTAATGTAATTTTTATTTATAAAACAATGTTATCAAAATTAAAAAAATTATATTTAATAGCCAAAATCAGCTTCTTTATAATACATTTTCAAAAACTTAACAACATTATTATTATCGTTATGGTTTTACGACAGCTATTTTTTTGTAGTTAGCTTATCGAAACTTTTCGTTAACTACCAATGTGTTTAACGACAAAAATTGGTAAAATTTTACTACAGAATAACACTTAACGACAAAATTTGCTAAATAACGAATTTTCGATACTTAACGAAAAATGTTTGTCATTAAAAAGTTACGGAATTGCGGTACAGGAGAGCAGATTTCATGAAAAACGTCAATTATTTAAACGATTTTTTAATTGCATAAAAAGGCATACTAGCATAATATTTTCGCCATTATTTCTTATGAAATATATAAAATATATATCGATCTTTCATTCCTACAAAAATCCTTTAAAAAACTACAAATAAATTTTTGCAATTTTTATATTATTTATATTTTATATTATTATAAATTTGCGTTTAACCCCACTGTGCAGCAGCAGTGACCGTAATTTCTTATTAAAAAAATAAGTAATAATATATTATTTTATAGGTGTAAAAGAAACATTTTATTTTTAATTCTGTGTTATTCTGAAAAGTTTTAAAATTATAACTTTTAATTTCACACTTTGTAAATATCCAATCATTTGTAACAAATACGTCATACATATATACATTCTTGATGTGTTTTGATCCTGCAATAAAGGACCATATAATTTTTTTATTACTACACTATAATATTAAAAGTAATAAATAAAACTAAAATGCAAATGAACAATAAAAGTTTAGAAACTTATTTAAATAAAAATTCCATTTACTTTTTTTTTCAATTTCAAACGGGCAAAAGTTAAATTAACTTTAACTGGGAAAAATAGTGTCTATTAGACAATAACAAATAAAAAATTAAAAGAGAAAACGAAAAATAAACGTTAATTGTTTTCAATTAAATTCAAAACAAAAAGAGAGAGGCAAGATAAATGTTAATATGAACGTAAGACCAAATAAAACAACAATAACACAGGTCAACACTAAAAAAAAATATCTGGAAAATCATGTTGCAGATATTGTAGGTATAGTCATCCCAATCACCAGGAACATTTCGGTTTTTTACCATTATGTAACATTTTTAACCCATTGAATTAAATTTGTATTTTTATTTTTTCATACTTTGGATGGCTATGCATTTTCTGCATTTTTAAAGATTTTACCATTTTTCAGATTTGCGGTCTTGTATTAATTAGTATTACCAAATACAAATTTCCCCTCTACACCCACTCTTTACCCCTCATTTTTCAAGGCTTTTATGAGGGTTAATTGAGAAATTCTTGATTTTTACAACTTTAAAGACTTCTAGGGGCTATGTGTGACAAATTATATTTTCTATTTTCGAATACAAATACGAAAATTTACAAAATCGTGTGAACTGTAGCACATGCTAAAAAAAAACTGGCGGTTTACAAATCACATGTGATTTGAAAATCGCGTGATTCCCATCACATAGCCGATAGACTCGACTAGTACTACATTTTTGTAGCCCCATGTCTTGGCTATAAAACACGAGCGACTATTTTCCTCTACCTTTTACAATGAAAATTTTATAACCTAAAAACTCCTCAAAGAAGCAAATTTTCTTTGGTCCTCAATGGGTTAAAAATGTGACGTGACGGACAATTTTCATTTTACTTTCCACACTGTATTAAGCATAAGGAATAATAATTTTGCCGAATTATTCGAGATATAATTTTTTTTTTTGCGATTTTGTTGATCTGCGAAGTTTTCAGGACTCTAGGACTCCGCACGATACGTGTATACAAATCTGCTTATAGAAACTAAAATAAAGGGCGATTTTCTTTGTTTAATTATATTTTTATTAATGACTTTTATGTTGAAGTTCTAAACATAAAATAATAAATTATTTCCTGTTGGTTTTTTAGGAAGAATTCTTCAAATTAAAGGTTTTATTGTGTTTCCGTAATTTTTTTGCTGAAATAAGTCCACTTATTTTTAAACTCCATTTCATTGTATGCTGAGCTTTTAATGTCCTCTAAATTATTTTTTACTAGAGCCCAATATCTATCAATTGCACGGAGATCCGGATAAATGGATGGATTGACCTCTTTCGGTACAATGGAATGGTAACAGTTAACAGAATTTTTTATTTTTGGCCACATCAGAAGTTATAAGCCTAAAAGTATGCACGGATTTTTCTGTGCGCAGTCATTTTTTTGAGTAATATAAAAGAAAAAAACAATAACGACCTTTTAACTTATTTCTCTTATCAAAAACAATTTTTCTAGTGGCATTAGTTAAGACTAAAGTTATGTAAAGTCTTATAACAGGAAGTCTGTTAACATTTTTCTGAACTCACTCCTTAGTTTTATTTATTACACGAATATTACTACAGCATCAATTTACCTTCTACGTACTATGAGCTTTTTTTTTTCTAACACCCAGCATCTATTATTTGTTTGATTCAATAAAAATTTAATTTTATATTGAGAAAACAAATTTAAATTGAGCTGGTTCCAGTTGGAATAATTAATGCGGTTATTTTATCTAAAGAATTGTAGTTAATAATAAAAACGAATTGAGTTGGGAAAATTAAATTCGATTTTTTTTTAACTCATCCACACTTAGGCTTAAAATGACCTCGTAAACTATTTCGTTTTTAAAAATATTTCAAGACAATTCCAAAATCTAATTTGCTCACTCTTAAAAAATTAAAAAATATATACTAATTTAGAACGGACGCCCTGTGTTTCTAGTATTTGGTCCATAACTTTTTCGTTTATTAATTTTTTGCCCATATTCAATACCAAACAAAGCAAAGATAAATTTTTGAGCCAAATTTCGTCCCCTTCCTGGACAAAAGTGTAATATGGCAGATGTAAGAGTACGATACTACCAAAAAACAAAAAAAAAAAAAAAAAAAAATAATTTCCCAAAATGTTTCTTGTTTGGAAAGCTATATGCAGCTGTAGTGAAAGGAGTGTACCGTATTAATATCGGCCACAATAAACTCGGATATTTATATCAATGAGTGCCTACAAAGAAAATTACTTCCATTTATATGAAAACATAGTTTCAATACAGAAAAAAGTCACCAATCACCAAAAGTATTAGTAAATAATTCATTCAATTAAAAACTTTTTTTTTAATTTGCACCTCTCACCAATTACTAAAAACTATAAAAAATGAAAAATAGAAAAATTTTGAATGGATTAAATATTTTTAATGACAAATAAAATCTTACTTAAATGTTATTTTTATTTTATTTTTACTTGAATATATTTATTAAATTTTGAAGCCAAATGAAACAATTGTATTAATTGAAAAATATATTAATAACACTGATCAACACAATTTTTCTTTCTGTTATTATACCCTACACCACCATAGGTGGTTGGGGTATTATGTGTTAAGATACACACACCAGCCAAATTCCAAGTTTCATCTAAATCGTTTCAAGGGTTTTAAAGATTCAGGCTTATTAATATTAGGTTTGCATTTGTCCTCAATGTGCATTGTACAGTTAGATATTCTAAAAAAATAATAAATAAATAAATAACACAGGGAAGCACCGATTCTGCACGGGGTTTCTCAGTCAATTCGGATACACGGTATTAATAAGTACTAATTCTTTAAATCATTTTTTTTTTTTTGTTGAATTGACTCTAGTTCTCGCGATAAATCGCGATTTGCAAAATTAAGGAGGTTGCACTATATATCAGAGCATATCTCAAAAACGACTCTTGTTTCATTTGCAGCAAATTTATGATTATAAATAAAAATTTTAATTTTTGACACTTTCGATTTTTTATAATTTAATTTTTTTTTCAAAAGATAACTGTTTACCGTATTACAAAGTAATGTAAGATTTGAAGAAAATTTTTATTAAAATTTTTTGATATTTTTTTGAACAAAATCAGACAAGTCGTTTTCGAGATATGCTTCGATATATAGTACAACCTCCTAGAGTCAATTTAAAAAAAGTGGATTAGAGGTTTAGTACTTATTAATACCGTGTATCCGAATTGACAGGAATTTTTTCTCATTTTGTAACTCTGTGTAATTTGACAAATCGTACTTTTAAGCTGTTAAGCCTTTATTTGTTAAATAAATAACATAGGTAAAGAGTTACTTTTCTAACTCTTATATGTGACTATATCAATTCTTACACATTCCCTATATTATTCAAAAATAATAAATTTATGTATTAGAAAAATGTTAGTTAAAACGCTACTTAATCTTTATATTCTTTCATTTTTTTAAACTCTTTTCAGTATTTTTTCCTTGGAAATACATATATTTTTGATTGAAATTATTATTTTATTGTAATAAGGTATTCATATAAGGATTTTAACAATCCATCTGTTACATTTCCAGGAAATATTCTGCTATTTTAACTTCTATCTTTTCCTTAATATATTATAAATACTTAATGTTAATAAAGTAGTAAAAAAAAAAAAAAAACAAGAAAAAAGTTCAAGATAAAAACCATTTTGCTTTTATTAATTTTTATTATTATTTCTGTACACATGTTATGTATTGTGTTGAGTTTTTATTTTATTTCTTTTTTCGTTAGTATTACAAGTATTGGTCTACCATAAAATACAAATAATAAACCCTGACCTTTTATTTAATGTCTCCACTAGAAATGACAAGGACACTTGTTTTATATTCTGTTGTTATTTGAATTGTAGTTAGTGGTTGGCGGTGGTGATGTTGGTATTCTGGTTATCTGTTGCCTTCACTTTTTGTCAAGTTCTATATTTATAACACCTAAATAAGGCCAGTTATGTTTCTCCTTATTTTGGGGAAGGTTAAATTATTAAATACACAATCTATTTAAACCATGTCCAAAAGTAATTAAAACTAAACATTTCAAAGGTAATAAATAAAATGTCAATGGCAATTGAGGAAAAAGGATATTGAGGAAAAGGATTGTATTATAATAAAATTAAACAATAAAACTGTGAATTGGAAAAACTATAAAGAGAATTGATGTTGAATATTTAGGATATATTGATAAATGTGTAATAAATTATAGCTAAATGAAGACAAATATGTTTGTTAAATAGCATAAGTTCTTTATACTATTATTTTTATATGTATTTAATAATAAATATATATATATATATATATATATATATATATATATATATATATATATATATATATATATATATATATATATATATATATATATATATATATATATATATATATATATTTTTTTTTTTTGCAGGTATGTAACATTTAAATTTGTTAAGCGTCATGTAGTAAAATGTAAGTTTGATTTTTATTATATAATTCGCAAATAAATCTAAATCAATTCATCAAGTATGTAAACCTAATAATTTTATCATAAATAAATAATTTACTTTATCTAAAATGAAATAAGCAAATTTATTCCATTAAAGGTTCCACTAAAAGTTTAAATCATATGCCTAAGAAATAATAGCTGTAGTAGATGAAACTCAACAAAAAATTATCGTATCGCAGACTGCGATACGATGATTCGCAGTCAGCTGTTTCAACCTGCTTTATGCAGATGTGTGTATGTAGCTTTTTACACAAAAATTCTAGGTAGATTTTTACGTAACTGCGTGAGTTTTTAACAACCCTGTAATTTATTTTGTTGAAAAATAACAGGAAAACAGGGTTGTTTACACAATATGATACGTTTACTTTTGTTGACTGTTTGTACAAAATGTTTCACGCTACTTTTCTTCATTCTACATTGCGTTGCAAAGTTGACTGGTTGGGCCTGAATTCAAGTGCATGGTTGCATTTTCAGACAGAAAGTGTTACTAAATTCTCAATGACAATTAAAGATTAATAAGATAGGAAAGTTTAGCAATAACTATACTTTTATGTTGCTGGATCAGTAACTATAGGGCTTATTATATTCTGCATCCTTTTAGGCTATGTATCAAAGCAATGATTTCCGATTGTCTGCTGAAATTAGCTTCGAACAAATAGAGATTTGTAATACACATCTGTTTGTAAATATTTCCAAATTTTCCCATTAACAAATTACAGAACTTTTTATGTACCATACATACCCAGAAACTTTGTCAGGTAATGAGTTAAGAAGCTAATATAATGGCTCTTCACTAAGGAGTGAGATATAAAAATCTAAACACATGTGTTGCCTCTTAACAAAATTTCCTAAAAGCAGACAAATGGCAAGCTTTATGCAGTTGCTACAAAAGAAGCAAGTCGAAATGTAAATGTTCGAATCAGCTGACACGTTTTGCTTATGAGAATTATGTGTGTATGTGTACTCAAAAACCCAAATGTAACGTAGTAACCTAATCAAATAAGGTCGCTCTACGTTTTTACGTGACAGCTGTAAGAACATTGTTGACAACTTCTTATTTCAATATACTAAATCTGCGTAAAAAATCGCTATAAAAAGTTTATCAACTGGACAATTTATTTTACCATTTTCTTCACTAAAAAAAAATTTTAAAATAAGGAGTGAGATCGTAACACACGTTTTTCATTAAAACTTTTAACCCAAGTATTATTATTTATTTATTTTTTTGATCAAGTTACCTTTGTAAAACATGTCAGTTATTATGTTTAATGTCAATTATATTCATTTGTTGTTAATTTGATTAAAATGAGTGATCAGAAAAAATTGCGTACTAAAATTATTAAATATTTTCAACAAAACCCAACTTGGTCCTATAAAGAGTTGGCCAAGCATTCAAAGGTCTGCCGTCAAACTGTTTGCAATGTTATTAAACAGTACCGGGAGAACTTGTCCGTTAATAGAAAACCTGGTTCACGTAGAAGGAATGGTCCACATGATGTTTCTAAAGCCAAAAAAAATAGAAAGCATTTATAAAAGAGCTCCCAACACATCCGGTAGGAAAGCAGCCCGGTTAGCTCAGTGCTCGGACTATTTGGTACGAAAAGTTAAAGCTAATGCATGTTTAAAAACATACAAGGCTCAAAAAGTTCCTGACAGGAACGCTGCTAAAAATTTAGAGGCCAAAAACAGAGCATGGAAATTGAAGTCAAGTTGAAGTCAAAAAATATTCTTGCTGCATAATGGATGACGAAACGTATGTTCTGGCAGATTTTTTCGCAACTTCCTGGTCAAAAATTTTATGTTGCTGATGCTCGAGGGAATGTTGAAGAAAAGTTTAGGACCCAAAAGCAGACAAAATTTCCCAAAAAGTTCTTGGTATGGTAAGCAATATGCAGTTGCGGCAAAAGAAGCCAATCATTTGTTACAACGGGCTCTATAAATACCGAAATTTACATCAAGGAATGTTTACAAAAAAGGCTGCTTCCATTCATAAGACTTCATAATGTGTCCACTTATTTTTGGCCTGACTTGGCATCCTGTCACTATGATAAACAAGCCCTTGAGTGGTACAAGAACAATAATGTGGTATTTGTACCAAGAGAGGCAAATCCTCCAAACTGCCCGGAGCTAAGGCCAGTGGAGAGATATTGGGCTCTTGTTAAAAGAGAATTGAAGAGCACAAAAAAGGTGTCCAAAAGTGTGGTAGATTTTAAACGGAGATGGACTACCTGTTCGAGCAAAGTGACAGAAAGCACTATAAAAACGTTAATGGAAGGGTTTCCGAAAAGGTTCAAAATTTCATCACTAGTGATTAAAACTATAAAAATAATTTTTTTTTTTTTTTATAAATTGTAATAATAATTTCAATCAAATAAAAAAAATTAAAACTGTAAGTTTAGTGGTTTCGTTTTTATTAACTTATATGTATAGAATTTTTCGATCTCATCCTTAATTTAAATAAAAATTAAAAATTTTTGTCATAAAAGCACAAATTTCGTTTTGTATACAAATTGCTAAAATACAAACCAATAAATGTAGCGATTTTCAAACTGATTGAGACTAACTGGAAATATGTGTAATTGACATCATTGATGTTGATGTGTACAAAACCACAAAGTACTGGCTACATTTACGTTTTTTGAGTAACCATCCACTCACGTTCCGTTTACCTTTACGTTTTTACAATCAAATTTACGGTAGAGTAACGGAGCCTTAATAGAAGGATTGGTAAAAAAGATCCACGAGTTCGTAAGTAGTGGTTGAAACTATAAAAGTTATATTTTTCTTTGATCTGTAATATAATATCAATTAAATAAAAAAAATCCAAACTCTAATATCAACCGTTTTTAAATTATTGAATTTTATATATGTTAAGATTTTTTCGATCTCACTCCTTACTTACACATTTGCTGAATAACTCATTATTTTAACATGGTGATGTTATTACTAACATTTTAGAAAGTAATTATTTCTAAAATGCCTACTAATGCCTAAAAAGTAATTACTTAGATGTCATTACAAGAATTAATTGCTTCCAAGTTATTCAATAACGCATTAATTTTAAAGTATTACAGAAGTCATTATTAGTGAAAACAATAGGAACTAGTTACGTTTTATGTTAGAAATACCCAGCAGTTTATGTGGTGGCGATTAACCCGCTTTTAGACAGTAAGATTCATTGGTTTATAGTCACCTGCCGCTCTCCATCGGTCACTATTGAGCGTATTAACAATTGGCTTTTTACTAACTCTAAGGTAAGCGGAAAGAAGACGAAAAGAGGAATCAACAATTTTTAACTGTCTCATTGTAACCATTAAAGTGGTTGTGTGCGCCCAAAAGTTACACTTTATAGCCGTTAAAGTGACTGTGTATATAAAAAGGGCCACCTTTTGGTCATTGAAGTGCCTATTTCACATTTTATTGATCCTTCGGTAGTCGTGGTGGTGATTGTGTGTGCAAAAAAGTGACCTAGGACAAGCCCATGTTAAAGTGACTAGTCACGTAGCTAATAAAGAAAGTAGTGGTACCCTAATGTAGTCGGTTAGGTAACTTGTACGCAACTGCCACCATTGACTGCAGAGTAAGTAATGAAATGTCATAATATATTTTTTTTTTTGCTTTTCAAATGTAAAAAGATTTCTATAAAAAAAACTGTAGCAGATTTTTAGGCGTGACAATTAATATTTGTAACTTGCAAATCTAAATATATATTTATCCTTCAAATATATTTTTTTAATTTTTTGTTTTAAATCTGTTTATCTACGCGTTTAAAATTCTCAACAAAAAATTCTACACTTTTTACAAATAAAAATGGGTCAATGGTTTAAATTTATATCTTTCAATTTCCACAGGACATTTTCATAAAGTGACTTAATTACAAAAATAATTTTTCTAGCAACATATATAAAGTTGCACTCGTGCCTTCTAAATTGACCTGAAAGTTTAAAAAGGTATTTTCTTGGTATTTATTGTTTCTTATACCTTATACTTATGATATAGCTGATGCACTCCTCTTTAGCGAAGATTTAGATTTGCAAAACAATATTAAAACTTTCTCCTCTAGACCATCATTGAAAACTTCGTTTAATCTTTGCTCTCTAAAAAAAATCCTAAAAACTGCCTCAAATTTTTCCTTTGGAAATGGTGTTTTTATCATTTTTTTCATTGGCTCTCCATTTATTTCCATTGAAAATTAATTTTCATTGACGCGTTTCAATAAATATAAACTTTATTTTGCCAACTTTTGGGTATCGACACAACAAAACGGCATGAAAAAAATAAAAAAAAACTTTTCTTTCGCCTTCTCTTTTAAATTATTTGTCTTTTGCTGAACTTGAGAAATATATTTTTGAACAGACCTTTTTTTTTTTTTTGCTTTTGACCTAAGGGATTTGAAGTTGATATGTATATATTTGTTTTCTCTCCATTTAAAATAAACTTTTTTATGTCTGCCTAGGCAGAACTAAACTAAACAAAGTAAAGAAAAGAATAAAATTAAGATTTCCTCAAAAGTTAAAAAAAGAAAAATCAACCACAATATATTTAAAAGTTATCATAGAACCAATAAATGGCTAGGAAATGATTGTCTGTGTCTCATAAGTAAGTATTTCTAGCATAAAATAAAATTGAATGCAGTAGACAGATTTTGTAATTGTCCTGTGGTGGTTAACCATCAATGGAATTATTTTGTTAGTTAAGCAAAATTGATGGATATGGCTAAATTTTTTATAAGTAACAATGATAAACTTTCTCATACATTTTTGTATTATTTATTTATTTTTTATTCAGCTACTTATTTCTTCAATTATCCAAAATGTTGTTTGCACACACAATTTTATAGGTGAAAAGTTTGATTTTAAAATCAATCATGTGGATTAGTAAAGTTTTAGGGAAAGAAAACTTTTATTGTTGTTATGTATTTAATTTGTCAACAGGCAATTGAGAGATTTTGGAAATGATAATGTTTGTAGTAGTAAAAATGCTTAAGATAAAGAGGGTTTGATTTAATTTTTGATAATTTATTGAAAAATTGGGCTTATAAAAAGAAAATGCTGAACAAATTCTTGGCATATTTTTAAAATAATTTAGTCCTTAAGTTTAAACAAAATAAACAAATAAGAATTTATTGAAGTATAGGCTCATGCAAATTGAAATATAAATACATTAAAAATTAGTATGAAATTGATTTAATTTTTAATTAAAGAATATATTTAATCGATTTATTGTTTCATTTACATAAATACGTAATTTGTATAGTCAGCATCAAAAAGATTTTGTCATCCCGTCTAAGACTCCATAAAGTATACATTTTCTGGGTCCGGGTTAGATTCTGATCTAGCTTCGTCCGTATGTCTGTCTGTCTGTCGAAAGCAGGATAGGTTTCGAACGGGACAACCTAGGTGGACGAAATTTCAAATATTTATGTTATATAAGATTTGTTTGGAAATGAAAATGGGTACAATCGGTTAATAAACAAAAAAAAAAAAGTTACTAGTAACACATGGTGTCCATTGTATCTTCATTTCACAATTTTCTGCTTCTGCTGATACGATAACGAAATTTTGTACAGATAGTTCAAAGGTCGATATAAACTCCGAAACCAAAAATGTGCGTGATTCGCCCACTTTACCGCCCAACTTTCATTTAAGGTGAAACGTCAACAAAATTTGTTACAAATAAGGACTGCGCACGAAAAAATCCGTGTATGCTTTTATACTGATAACGTTTTGTTATAAAAAATAATTAATTCTGTTAACTGGTTTACATTTGTCATTATGCTCAAGAACTCAGTTTTATGGTGATAGCATAACTAGTTTTTCTTAAAATGGAAATTTTAATTAAACAAGCGCGAATTATATTCGGCCCGGCCGAACACCCTGTGTTTTTAGTTTTTAGCCCACAACTTTTTTGTTTATTAACCGATTTTGCCCATTTTCAATCCAAAACAAACCTTATATAAGACAAATATTTGTGCCAAATTTCGTCTCTCTACGTTTGAGCCTTATCCTGCTTTCAACAGACGGACAGACGGACGGACATAGCTAGATCGACTCAGAATCGAACCAGGACTCAGAAAATATATACTTTGTGGGGTCTTAGATGATTCCTTCGAAATGTTACACACGGATTCTGTAAAGTCTTACATTTTGAGTTTCGAGATATCAGTCAACAAAATATCTTAAAAACTGCAAAACCTCAGAAAAAAAATGTTGGACAAATTTCTTAAAAAAATGTGTAAACGAAAAATTTTTTACATTTTAAAACGTAAATATTTCAGTCGCTGTAAGTAATATGATATAGATGGGATACTTTTCTGAATCTGCGAAGTCCAAAAATTTTAAATATGTACTATTTTTTTTTATTAAATCTAAACTGTTAATTCATAATCTTAAAAAGTGTTCGGGAAAAAGTGTCATAAAAAATTAATAAGGATCGAAACCAGTTACAAAATTTTACATACAAGGTTGACATAGTGTCAAAAAAACGTGTAAAATGTAAGAAAATTGTAAACATTTATTATATGTTTTTTGAAATTTACAAAAGTTCTTAAAAAATGGTGTGAAAAAAGTGTCAAAATTTTTGTCAAAATTTTGCCCGATATCTCAGTTATTATTTATTTAATTTTTTCAGCACAAAAATTAAAAAAAAAAAAATAAAAATGTCCGAGTCTTCTTTGCAAAAACGAAGTCCCTATTATATAAAGAGGCTTCAGAAACTAGAAAATCGGTTCTAAAAATCGGTTTTTTAAGCATACCTCCGCCATTTATGAAACGATCTTGCTGAATTTCAATAGCAAAATTCTCGAAAGGATTTCCGATTGTTTGATATGTATGTTGTATATGGCAGTTATCGGTGGGCTTTATAAACGCCATTTCAACCGACACACTTACAGACGAACGGTCATCATTTCTTACAAGGATCCCGAAAATGTCAACTTTTTTTGCTCTCCGGCGAAAATTGTGGAAAGGAAATCTAGCCGAAGTCATACATAGCGCAAAAAGATCCTAATAAAAACGCAAGAAAGGATTTGAATGTAAAAAAATAGCGTGCAAGTACTTCAGGCGATTTTTTTCAGAATTATGATTGCTGTGTAATTAGGGTTGCCAGATTCGAATTGTGATCTAACTTGACATTCCTGAAAAACGAACTTGATTTTCAAAAATAAACTTGACAACCGATATCCGTCAAAAATCCTTTACTTTTTATATGAAACATTTATGGATGTAGGTATATAAATATGTCGATACTATAAGGATATAGCTTTAAAAATTTATGCTAATATACATACTTAGCATAACAATTTAGTCTTTTTACAATTGTTATTTGAAAAATTAAATAAAACATATTGCGCATCTACTTACAAATATTTCAATATCTATTGAATATTTATTTAGGTCATTAAACAAATTACTATATGATATAAACAAATGTGTTTTTTCAAGTTTTCAAATAAGTTTCGGGAAAACAGTAGTCGATATATTAAATATAACAATCAGTTTTTATAAAAATGTTGGTTTAAGGCAGTCCTCTTTTTCTAAATGATTCGTATATTTCACACATATACATTAGATTGTCCCGTAGGAAAAATATTGTTGGTCCAAAAAAATGTTTTTGAGTTTTGTTTCGAAAGGAGTATCAAAAAATTCCTAATTTTAAGCCAATTATGGAGCAATTTTTTGCCCATAAACCGTCATTTTAGTACATCTTGCGAAAAAAAAGTTTAATATTTAATAATACGCAATGAGGGGGACATTCTAATATACATGATTTTTAAAATTATTTAAAATTCAGTCATTATGTTGTATAGTTCTGTACAAGTTTCACTTTCACTTTCAAAAAACACGTCCAATAATCTGAGCGTTCTAGGTACGCACCCTCCCAAATTTGACCCATTTCCTTTGATGTAGAATTTCCCGTCATTTTGACCTTATAATTTTTTTTTTCACAAAAAGTATTTTCAGAAAGGGGACCAAATTTTAAAAATTTTTATACAATAGGTATACAACCACGAAAAATTTTGGAACATGTTCTGGGTGTAATCAGAACCACTTCAGATTGTTTAGTAACATCCTCAGAGGTATCACAATCATTTCTGACACTAATGAAGTAGAAACTTATTGTGATTCTAAACTCGTTTTAAGGAATGTTTTAAAGAACTAGTGCTTAAGAACTAATTCTGTATGACTTCTACATCACTTCCCCAGCAAAAACTTCGCCTACAAAATAACGTGATTTGTGAGCGAAATTAGTATGAAAAACAGCTTTTACTTTTAGTGCTATAACTGATGAATTTTGTTCGCGATGTCCAAAATTTTATTTGGGTTCCAAAAAAGTTGTTTTGGATTAAGTTGGAGTTGAACTCTCTTTGAATTTAAATACACGTTTTTTTAGTTATGCGCTCTAGACAATTGAGCCACGTAAAAATCAAATTACGTTCATATTTACTAAATACTAGTTATTGAAGTACTATTTGGTAATGCTGCGAGTGGCGAATAAGGCTACATTGTAATGCATATAGGAAGCTGTTGCTTTTAAAAATAGAAGCTTCTTGGAACTGTTAAAAAAAAAACTTATAAAATGTATAAAAAAAACCTCAAAAATTGAAAAAAAACAGTATTTACAAAATTAAAATAAAAAATAAAAAACAGCTTTTGAAACCATTCCCTAACGCTTCTGAACGTGACAATTTCGAACAAAAATCATTTATTAAAAAGTTCCATATAAAGGGTAGAACAAGTACAGGCTATTTTTATGTGTTCTGGAACTAGTTGTATAACTAATAAAATCTTTCCTGGGCATAATCATTATCACCTTCTTGAGTTAAAATTTAAAAATACTTACAAAAAGTTTTTTTTTTAAATTTAAACCATAAAATTTTAATTTCTGCAAAATTAAATTACAAAAAAATATTTTTCACCAATGAAATCCTATTTCATACGAGTATTTTACTTAATTAGCTCTCTTCTCTTCTACTTAAGTACTAATTTAATGCTGTTCAGCAACTTCCTGGTAATTATGTTAAGCTTATTAAACTAATTATAATTTTTTATACTAACTTTGTTACCAAATCCGCATACAAAAGTCAATTTTACGACCAGTCACAAGGTTAAATAAGTCAGGACAAGAAAGTTCATTGTATTTAGTTGGTCAACATTTATCTTTCTTAAAAATTTGTATAAGTATTTTATTATATATAACACAAATATTAATAACAATATATTTACTTAATGTTTTTAAGTTAATTTCGCTCTTAAATGAATATATAATTTTCATAGAAGAAAACCAAAACCAGCAATTTAATATAAAATTCCTTAGAATTAAGTAAATTGTTGATGGGTGGCGCTTATCAACGTTTGTACTTAATCTGTCTATAATTTATCTGTTAAATTGAAATTGTTTTATTATTTACTTCTCTACTATTGATTGATTTCAAGGAATCCTATTTTGGAATATTTGAAATTCCATTAATATTTAAATTGTTCAAGGAATTAAGCGAAACAATTTAAGATTTCCTAGGGTTTTAGTAAATACGGGTGTAAACTTAAAGGTTTCTTAGATATTTTAAGACGATTGAAAAGAAATTAATACAGCATAGAGAAACATTTTAGGGTGGCATTAAATTTTGTTTATAAATTGTATTATATGTTACCTAAAATAAATGGAAATATAGGTATTAGTGTTTAAATTTCCAGTTAATTTTGATAATTTGAAATCCTAAGATTCGTTATTGTTTGGTTTACTATAAAAATCGTTTTTTGTATTTTTTAACAGGATTCTTGGTGTTTCGAGATTTAGTAATGTAAGAATATTTAAAGTATTTTAAAATGTTTTTCTTCATCTCATTCATGAAGCTTAAGAAGTTGAAAAAATAATAGTGCTTTTTTTTGCAAGATTATTTACATAGTCATCATCTATTTCATTTTTCTTCATATTACCCCCTTAATTTTACTGACATTACCTTTGTAAACCAACCATAAACTTGATAAACTTTCATTTGTTTGATTTTGTTGCTGCTGTCGTTGTCGCTATGTGTTCCTTTAATATACTAATACCATTTATTCCATTATTAAAATGAAAAAAGAGAATCAGTCAGCACCTACCAACATACACCATAAATATTTAGTTACAAATAAACATTAGTTCTTTATCTAAAAAAAAAATAATATATGAAAAACCAGGCAACAAGTTTCACTTGTTCCATTTTGTCTTACACGCACGAGTATGTATTTCCATACTCTATTTACTAATACATATACCATTTCATTCTTTTTGTGCCTTTGTTTTTTTGTCAACTCTTGGCGTGTGTGTTTTCCTTCCTGGCACGCTTCGCTAATTTTGGGTAATGGGGATGAAAATGTGGGTACAATGGCTGTAGTTTTGGTACAATTTGATTGAGAAAAGTACAGAATGTGACTTTAAGATTTGCAGAATTTAGAACTTCCTAAATTCGGTAGAAAAATGGAATGAATTTTAAAAATTTGTTGTAGTATAGGATTTAGAGGCTGCTCCTACATTGCACCGTGACTTATTAAACTTTAAAATGGCGTAGTTTCGGTTCTACAAAAGATATTGATTTCAATATTTTTCTATGTAATGAAGAATTATGTCAGCTAAGCAATATAATTTAAATATTTTTTTTTTTTATTTTTGCAATTGAAATAAAATTTTAGTAAAAAATTGGTTTTTGAGAAACAATAAAAATTTTATCTGTAATAAAATCTTTGTTAATAAAGATATCTTAACGAAATTTTCGGAGAATGTAGACTTTATCGTATAAAATGAGAAAATGTAAAAAACTTTACGATTTTTCCCATAATTCAAAAATTGTTTTTTCACATTTTCGGCTATAAAATGCACACCTTTTCGAAGTCCCGTAGATTTTGATTGAAAACTTTTAACAACATATTATAGATCCCTAAACTGCATTCCGTTTGCAGATTCGTGCTTTTTAGAATTTAGAAAATATAGATTAAAGTCAAAACTTTTATATAAAATGGGTCGAATTTGGGAGGGTGTGTACCTTGACCGCTTGGGTTATTGGGATTGTTTTTTATTTTACAGTCATCTCTGTGATTCTTTTCAGACAAGTATAAAATTATTTTATGTTTTTAAAGAAAACTTTAATTTAAAAAGAAAAGAGTGTAGACACTTTTTCGGTCAAAAACTCACAAAAAATCACAATTTTTGCAATTTTCAAATTGAAAATCTTTTATTTTTGGATTCGGTAAAGTTATTGACTTCAAATTTTCTTTACTCAATAGATAATTTTGTAAGGAAAAAGCTAATAAAATCGGTCGGAAATACTAAGACATATATGAAAAAATCTGGACCAAGAACTTGCAAAATTGAGGTACTTAAAATTTCAAAAGCAAATAACTCGAAAACTATAAAAGATAAATAGCAATATATTTTTGCAGTTCTTATCAAGACCTTTAAGAATATTTGAAATCGGACGATAAACAAACATTTGGCAAGCGATTAAAAATTTTATATGTCAAAGGTACCCTGCTTTAAGCCCCATTAGCTCCGACCCTTAGAGGTCTGTTGGGTCCCCCTTATCTTGAAACTTTTTTTTGGCCATGTACAATATTTGTTTACAATAATTCGACAAAAAAAAAAAAAATAAAATAAAGTCGGCTACAATTAGGTCTGAAATCATGTTATAAATATATACGTTGATTAAGTCGGACGCAAAATTTATTTCGCTCAAAAATATTAGATCTAAATTAGTTTCTAAAACAATTTTCTCATATATAAAATATTTTAACTAATCCGCATTCATTTTATGTGTCGATTACCGTCCGTTAATTGCTTTTAATAAATATATTTTGTTAAATATTTAAAATCAAACACTAAATTTATTAAAGTGCAAAACAGAAAGTTACAAAACAAACATAATCTTCTATAACACTGGGTAATTAAAACGAATGCCTTCTCTTTAACAAATAACTAAAACAAAATAAAAATAAAAACACAACAACAAAAACAAAAGAACATATAATAGCAGAGAATAAACAAAAGTAATAAAGCTAAAATAAAAATAATAAATATTCTCAACGTTATAATGGAAACAGTAAATACTCCCGCGCCAAAAAGATTAAGAGAAGTTCAGAACTCTTTTATAGACAATGCACCTAAAACTCCGCGCTTAACAAACTCTGAATCTCCATTAAAATTCATACAAATAATGGACAAACGTTTTGACAAATTAACACACCAACTACAAAAAACGATTGAAGATATGTTTCGGGAGTGCGAAAATCGTCTCTTACATGAATTTGATAAGAGATTAAATCTGGCAATGAGTGACTTAAATATAGTAAAAGAAAGAGTTACATACGTAGAAGAGTTCGCGGCCGAAATTAAAAATACAGCTATGAACGAAATAATAGCCCTGAAAAATGAAAATGAAATTCTAAAAAATGATATTGCCTATTTGAAGAATTATTCCAGGAAACAAGAAAACTCTATTGTTGCATACGATATTCGGATTAATGGCGTGCCTTATGTATCAAGTGAAAACCTTTATGATATATATCAAAGAATTTGTGAAACAATTGGAATTATTCCTCCAGATATCAAAGCTACTTTTCGTGTGAAAGTTAACAAAAATAATAATTTAATTAATAGGAAATCTGACAACAACAAATCAACAGACGGGCCAATTATCGTGAAGTTTACTTGCCCGTATGACAGAAACTATGTACTCAAAGCGATTAAGAGTTATATCAAAGCTCAAAAGGGTCCTTTGTGTATTGATCGTATTGGTTTTGATAGCTCTACACCTTTCTATGTAAATGAAAACCTTACTCCCGAAAATCATCGAATTTTTCTACGAGCACGTCGTCTTAAAAGTGAGAAAATAATATCCGACGCCTTTACAAGTCGTGGAATAGTTTATATAAAAAACCATGAAAATGATGAACCGGTTCGAATTGATGAGATAGATTCACTGAACATGTTTTTTCGACCTCCCAGCCCACATAATAGAAATGTATCACCTAGTTTGTAGGAATCTTGTACTAATGCCTAATTTTTTAACTTTTAAAATTATCAAACTATTTATATATATTTTTCTCATTTCAAATTGTGTCCTATCTTTTTATATAACCATTTTTGCTTGCATTGCTAAAATAATCATTTTTAATAATTATTTTGAGTCCTAATAATATGAGGGTGGATTCCAAAGATAATCTCAACACTATGGTCAGAGTAATATCTAAGAGTACCCCAGGTCTAAAAATTTGCCACATAAATGCTCAGAGCTTGAACAACAAAATGGATGAGTTTCAGCTAGTTTTTGAAGATTCTAATATAGATATAGTATGTATCTCAGAAACCTGGTTTTACCCAGATGTCAGTGATACTATATACAATCTATGTGGTTATCGTCTTTATCGCTCGGATAGATCTTCCAATGCAGGCGGTGTTGCCATATATATTAAATCAAATATTTTAAGCAAAGAGAAATATAGGAATCAGGAAGGTGATAACATTGAATACATTTTCACTGAAATCGTCAATAACAATGAAAAAATTCTTGTTGGAGTTGTATACAGGCCTAACAGAAATATTAATATGGAAGCCTTAGTTGAAAAACTAAGCAGATATACTCTTGGTTATAATGATATTGTGATTATCGGTGACTTCAATGCAAATATTCTGGAAGACAAAAGCTTAATGGAAGACATGAACGCAATTGGTCTTCATCTAGTAAACTCTACTGAACCCACTCATTTCACGTCCACCTCAAGTACATTACTTGATCTCTGTTTCGTTAATAACAACCAACGCGTACTCTTATTTGATCAGCTATCTGCTTCTATGTTCTCAAAGCATGATCTACTGTTTTTGTCATATGAGTATAATGCTGTATCTGGAGAAACATGTAAAACTGTGCAATTTAGAAATTTTAATAACGTCGACTCCCAATCACTTTATTTGGAAATGTCAAATATAACATGGAACAGTATTTTTTATATGCCTACAGTTGATGCACAACTAAATTTCCTGAACCAAAATATAAACTACTTGTATGAAAAATATATTCCAATTAAAACAAAAATTATACGTAATGAGAAGCCTTGGTTTACACTTGAAATAAAAAATCTGATTGAGCATAGAAACCGTGCCTATAAACGGTGGAAAAGATTTAGAACATCCTACCTATACGATGCCTTTAAGATAGCGAGATCAACGGTGAACTCAAAAATTAGAATGGCAAAGACAATGTATTATCAACACAAATTTAATAAAGCAATTGACTCAAAAAGGAAAAGGACGGAAATTAGAAAAATGGGTATTACTAATAATAACGCTAAAAATGAAAATAACATTGATGTAAATGAACTGAATTTGCAATTTGCAAATATACCAATGCCTCAGATATGTACTAATTTTTACAATGATTTAACTAATAATATAAGTCGGCATGCACAATCTTTTAATTTTAAGCACTTCACTCATGAAGATGTGGTAAAATCGTTCCTTGATGTTAAATCGAACTCTGTTGGTCATGATGGCGTCCATCCAAAGTTTATTAAACTTATATTACCACATATTTTGCCATATATTACGCATCTATTTAATACGATTGTAACAATGTCTACGTTTCCAACAAATTGGAAACACGCCAAAATTATACCTATCCCGAAGGCTGATAAGAACTATAGGCCAATTGCTATATTGCCTTACCTCTCGAAAGTTTTTGAAAAACTAATCCATGAACAAATGAGTGAATTCTTGTATTCAAACTCCTTACTTACTGATAGGCAATCTGGTTTTAGACCAAAACATAGTTGCATTACTACTTTGCTTGATGTTTCAGAAGAAATACGAAACAAAATTGATAAACCAAACTCAATAGCATTTTTAGTACTTCTTGATCATTCGAAAGCTTTTGACACCGTTCACCACTCTATTCTCTGCCTCAAACTGAAAAAAATGTTTAATTTCTCATCAACAGCTGTAAAACTAATTTGTTCTTATCTACGTGATAGAAGTCAGTCTGTTTATTCCGGTTCAGATGTATCCAACCGCAGTTTGATGCCTAGAGGAGTGCCACAGGGCTCGATCCTTGGACCATTGTTGTATTCCATCTATGCTAATGACCTCCCTTTATATCTCAAGCATTGCAGTGTACAGATGTATGCCGATGATGTGCAGCTTTATATAAATTGCAATATACAAAACATCTCCAATTGTATTAAATTGATTAACGAGGATCTTCGCAACATTCACATATGGGCATCAGCAAATGGTCTCAGCCTAAATTCAACGAAATCTGTAGCTATACTTATTGGTCAATCAAAGCATATTTTAACTTGTCTACCATCAATAATGATAAATAACTCTAAAATTGACATTGTTAATACAGCAAAAAACTTAGGCGTCATATTTAATAAAAAGCTTGATTGGGCAGATCATGTTAAATCAAATTGTTGCAAAATATTTGGAATGTTAAGGAATTTATGGATGTCACAGTATTATACCCCAATACATATCCGAATGCTACTTGCCAAAACTTATCTATTGCCTACCCTGTTATATGGATGTGAGCTTTTTTCCAGCTGCGATGGTCTTAGCAAAAGGCGACTAAAAGTAGCATACAATAACATTGCCAGATATATTTATGGTATTAAAAGAAACTGCAGTATCTCTAAGTATTCGAAGCAAATTTATAACATGACATTGGAGAATTTACTATCATATCGAACACTGATATTTTTACATAAAATTATCTATACTGGACAACCTAACTACCTGTTCCGCAGAATTACTTTCTCTAGATCAAACAGAGGTAACAAAATTAATAATATTAAATATAAAAAGTCATTTTCTGAGCAGCATTTCTTTATAAACGCTATTCGTCTTTGGAACCAAATACCCCCTCAAATTCAAACTATAAGCAATGCAAAGCAATTTAAATCTGCCATTGCCAAATACTTTGGTTAATTTTTTTTAATTATATTACATATGTTACTATTACAAACATTCAATTGATTCTATATATATTAACTTTTAAAAATCATATGTTAAATTTAAATTTATTACACTTTTGTTAATTTAATGTTACTTCTAACACACAATTTATGCCAATTTCTACCCAATACTATAATATAAGACTTGTTCTTGTTGTATTGTAATTACCTAATGTAAATAAATAAATAAATAAATAAATAAAAATAAATATATTATTATTATTATTGATCATAAAAAAATTATTTTTATTATTAAAAATTTTCGGACACTTTTTTTTTTTTTGTAAATTTAATATTGTTGAATAGAATTATATCGATTATATTTTCATTTAACCTAGACATCTCTTAGAGTATATTTTGAACAGAAATCTCGACTTTTATTTAATGTGGCTAAAAAATATGACCTAAAGATAATTAAGTGATGACCTAGTTTTTATAAAACTTTTTCTCTTTTCTAAAGATAAAAAGATATGAAGTAGAAAATCAGTAATTTAAAGTAAGGAGGTCAAAGTTTAAATTGAAGATTTCAACTTTCTTCGTGGGGAGTGATTCGGGGATTTTTGTTAAATATTGAGATATTTTTTAATTAATATTTATTAAATTCGAAATAAATTTTACATTTTTAGACAATTTTCAAAAAAATAATCATTTAATGTTTAATGTACAAAAAATAATAATAAAAAAAAAACTGCAAAAGTTTAATTACGTTGCTACAATTTGTTATATCATTGTATACATCTATTGCTTTCACTTTACAGTGGGACAGAATAAAAAATGTACATAAAATTTCACAGAGGACTAACCAAGGTACACAGGGAGGCTGCACAGACCTCATTTGTTATTTAAGGTATCGTAATGTTGGGTCCATGGTGGAATGAGTACAAGATGAAATCGTAAGATCAGCTGATTATTTTTTGCTTAATTTTGTGGTGTAAGACTGAAATGTCAAACTTTTTTACGTTTGCATGTGTTGGTTTGTTTACAATCAAAAGCAAATATTTTCGGTGGTGAAATTTGTAATATTAATAAAGAAAAAAATGCTATTTATAAAAAGGAAGTATACAATGGAGATGTAACATATCTTATTGTCCCAAAAAAAAAAAAAAAAACAATGAAATACAATTCATTCTTATTATTTTTCAATTTTAGCAATCATTGTTTACAATTTGCACGTGTTTTTTTCTTTTCTTTTGACGTTTCAGTCTTATTTCCAACGAAAACAATTGCTGTTATTATTGCATTTTTGTAGTTGTTGCCTTTATGCATACACCTTGTTAAACTCATTCCATCATGGTTGGGTCTACACGAGAGATTTTTCTATCATAAACATAAAATTTTTATCATGATAAGATAAATTCTTATTTACACCAAATTTATTTATATTATTGCAGCGTTATGATATAATTATTAGAGCTTAGGCGAAGATAAATTTGTTTTGCTATCAAACGTCAATTTGTTGTTATAACACAAAATATAATGAAATTTAAAAAATATTACCATTTTGTCAACATTCCTGGAAGAAAAAGAAGTGATTTATTATAATATATTTTTTTCTACGTGTTCCCATATACGCTGATATAAACAAAAAATAGCATTAGCTCTGCCAACGTTTTGTTACTGAGTCATTCCATTTAAAACCAACACGAAAAATTACAATTTTTGACTTTACCTCTCCGAATTGAATGATATTTGGTACAATCATTATCCTTGTCAAAACTAAGACTAATTTAAAATTTCAGATAATTTCATCAAGTGGTTCGCGAAATATCGCGGTTGGAAAGTGCAAAATAGCTCAAAATGTGTACAAAGTTGCATACACAAAATTACAAATATCTTTCGAAGTATTTATTATATAAGATTTATTGAGATGTATATTAAAGGTATCAAAATTACCTTTAATATGATGTATAATATGATTTTTTTCTCAACATCAAAATGGTCCATATCTCGCGATTTTTCATTCGCGGCCAAATATCACGAAAAGTGGTCTTTTTAAAATTTTTAAAAAAATATATGTTAATAGTTGAAATGTTTTCTATAAGCGTGGTAAGTGGCATTCTGGGACTCGCAATATTTTAGGAGTTATTACAATAAATGTCATAATAAATACGAAATATTTGTTGCAACTGATATTGTTTTGTTTGTAATAAAATTGAAAAATCGCAAATTTTTTTCAAAAATCTTCCGAATTTAATGAAATTCGATAAGAATATTAACATTGACGCTGTTAACGCAAATGCCGAGTTTAAGTGTGATAACCGCAATATTTCGCGATTTGTAATATCTCAAAAATGATGAAAATTGTGTTTTTAAAAATACAAATATCTTCCAAAATATTTACGTTACAACGTCCATTAAGGCAAATATTTAAAGCTAATGAAATTACCTTTAAAATGATACCTGAAACATGTTTTCATGTTGAATTTTTTTGGCGGAAAATTCGCGAATTAAATTTCGCGGTCGCGTATTTCAAAAAGTGGTATTTTTAAGTTCGTGAAAAATATATATTAAATTTACCTAAGTTATCCCGTTCGAGCCCTATCCTACTTTCAACAGACAGTCAGACGGACGGACATAACTAGATCGACTCAGGACCCAGAAAATATATACTTTATGGGGCCTTAAATGATTTTTTCAACATGTTACACACGGAATGACAAAAAATCAGAAAACAAATTTGTAAAGTTATAAAATTAAATTGTTTTTATGTATTTTCTATGTACACCGATCGTGATCCAATTTGATCCATTTTATTGCTTTCGACTTTCCGCATTCGGAAAATAAAAAAATGTATTCAGATACTCCAAATCTGTCAAATGTGATTATTAAAAATTTTATCAAATAATAAAAAACGATATTTTGCCGCCATATTGGATCCGCAATCTTGAATTTTAATTTTCTATTACAGATTCGTAATCAGTGTTCCCAAAAACTTTATATGTGAAAAACATTTTTTACCTACACCAAGTATTCTAATTGAAGCCGAAATTAAGGGATCACAGCCCTTTTTAATCCGCCAAATTGATTTCGCCTTTCCGAATTCTGAAAATCAGAAAGCATATTCGTATTCAGGGACTGCAAATCTGTCAAATGTAATTATTAAACATTTCGTAAAGTAAGGCAAAGAAAAAATTGACCGCCATTTAGAATTTTTAATTTTTTCTTACCGAATCGAATCAGCGTCCCCAAAATATATTGTTTACGTAAACCAAGTATTCTAATTACGTCCAAAATTAAGGGATCGTGGCCCAATGTGTAACTGATTAAAAATTATCGATTTATTTGCCAACATTTTTCTATTCAGTCCCACTGTACACTCTCTACTAACTTAACGACTACAAAATGTTGCGCTAATGATGACGACTACTGGTACTTACCTTTCATACTTCACTACTCTACAATTGATGTGTGTAATTAGCTTAATTTAATGTTGCATATATTAAGGGGATTTCTTTACATGCATAATTATCATATTTATATAAAACAAGCAAGTACTTTGTATATGTGTGCTTCCTTTATTGTGTTATAAAAAAATGAAAATTTACTGATTCTTAGTTAAAGGTTTGTTGTTAATAATTTCCTTTACTTTTAACACAAACACTTATAAACGCTTTGCTTAGCGATTATATCCCGACATTGCCGCATTCACATGCCCCTTGATTATGTGCTAATATTTGCTTTAGTTTGTATGACACAATTAATATTAATTAATTTGTATAAAGGTAATAATTCTATACAAAAAAATATACATAAACTTATATACATTAATAAAGAGAAGCATTCGAAGAAAACATTATAATGAGCTTGATCTTTAGTTAATTAATGGAAAAATATTTTTCTAAATACTCAATTAAAAAAAAAAAAAAATGAAAACAGAAGTGTTTATGTAACAGGTGGTAACAGGTATTCATCTACGAGGACAATTATTTATGTCATATAAATTTTAAATGATTTTATTTTCTAACTCCTTAACAATAAAATATAAATTTTAAGTTCAACAGTTAAGTCCTTGTATGAAGATTAACTTTTGCTTTTAACCAATTCCACTATAGATACATATGCAAATAATATGTGTAGATATGTTTGTATATAAATTATTGTAATACATATTAACCTATTTTTAGTATTTTGACATTTAAGACAATATTTAAATGGCAACAAACTTGTAAAATTCTGATTGAAATTAAAATGGCCGGAAGAAAGAAAGAAAGTACGTAAAATAATAAGAAAAGAAAAATGCAAATAAAAGTTTAATACGTTTTTCTTTCTTTTTAACATTAAATAAACTGTGAATTCTTAGTAAACCAAATAAAAGAGTGTGTGAGTAAGCAATAACATTACAAGGTTAAATATTTATGTATTTATGAGTATAAAAGTAGAGATGTGAAATGAAAATCGTAAGTGGTACTAAATATAAAGTACTTTTTCTATCTTAATTTTACCTATGCTTTAATACTAAGATGCTTAAGTATAAAAAAAACTGCTCCCTAAGTAATACAATAAAAAAATTCATATATTTGAAAATAATGTAAAGAACAAGTTCTTCTTAAATCTTGAAAAAGTAGCCTAAATTTAGCTATTTGTTACTAAGTACAAATTAATTTTTATTCAAAATCTTACAAATAAAAACATAATAAATTTTAAGAATAATTGTAAACTTTATTTTCCATTAGCACAAAACTAAACATATCATTAGTCAATTGTACCCAAAAAGGTACCATTTTATATAAAGTTTATATCTCTCTTACCTTCTTTTTTATATATTAGTAACATTTAATGTCCCCAAAAAATCCCCATATGTTAATAAAAATAATAATACGTGTTAAGCGTATAAACATAAATATTATTTTTTGTTAGAATTCACATATGGGTGGCATTTAGTTTTTCCTTTTAAGGGATATTTGTATTTTAACGGTAACGACCTTTTTTTTTCTTTGCTATTTTTTCTTTAACTTTTATATCGTAAATACTAAAACAATCTAACTTTAATATTTTAAGCTTGTCCATTTGCTATTTTATTTTTAGCTTTAATATTATTTTCTCAACATACTAATGACCAGGGCAAGTTTTTATATGCATAAAAAAAAATATGCGCTTGAAAAAGCACAAAAAAATGTTGTAATATGCAAAAATAGCATGAATATGTATGTAAAAACCAACGAATTTATGCATTTTTATATATTAATGTGTAGAAAATATGGACAAATATGCATTTTTATACCCACCATCAAAAAGATGGGTCATTCCATGTGTAACATGTCGAAGGAATCATCTAAGACCTAACAAAGTATATATTTTGTGGGTCCTGGTTCAATTCTGAGTCGATCTAGCTATGTCCGTCTGTTGAAAGCAGGATAGAGCTCGAACGGAGCAACGTAGGGAGACAAAATTTGGCACAAATATTTATCTTATATAAGGTTTGTTTGGTATTGAAAATGGGCAAAAAAAAAAGTTATGGGCTAAACATTAGAAACACAGGGTGTCCGTTAAATACTTTTCTGCTGATATTTCTTCAATAAAAGCACGTACGACAACGAAACTTTGTACGTATAGTTCGGAGATCGATATAAACCAAAAATGGGCGTGGTCCGCCCACTTTACCGCCCACCTCCCATATAAGGAGAAAATCAACGAAATTGTGTTCAAATAGTTCAAGGATCAATGTAAAGTCGGAAACAAAATATAGGCGTGGTCCGCCCCCTTCCATATAACGTAAAATTTGAAAAAATTGATGGTGGGTATATAGATAGATAAGCATTTTTTGTGAAATTGTTTTGAAATATGCAAATGATTACTTTCCAAGCGAAAAGCTTGAAAAACTTGCCCTACTAATGACTAAGAATATTTTTTTTTTTCTTTTCAACTTTATGATTAACATAAAGAAAACGGAAATCTTTGCATACTTTTGCAATTAAACTTCTTCTAACATAATACTTAATGTATTTAGTTAAACAAATACTACTTACGGGTACAAACAGCATAAGTATGGACAACAAAGTTTATCGCATTTAATTATAATGTACTTTCTTTCATTTGTAGAATATTTAATGAAAATGTTATTTAATGTTTACGAGTCTTACAAGTTTGTTTTGTTTTATTTTTTTTTACTGTTCATTATGAATATTCATGTGGGTAAAGAAAAGTGTGTTAATTGTTTTGTACCTAAAATAATACATGTGAGCATTAGATTATTTGTCATAGGAATTTTATTTAATTTTTTAATTATTGTTTAATTTTAAAGTCATCATGATGTAAATATAGACTGGTCTATAGACTAGACTATAGAATAGAATAGAATATAGATCAGGTTATACTAGACTAAACTTTAGTTTTTACTATAGACAGACTAAACTATAGTCTTGACTATATTCTTGACTATAGACTAAATTAAAAATAATCTTGAGTATAAAATAAACTACAATCTTGACTACAGTTTAGGATATTGTTCAGTATATATATATATATAGTTAAGCTATATATATAGCAGTTTATAGCTTAGACTAAAGACTTGATTTGATAGAGAAAAGCGAATTTTGTCACATAGCTTTGTCTTGGAGTCTTATACATGGTGTAGTGCTGGCAAGTTCTACTACTTTTGAATTCTCGATACTACTCAATACTTTTTTTTTTTTGGGTACTCGATACTTAACGGATTTTTTAATTTAAAAAATATAACTTTAAATAAATGTTTTATTTAAAATTAAAACAAATATATTTAAACAATTATTATGAAATTATGTAAATTTGTTTATACAAAACACAACACGTTAACTTTGAATTCAACTTTAATAAAAGTCAGTAAAATTATTTTCATATATTTAAGATTTTACTTGTATCTTAATACAGAGTTGTATTTTAGTAGTTATATTTTTAATATGATATCATTGAAAAATTAAACTCTGAGAGTATTGAGTAACTACTTTACAGTATTGAGTACCCAAAAAATGCGTGCAAATACTTGGTACTCGATACTAATACTCAATATTTGCACAGCACTAACATGGTGTAAACCGCTTGTACGATACTCGAACAAGGTCACACAAACAGTTTTGCATATATTTATGATCATCAATATTTATAGATTAAAAAATTGTCTATCTAATCTAATGGATGGCATGATTATCCTAACAGCTTAACAATGTCATCCGTAAATATAGAGAGGACGGAAAAACAATAAATTGAGCTTAAAACGATAATACGAGGGCGGATCAATAAGTCCGTGACTTTTTGAATGAGACACAATCTCTTTTTAACTCAATACACTTAGTCCAACGTTTCTCCAGTTTTTGTATCCCTTCCAAAAAATAGGATTTTTCGAGGTCCTTAAAATAGGCATTTGTTTGGTCAATAATTTCATCGTTGGAGCTGAATCTCTTTCCACCGAGCCATTTCTTTAGGTTTGGAAATAGGAAGTAGTGACTAGGGGCTAAATCCGGAGAATATGGCCGATGAGGTACCAATTCGTAGCCCAATTAATAGAGTTTTGCCATTGAGACTGCACACGTGTGCACCCGTGCATTATCTTGATAAAAAAGAACTTTTTTTTGGACATATGAGGTCGTTTTCTTTTTAAATCCTCATTAAATCAGTCTAATAAGTTGGCATAATATTCGCCATTTATTGTTTTTCCCTTTTGAAGGTAATCGATGTGGATTATCCCGCGTGCATCCCAAAAAACTGTTGCCAACACCTTATTGGCCGACAAATGGTTTTCACCCGGAGAAACCCATTGTTTAGACTGCTGCTTGGTCTTCGGAGTACAGTAATGGATCCATGTTTCATCCACAGTTACAAAACGCCGCAAAAACTCATTCGGATTGCGGTTAAACAACTCCAAACAATCCTTTGAAGTTGTCACACGTTTACGTTTATGGTCAATTGAGAGCAAACGCGGCACCCATCTTGCGGACAACTTTCTTAAACCCAGCTGATCATTTAAAATCGAAATCACACTGCCATATGAAATGCCTATGGCATCAACAATCTCACGCACTTTTATTCTTCGGTCGGCCAACTCCATATCGTGAATTTTTTCGACATTTTCGGGTGTACTGACCTCAATTGGCCGTCAAGAACGTTCAGCGTCTTTTTTCCATTTTTAAAAAAATACACGAGGTTGTATGTTTTGAACAGCTGTTAAACGCAAAGTAAATGACGACACTTACTCAAAATTTGACAGTAGTCTATTAACTAAGCTTTGCTAAAGCTTACTTTGCTTACGTGTGTAAGCTAAAGCTTACAACGGGAAACAATTTATTGGTAAAGAGTTTTCTGACATGGTAACGAATTTCGATATAAGACATGTTAGAACGGCGACCCACTCACCACAAGCGTTGAAACTTTTGCTAAAATTTATGCGAACTTAGTTTTTCTGCCCTACAGTTTATAAAATTCAAATTTAGATCACGTTTGGAAGTAAAAAATGAAGTAGATAAGATGTGCTTTGTCAAAAATGTCTCCAAATGTTAACAAGTTAGTAAAAACAAAGACATTTGGTTTTCGTAATTTTGGTTACACAATTTTATTTAAAATAAATACCTTTTGAGTTTACTATTTTTCATTTCTACTAAATATACTAAAAATATACTAAAGACTAAACTATAGTCTAGACTATAGACTAAACTATAGTCTAGACTATAGACTAAACTATACTCTAGACTGTCGACTTAACTATTGTGTAGATTATAAACTAAACTATAAACTTAATTATATTCTAGACTATAGACTAAACTATAGTCCAAACTATAGACTAAATTATAGATCAGACTATAGCCTTAATTATAAATTAAACTGTAATCTAAATCAAATTATCAACTATATTCTTGCTAAAGCACAGAACCTAATCAACAAATTTATTACAAATTAAATGTTTAAATGAATTTTTTTAAATAATTTGTAAAATTTTTAAAATTTAAATTCTGAGTAAATACAAAAAAAAAAAAAAAAAAAAATTCTGTATACAAACAAAGTGTAAAGTAAATATTAATTAAATTTTAAATTACATTCTACAAAAGTTTAATTGGAAGAAAAAATACAATTATTTTTTTTGTAGGATCACAAATAAACATTTACTTACTTAAAGTATTAGACAAAACAAAAGCAACTAACCATTTTCCTAATAAACATATTAATTACAAATTATATAAAATCTATAAAATTTACATAATGGAGTCCCATTAATTTAAAACAATTTAAAATTTTTTAATTCTTTACACAACGCACTCGCATACAGTAGTTGCTTTTGTTTTGCACGTCATTGTATGTTTTTTACCATAAAATTGTTTTTAATCTCATGCCACAAAACAAACAGAAAAACAATACAAAATTCTCTTGATTTAAATTAAAATTTTTAAACAATATGCATACGTGTTAGTGTATGGGTTTTTGTGTAGGTTTATTTTTAAAAAAAGGATTAAAAAATTTTCCACAATAAAAAACTTTTGTATTTTTTTGCTTTGCATTAATTTTTTGTCAAATGCAGTATTTTATATAGCTGCCAAATTTTGTAGGTTGAATGAGGATTTTTTAAATTTAAATACTTTTACATACAAATCCTTTAAAATTGTCATTATTGCAAAATATCGTATGTGATTTATTGTTTATTTTTTTTTCCAAAAAATCCTTTTAAATTCTCAGTACGTGATTTTTTTGTAACCAATTTTTATACAATTTACTTTTATTTGTTAAAAAAAAACATGTGTTATTTATTTAAAATCTGCAAAAATTTTAATTTAAAAAGCTTTTGTATCACAACAATAATAAAGTGTGAAAAAACAACAAAGTACACTTGTACAAAATAGTTTTTAGTATCATCAAGTGTGTATGTATGAATTGTGGTTATGAGGGGTTGTTGTTGTTATTACATATTCTACAGGTGTAAAATTAAAATTTCCTTTAGGTTATTTATATGTAATATGTATGTATGTATGTATGCATGTGTGTATAGTATGTTTTCTGTTATTAAAAAAAGTTTTGTTTACACTTTCGTCATAGTTGTATTTATTGTTAAATGGTAGGGATATTATGAAAGTGTTTTTGGCCTCTAGTCATACCTTTAGTAATATTTATAGAAATAGTTTGAATAGTATTGGGAGAATGGCATTTGAAGTTGTTTTAGAATTTCTTTAATTAAAACAAATGTAACGATTAGGAAATACAAATTAAAATATACATTTGTCCTCCTTCTGGTGATATTTAAGGACATACTATTTGAGTTAGAGTTTCTAATGTTTGGAAAAATGTAATTCCTTTATTTAATTATTTAGTTAGTTACGACTATATGTAAGAATAAAAAATATCTTTAAAATTGTTAATAAACTAATAGCAATTAAAAATATACATGATTTTTTTTTTATAATTTTAATTACTTTGGTCTTTTTAAATCCTTTAAATGAAGTTGGCGTTCATAAATCAATGTTTAATACATATATACTACCAGTAAATCCACCTCTTCATCAGATACACAATATATTCTAGTTTAATTATGCCATGTGGGCACATGTAAAAGTAAATGGCAAATTAATAAGTCAGTCAGCCTTTGCCTGGCTGCCAGCAGTTGTTTTCAACCACGTACAATAGTCGTAATTGTTTTACGTTAAATATGCATCATATTTATTATTTTTTTCTTCTCTTTTTATTTATATTATTTTTTTTGTTTCATGTATTTACCCAACTGTTTTAAACGCCACATTCACCTCAGCCAAGTGGAGCTGTAGAGATAGCGCTATTAGCTCTTGAATAACGTAAAATTCTTTATAAACATATTAACCCTTCCCTGGCCCTTTAACAAACTAATTTATTTCCAATTATAATGTCATTGTGTTGTTCGATAACAATTAGTTCTTTTTTTCTTTCTTTCTCACTCTGCCCTTGCAAATGGCATTTAGTGTTTATTATTATTTTTTTTTATTATTTATATAATTTGTTTATAAGTTCTGTGTATATTCCTGATGGCAAATTGATGTAATAAATTAGTATTGCATACTTTTTGGCTCTACACGGGAAATATATTGTTGGAGAATTTTTTATTTTATTGCGAATAGAATGGAAATGTCTTTATACATATTGGAGGAAAGTGAGAGATAAAAGCATTTTTAATTCGTTTATTGTGTTTGTTGGCAAGTGTTTATATGTGTAGGTGTATTAATAAAATTCAATATTTCAAACATATCTTGCGGTGAAATACTAAATGACAGTGAACAGTAAAAGTAAATTAGAATATTACCGAACAATGATTCAATAAATGATTATAAGTGACAGGAAAATTCTATAAAAATGATTGGAAAATTAGTTTTATAATAATTTTTTATTTTTTTTATTTAATAAGTCCCTGACTATAGTTTCTGAGTAGCTAGAACTAGAAATAAAAAAATTACTCCTTTAAATAATACTCCAAAATTCAAGTTATTTTTTTTTTTTTTTGAGTATTTTTTTTTTTAATTTTGAGGTCCACTATTAACTTTAAGTTTTTCAGCTAATTGAAATTTATGCTAATTGAAGAAAATGAATTTTGAGAGCTTATAAAATATTCAACTTTGACATTGTTTAACAATAATATAAATGCCTTTTTCACCATTTTGTAAAAGTGAATGAAACATAAATCTATTAAAATACACCATAGTTTAAGATGGATTTCTCTGGGTGAACCGAAAATGGCGCAGATTTAACTGCCTTTAATAGGGATTACCAATCAATTTTGCCAACTTTTTTGGCAGTAACATGGGTGCATTTGGACAAGAAGCAAATATTGTTTTAATAAGACAATGTGACAATGTGACAATTTTCTATTTCTAAACCAAAATTGTTGAACAAAATTTGACCCTTTTAAGGATGTTGTGAAATCCTCTAATTTGAAGATCAAAAGTGTATTAATTTAGCTTAAAAGTCTTCGATTTACCCTCGTATATTATTAAAGTTATTTTTGGATTCCTTAAAATGAATTTTAAGTACTCATGATTTGATTTGGTTAAATATATTAAATTGAACTACAACAAAACTGAACTGAAATTGAACTTGAACTAAACTAGAACTGAACTAGAACTGAACTAGAATTGAACTAGAACTGAACTAGAACTGAACTAGGACTGAGCTAGAACTGAACTAGAACTGAACTAGAACTGAACTAGAACTGAACTAGAACTAAACAACAACTGAACTAGAACTGAACTAGAACTGAACTGGAACTGAACTAGAACTGAACTAGAACTGAACTAGAACTGAACTAGAACTGAACTTCAACTGAACAAGAACTGAACTAAAACTATTCTACAACTGAATTAGAACTAAGTTAGAACTGAATTAGAACTGTACTACAACTGAATTAGAACTAAACTAGAACTTAAATAGAACTCTTTGAATAGAACTATTTGAACATTTTTGGAAATTCTTAATAATTACTTCGAAAAAAGGGAAAATAAATGAATTTTTAGCGGGAAAAAAGGTAATAATTTCTAACAAAATTTAAATTTTAAAATTTTTTAGGAATTTTTATTATTATTTATGCCCGTAATTTCAACAAGTAGATAACTATGGGTATAATTACCTATTAGATATATTTAATTAACTGATAAAGTTGGATTGATAATTTCAAAGCTTTTTTTACCTAGGTGTTTCTACCGAACAAGTTATACATAAAATATGGTAGCATTTGTGATTTAAATGTCACAAAAAATTATTAAAATTTTATTTATTAAAAAATGTTTACATTTAATAAATTTATATTTTCAATTTTTATGTGCTTCTTTCAATAATTATAATGAAATATTTTTCCGGTAAAAAAATTATATGTAGGACTGTCCCAGACATCAAATAAAAGACAAACATTGTTGAAATTGCTGCCTTTTATTGGAATACTTTAATCGCACCGCATATATGTCTTTTTGTCCATGTAAACATGCTGATGTTTATAACGTACAGAAAAGATATATCAACACCACCCACCACCGACTCATAATCATTTTTTTAGTTGATTTAACGAAGTCCGTCCGTCTGGCTGGCTGGTTGTCTGACCATGTAAACATTGTGCACAAAGTACAGGTCGCAATTTTGAAGATAATTTGATGAAATTTGGCATATACATATGTTTATTTTTGAATAACGACGAACACTATTGAAATTGGTCATAATCGGTACATTATTACACCTTGTCCCCATATAAATAAAATTTGCTAGGAATAAGTTTTATACAAAGATAAATCGCATTGCAATTTCAAGAAGATCGGTCCACAATTAGGCATAGCTCCCATATAAGGCCCACTTTCGAAAATGTCTTTACCTCAAAAAAATCGCACATAAATGACAGTATCATGGTAATATTTGGTACGAACAAGTTTAATATAAGTATGTAATTAATTAACTAATTTTTCCAAAAATTTCGGAAATCAATTTAGTGCACAAACACAATGGTATAAGGTATAACATTGTCGGGATTGACCGACTATATCTTTCTCATTTTCTTAAGATTTGCCATAAATATTTTCATTGTTTCATGCAGAAATCACAGTTTTGAGGATGGGTCCATAACAGATTAGAGTTCCCATCAAGAACCACCTGCAAAAATCATTTAAAATTACACACATACATTTTATAAAATTACATGTACAATTTTAAAATTCGCGAGAATATGTAGCCAATTGACCGCAGAGACTTTCTCGCAAAATATGCGATTTCCGATAATATTTTAGGACTTAAAATGATGCACTTCTAACAAAAATTGTTATTATTTATTTACCTAACACATTATCTAAACAAAATTTATGCTGTAAGAAATACTACTGTTATCTATTCGGTAATTTGTACCTAAGCTTTGAAATTACCAAATTTAATTTACACCATAGATATCTAGGCACTGAAAGATATCTATTTGTAGAGATTACGGGCATTAATAGGGCAAAAACAGAATTTTTATTTAAAATTTGTATAAACATAGTTTTAAATGAAGTGCTTTAAAAGCAATGAACAAGAAGTATAAAAGAAAAACATTATACCAATGACAACCATGGGTTAAAAAATAACTTCTGCAGCTCTTTTTCAACACTAAGTGTTGAATCATGACTTTTTCAGTTCTTTTTTTTGCTGGGTTGTAATTTAAACAAAAATTGTTTTAATGAGTGAGATAGAAAAATGCTTAACATACATAATATTCAATAATTTGGAAACGGTTGATCTTCGAGTTTTCATTATTTTTTTAATCATTTGATAATTTAGCACAGATCACAGAAATATATAATTTTTATGGTTCTAACCACTAATTATAAAATTGTGGACCATTTTTGTAAACCCTTTCTTTGGAGATTTGATAGTTGCTTCTGTCACTTTTTTGGAACAGTGTGCACATCTTCTGTTAAAATCTTCGGTATTTTGGGACACCTTTTTTGTGCTCTTGAATTCACTTTTCACAAGAGCTCAATATCTCTCCACTGGTCTAAGCCATGGACAATTTTGAAAATTGACCTCTCTTGGTACTAAAACTATGTTATTGATTTGGTACCACTCCAGAGCTTTCTTACCGCAGTGACATGATACCAAATGGGTCCAAAAATATGTGGACACGTTGTGCTTTCTTAAGAAAAGAAGAAATCTTTTTTGCAAATATTCCTTTATGCATATTTTGGTATTTATAGATCCGAATGTATCAAATGACTTTCCTGTTTTGCAGCAACTGCAAAAAGCTTGTCATACTATGAATTTTGTAAGAAATTTTTGCTGCTTTTGGGTCTTAAACTTATCTCCAACATTGCTTCGAGCATTAGCAATAAAAATTTTTGAGACACAAGCTGCGGAGATTCTGCCAGCACCTACGTTTCTTCATCAATTATACAGCTTGAGTATTTTTGTATGAAATTTGGTTTTAAATTCCGAGTCCTATTTTTGACTTGTAATTTTTTTTGCAGAATTCCAGTTTGGAATTTTTTTAACTTTATATGTTATCAACTTTCCCATTAGCTTTAAATTTTCGCACCAAATAGTCGAAGCACTGAGAAAACTGAGCTGATTTTCTACCAGATGTGTTTGGAGTTCCTTTCAATATGCCTTCAATTTTCTGGCCTTCCCAATATCATGTGGTTCTTTTTCTTACCGAACTAGGTTTCATATCAATAGTCAAATTCTCCTGATACTGTTTAATAACATTAGAAACGGTTTTACGGACGACATTTAATTCTGTGGCCAATTATTTGTAAGACCTATTTGGATTTTTTGAAATTTTTTAATAACTTGTAGGATGTGAATCTTTTTCGTCACTTATTTTGATGAAAATAAGGACAAATTAACATGGTTGTTATTAAAAATAATAACTGAAGTATTTTTCCATGATAACTAGATCAAAAAAAAAAAAAAAAAAAAAATTTGAATATTGATTCCGAAAAAAGTTATGAGGCAAAATGTGTGTTAAGAATTTTTCGATCTCACTCCTTATATGTTCCTAAATTTTAATGTTTTGTTTAAATTTGTATTTAATTACGTAGGGTATACACGAGAGATATCATAACAAATTTCAAATTCTTATCAAGATAAGAATTTATCACGTGTGGACCAAATTTATTTATATTATTACAGCGTTGTGATATAATTGTTAGAGCTCAAGCGAAGATAAATTTGTTTTGCTATCAAACGTCATTTTGTTTTTGCATTTTGTTGACGTTTATTTTTTTTTTTAAGAAAAAGCGCAATTCTTCATGGAAATTTCAATTAAATAATTATGTGGAGCAAAAATAACACAAAATAAAATTAAATTTAAAAAACAAAACAAATATGACTATTAAATTTTAACAACATTCCTTGACTTCAAAAAAAAAAAAAAAAAATGATTTATTATGATAAAATTTTATCTACGTTTTCCCATTTATGCTGATATAAACAAAAAAAAAATGCAGTAGCTCTGCCGACGTTTTGTTACTTATTATGATAGAAAAATATCTCGTGTAGACCCTACGTTATTTATGTAAATATGTACTTAATGACATGTTTTATGAAAATCTATTAAAATGAAAAAAAAAAAAAAAAAACTTTTTTGTTTGTTCTCAAAATTTCCATGTCAATGCTGTTAGTTGTGTTTTAAAACTTTCTCATTTGGGATTTATAACTCAACTTTTTTTCCAATTGCTTTCAAAACTACACTATCAAATAGTTGTACTTTTTTTTCTCTTCAGCCAAAGTTTTTTTGAGTGTTAAAAAAAAATACACAACCCTGAAATATTTTTAATACATCCTTCGCGTTCCGCTTAAATTCACTTCCTTTGTTGATATTGTTCTTTATTTTTTTTTACAATTTTTATTATTTTTTTTTTTTTTTGTGACTGCAAAAGAAATTCAAAATGAAAAATGACATTTTACAACAGTGTTCGTTCGTGAATCTTGTTTTAAAATAGTACTTACTAGATGTTTTAACAATTTTATACAATTGAAATATAAATGTACACGAGGGTAACTATTTTTATTAAAAGATACAATTTGTTAAAAGAGAAATTGTTCTTATTAAATAGTTTTAAATAATAATTTCAGTTATTTTACTGCATTATTTAAAGTTGTGAAATTTCTTTAAATATAGATAGGTACCTTTTTTACTCTATATCTCGGATCATCTTCATTGTATCAATCAAACATATATGATGCATTTTCGTTATAAATGTATTTGTTGTTTATGTATGTATATGCATTTTGTGTTTCTGTTTTATTTTAAGCTTTTATCATAAATGTTAGTTTTATGACAGTAAATAAAAAAAGTTTTCTGTAGTTCATTCTCTTGTTTTCTTCCTCTTTCTATATACATAAAAGGTTAAATTATGATTGATGATAATTTGTTTGACGTAAAGCCATTTTTATTTGAATTTTTAAATTATGGAAAATCAATGGAAATGTTAAAATTTATATATATACATATATAAAAAAAAAAATTACTAAAGTTTGTAAGAGCTTAAAGCTTGTAAACTTTAACCGCTTTAATTATATGATCTTGGTATAATTTTTTTCGTACAGAATCGTTTGTAAAAAGTATTTTTTTTTTTTTTATCAAGGATTTTTAAGAATTATTGTAAACAAACAATTGCAAATTTTCTTTAAAAATATAATTTTACTTGATAATGACTATGACCTCTACAACCATACATTTTTTAACTCTGCTTTCATTTATGTATTAATTTGTTTTTCTTTGTTATATTTTTTTCCAATAAAGAAATCTTTAAAAAAAATTTAAAACTTTTAATAAATTTGTTGTTGTTTTTCTTTTTTCAAGAACTTGTTAAGTAACACATTTTATAATTTTCAACAAGTCTTGAAAGTTTTCTTTACTGCTGTTTTGATTGAAAAGTATCAAATAAATTTTCTCTTACGTTATTCTAATATTCTAAGTAAAAATAAAAAAGTTTAAATACCAACTTTTTTGTAATAAAAGGTTTCATTGTTTGAGTACCCCTGAGTGTATAAAAGAAAATAAATCAACAATAAACTCACGTTGAGACGGGGTAGGATAAATTATTATTGCTTCTTTGCCAAGAATAACTTGATAGCAGCATATTTTATAACTGCTTAAAAGTATACTATAATTTGAAGTGAAATTAATTTACCTAAAAGTATGCAATCAATTTTATAATAATACAAGTATAATAAAAATAAAAACTTCTTGTTTATAATGTGTGTTGTGTACATGTATAACAAAATGATCCTTAAAATTCGTTTAAAACGAAATAAAGTATGTGTATAAGCATCAAGTAGTATTATTAACTCTTAATTCTTTATTAAAGCACTCACACACACATTTGAAAGTCTACTTAGTTTTTCTGTTAACCCTTTTTTAATATCCTTCTTAATTTATTTCAATTCCTTAACGTATGCTTTATAATTTGTGCCTTTAATTATTAACAGTCTGTCTGTTTTGTTTCATTGTTATTTTAAATTATCTTTTACTTTCTTTCTTCTTTTTTTATAATAAATATGTGTGTATGTATGTATATGTTTGCATAAAGTATGTTGCCTCAAAGGATTTTGTTTAACACATAAAATAATTTGTTCTTCCTGCCACGTTCACGTTAACTATTTGAAAATAATCTTACGTTATTTTATTTCAATCTCATCATGATTTTCTCTTTATTATAAACTTTTAATTATTATTTTTTTCTTGTTTCGTTCGTTCGTTGGTATTTAGCTTTGATGAAAGTTTAACGAGCACGGGAAAATAACTTTTCCCATATAATATGTATATATAATATTGTTTTTTTTTTTTTTTTTTTTTCGCGAAAAACTTATTTTTTTTATCCTAATGGCTTTAATTTCAAACACTTTGTGGTTGAGAGAAAATTGTTAAGGATTAAGGAATTTATAGTTTTAAAGCAGTTAATTAATAAGCTTAAATATTCATTTTAATATTTTGCAAAGTAATTATAATTCAAAAAAGCTACCAGGCAAACAATTTGGTTTTTAGGAAAAAATAAGTAATAAATAATAAAAATAAAAAAAAATATAAAATGAATTAAGTTATCGCGTAATTAAAGTTATCACATTGTATAGACATTTATTTTTAAAAGAATTTAAATTGATGGTTGATTGATTTTGATACAACAACTAGATAAATTTACTTGTTATATAGTTCATTCTGAACTATATAACTATATAATTAATATTTATAGAAACATTTAAAAAAAGTATAAGTAATATAATTTTATATTCTAATTTTCTCATTTTAGTTCTTATGCTGTCAAAATATCAAATTGTTCCTTGATGTGTGTAGAAATCACTTCAAATTAAGAGAATCGGATCTCTTTGAGCCAAATATGCTGTATGATTTAACAAATTTTCATCGTGTTTTAATTACCCTCTCCAAATTGTCACAATGTGCTAAAGTACAAAAATTACATCCCAACTTAGAGTAAGTATAATGAGAAATTAAAATAAATATGAGGAATTTCATAAAATTAAAAAAAATTTTAAGTAAAAATATTAATTTTTTTTTTTTTTTTCTGACATTAACGTTGATTTATGGTTTTATTAACGAATATTTATGCATCCAAAATCGGTTCGCGTTAATAATTTTTTGTGTTGTGGAGGTTTAAATCTGAAATTAAAAAAAAAAAAAACAAGGCGATTTGTAGAACTTCTACACATGTCATATTTATTACAGAATCTTCAATATTTATCGAATTAAATAAAAGAAGAATTTTTATACCCACCATCAAAAAGATGGGGGGTATATTGATTTTGTCATTCCGTGTGTAACATGTAATCATTTAAGACCAAACAAAGTATATATTTTCTGGGCCCTGGTTCGATTCTGAGTCGATCTAGCTATGTCCGTCCGTCTGTCTGTCTGTTGAAAGCAGTATAGAGCTCGAACGTGACAACGTATCTTATATAAGGTTTGTTTAGTATTGAAAATGGGAAAAATCGGTTGATAAACAAAAAAAATTATGGGCTTATAACTAGAAACACAGGGTGTCCGTTGTAGCTTAATTTCATACTTTTCTGCTCTAAAACAAAAGTATGTACGACAACGAAATTTTTTACGGATAGTTTGGGGGTTGATATAAACTTAGAAACCAAAAATGGACGTGGTCCGCCCACTTTACCGCCCACCTCCCATATAAGGTGAAACGTCAACGAAATTTTTTACAAATAGTTCAAGGACCAATATAAACTCGAAAACAAAAATGGGCGTGATCCGCCTACTTTACCGCCCATAAAACGAAAAATTTTAAAAAATTTATGGTGGGTATATAGATTCGGATGAGCCGAATATAACATTCGCGCTTGTGAATTTTATTTTTTGCACAATATCGTAAATAGCTAAAAACAATATTGGTTTAAAATTTCGTAAAATTACGAGTAATAAAAGACATATCTTGGGAACGTTTGCTGAAAAATTTAAGTGAATATCGGTTCTAGTTTGGAGAATATAGTCCTTTAAACAATACTACTCATAATAATATTCCTAACAAAAAGCGCGATTTTATTTTTATTTTTTTTAAGTGAATTTTAGCAAAATTTTTAACTTGTTTCTTTTTTGATAATAAATTTAACATCGAAAATAGATTTTATTATATCAAAATTTTAACTATAATGCGAACATGATTTTTGGTCCATATAACCAGGGTTTCATTTTAATACTATATTTATCACATTTTGCAATAAATATCTGCTGCTAGCAAAAAAATTACTAAAAGTATTTTTACCGTTCCATTTTTGTTTATAATTGCAACTAAAATTATTTTTCTATTTTCAGTATTGTCAATAAAAATTGCTGCGTTTATTTACAATTTCTTGTAGCATAAACAAAAAATATTCAAATCGTACATAAATTAACATAGAAAAATAATACTTCGTGTTTTAGTCTTGTATACATAATTTTATCGGACACATATAGCACACGAATAATTTTTCTTCGTGTGCTGCAATAAATTTTTAGCAAATTTTCTTTGTTTTGATTTTGCAACTATAGTTTTTTTTTAGTATTTTTATTTAAGCAATTTTGTTGCTACTAAAATTTCTTCTATGAAGAATAAAACACATGTATATCGGAGTATGCATGTATGTGTGAATGTATAACAACAAATTCATGCCTTCCCCTTAACATACATACTTCAATATACATGTGTTTTATTCTCCATAGAAGAAATTTTAGTAGCAACAAAATTGCTTAAATAAAAATACTAAAAAAAAACTATAGTTGCAAAATCAAAACAAAGAAAATTTGCTAAAAATTTATTGCAGCACACGAAGAAAAATTGTTCGTGTGCTATATGTGTCCGAAAAAAATTATGTGTAAGAGACTAAAACACGAAGTTTTAGTTTTTTTGATAAGTAATATTTTCTGTTTGCTGATAAAAATTGCAAAGACGATTTACATTGTTACTAAAAATTCGAAGGCTATTTATAATAATTTTAGTTGCCGTGTGTAGCAAAAATGAAATGGTTTAATATTTATTGCATAGTCATAAGGAGAAGAAATTTTGCTGGTTCATAATATTTAAACGCTGCATATAACTATAAGTATTAAAAGTATTTTGACGCTACCATTATTTTAGTATTAAGCAAATAAAATGCCTTCATTTGATATCAATATTAACATCATTTGTGTTTCGCAATAGTTGTTAGCAAGCGATATAAGTTTGAAGATGAATGCTGCTGTAGCCGAAAAACGTTTCTTAAATTTTTTTTATAATATCAATTTTAACCATTAAGAAGATTTTATAAAGTTATTTTTCGATAATCTAAAATCATATCTTATACTGAAAAAATTCGAACAAAATTGTGAAATTTGGTGAATATTTTCAAAATTGCATAAAATTTTAGCATTTCAATGTTTCAGTAGCGAAGAACAATATTCTCTTTCGACTGGTTTATGGTTTTAATCTAAAAGATGTAAAATTTCAGTGCAAAACTAAAATTAAACAAAAACTTAGTACTTCTTATATTTATTAGTTTTAAATACCTATGTCTTCGTGAGATTTTCGGCGAATCTACTAAAAACTATCAATACGTTTCCTACTTTTAAAACATTCTTTTGAAATACAAGACTCTAAAAGTAGGCTTCAATAAAATAATATGAATACTCGTCAGAGCGAACAAGTCCCGATTTATCTCTCTAGCACACAATATAATTTGTATACCCTACACCACCATAGGTGGTTGGGGTATTATGTGTTTTGTGCAAATATTGTAACGCAGAGAAAAAATCTTCGGACCCCCACCTTAAAGTATACCGTTCGACTCAGAATCACTTTCTGAGTCGATTTAACAATGTCCGTCCGTCTGGTCGGCTGGCTGTCCATGTAAAGCTTGTACAGGTCGCAATTTTGAAGATAATTTAATGAAATTTGGTACATATGCTTTTTTCAACACAAGGACGAAGCCTATTGAATTTGGTTATGATCGGCCGATTATTTTACCTAGCCCCCATACAAATATCCTCCCGGAATAGAGTTTAAAAACTAATAGATGCCTTAAAAATAGGAATATTTTAATGAAATTTAGCATCAATAAGTTTTATATAAGCAAAAATCCGTCTGCCGAATTTCATGAAGATCGGTCCATAACTGACCATAGCTCCCATATAAACTCCTCTCCTGAAAATCACTAACGTGCATAATCCCATACAAATGTTAGTATTATGCTAATATTTAACACAAGTAAGTTGTATATAAGTAAAAACAAAATTATGTGGATCGAAATGGTGTAGGGTACTCTTTTTTCTCTTAAATATAATTTTCTTTAATTTATCTAACAAACATTTTATTAGGTATAAAATATTTATAGAATTTTTCAAATTCTATTTTATTTATATACTTCCCGGTATTTTTCTTAATAACAATTATTTTTTGCACTTTTTGGGTCCTGTAACAAAAAGATCAGGTTCGATCGGACTTTTCAAAATTGACCGAAGTTCGAATTCGGTTTAAAAAGTGCGTTCGGTCGGACTCTAGAAATTTAATGTAAATTAAACTAGCCAACTATAAGTTACAAAGTTTTTCGATTCGATTCCCATTCTATGATGGGAAAAAAATCATAGAATACAGGAAAAATATGAACAAATCAGTTCCTTTCCAAATGTCCATCAAAAGATTCGTAATTTTGCGCTTCTTATGAAGAAATTCTATATTTTTTTCCAAAAATCTCGGTTCATAAATTCGCAATTTTTGAAACTTTTTTATATTTCAAACAAATTGTTCACTAGAATGCCCTAAAAAGTCCTCTCGAAAAATAAAATTCTATGGAAAAAATGTAAACAAATTTTTAGATATCAAGCTAAAAAAAACGAATTTTTTGAGACCTATTTCGAAAAAATTCTGGAAACTTTCTTTTGGTCAAATTTACAATGGTGTGGTCGTTCTTGACCGACTATTAATTTTGAAGTTGTTTTATTTATTTTTTGTATTTTTCCTTTCATCAATTTGCATCTTTTGAGAGATCTTTTTACAGCAGAATCGCAAAAAAACAGGACACTTTGAAATGCAGTTGTAGTATATTATTTTAAGTTTAAAGTGACCACTCAGTTTTATATTAAAGAATCTATTAATATCATAAATATATTACCATTTTTATTTATTTATTTATTTATTTTTAATAAAATATTTATCTTTTTATTATATTTTTCAGAGGTTTTAATTTACCCTTGTCACCAAGTGAAAGATCTCATTCCGATGAAGCCATATACAAAGATTTACATTCAACGTAAGTACCTACCGAAAATATTTTCAATTATATTAAACATTAAATTCAAGTTTAAACGTTTTTTATAAGATTTTTTTTTTTAAATTAAAAACAATTTGTAGATTTTAGGATTTTAATTAAAATGTTTAATAAAGTTATATAAATATATCTGATTTCTATCTACTGTCTATAAATCTCTCCCCCTTTCTTTCTCTATTTCTTCTCTTTAACTTTCGCAACTTTTGCAAATGTGCTTAAAATTTTAAATATTTAAATTTGTATACATATTTTAAATAAATAACTCGATAAACTTAATGAAATCAAAATCACTTCAATGTATACTAAAGTGATATTAAGAAAAATGGCAGTTTGGATAATCCCTCCGAATATTACGATCGTACATCGCAAAGTGGTTCACTATCGGTGGAAGATGAAAACAGTGATATAACGATAGAAAATGAAATGGGCACTGAAAATACGGATGACTATGAAGATGATAACTTTTCAGCTTTAAGTGAAAATATCGAAGAAGAATCCTTATCGGCCGGTACAAATGGCAGTGGTAATGAAAGTGTTAATGCAACCACAGCTAGCTCCCCCATTGTGGTACGACCACCACGTTCTCATCCCACAGCCGCACCACCTTTAACAACACGTTCAGCTTCTTCATCTGCCATGGGAGTGAGTGGTGGCGGTTATGGCATGGGTTCGACGTCCTCACGTCATCGCATGAATAATTTATCGTCGTCGGCTATGGATAGAAATCAAAATTTACAAAATGTTGCTGCTGCCGTTTATAATTATCATGTGGTCAGCAAAGAAGTCGGTCATGAATATCTAAATGACATTTATTCGGAGGAGGATGAAAAAGTCTATGAAGATTTATGTTATGTCACGTTCTCATCAAAAGTCTCCGAGGTGTGCATATTACTTGTATTTCCATTAATACACTATTAAACAAAAATCACAAAAACCCCCTCAGCTATTAATGTTGGATGTTGTAAAAGAAGAATCAAAAACAAAAAAAAGATCCATAATCCGTGTTGCTTTATTTTCCATTTTTTATTTACTTTTTTTTTTTTTTTAGTTTAAAGCTAAAAAGTAGTTTGATGTGCTGTGCCTGTGTATATTTAACTTAAGCTTTACTTTTTCATATAAAAATTTATTTATTTCTTATTTTTTAATATCCTTCCTCTTAGTTTTATCCTTTTTAGATTCCCCAGTTGCTGTTGGCTATCACAACAAATCCATGAAACAATTTATTTATTTATTTTTTTAATTTTTTAATCAGAATTTCTTGTCCCATTATATTACTGTTGTTGTTATTGTGTTGGCATTGCTTGAGGTGGTCTTCTTTCGTTACGTTTTGTGTATTTATTTGGATTCCTTTGTTTCCTTTGCTAATCAAATTCAGGATTTTAAAAAACAACAACAAAAACAAAATATTGTTTGTTTTCAGCTTGTTTATCTTTAAGGATTTCTGACACGTCTTTGTTGGGTTTGTTTTTATTGTCTCCGTTTTAGAGTGTTTTTTGCTGCATCATCATCCTCATCAGCTTTTTATTCAATGTTCCCGCATATTTCTTACCAAGTATTTGTTATTAAATTCAGCGTTTATTTTAATTAGTGGCACTTGATGTTAAACGAACTATATTTAACTCTAACCATATTTTTTATTCAAATGTTAAAAACAAAAAAACCAAGTATTATTATACAAATGTAAGATTTGCATTTAATTAAAAGAATATTTAATAAAATCTATACCTTAAGAGTTTGAAAAAATCCGCTACAAAATTCTTCAGTTAAATAAATTAAAATATTTTTCTATATGAGAATTTTACTAAAGTACATTTTTATGTATCAATAGTTTTAGAGCTACAGCGCATTTTGTTTTCATTTTTTGCTTGTTTTTTCGTATACACTATATTTTTTTTTTGGACGACATAGTAAAATTGTAGGAATAATAATAGCAACCATTTTCTAAAGATATGTGTCACACAAGCAAAGCTCGAGAACGGTTTGTTCGATTTAGATGAATAATACTTTTATATATGCCGATTAAAATTGTATTAAGATTATCTAAGTCTTATCTTTTATTCCATCTAGTCTACCTATTTTTGTTTAAGGAAGAAGAACATTTTTTTTTTGCACAATTTTGAAGATTTGCAATTACAAATCTTATGTCAAAGGGATAAAAAACTAAAATTTGTTGTCGTTTTCATTTCCTAAAAGGAAAACAAATTCTTAAATTTTTTATGTTTTTGTAAATTTTTTTTTGGAAAATATCTTCTAAATAACTCCGAAATTATTTAGCACATGAAAAATATAGTGTAAATACAATTTTGCCTCATCTATTTAAATCGAACAAACCTTTCTCAAATTATGCTAAAATATACTCGTGTAATCACCTTATTAAAGGGGAAATATTAGACATGTCCATAAAAGATCTGTACCAGAAAGACAAAAGAGAAAAAAAAAAAAAAAACTGAAAGCAGATTCATTTGTAGCATGTCAAATTCTATTTAGTCCATATATTCTAATTTTTCTGCAAGTAATTTCAAGTTTTATAAAACTTTGCTGAAATCCAACTAACACGTTTGGCACTAATGTATCAAAATATTGGCGGTCACCGTGGCTATTAGAAACCATGTTTACTTATTTATGAAACATTGATTTGTTTCACTTTTTTAAAAAGAATCATATTCACTAAGTAGTGATGTGTTGAATTGAATCTTTTGCTGTTTATTTTACTAACAAAACATTATATACGAGGGCGGATCAATATATAATCAATGCACCATCGATTTCAATGGTAAAAAAGTGGTTTACTGACTTTCGTTGTGGTCGCAAAAGTAAAGAATGACGCTGAACGTTTTGGACGGCCAATTGAGGTCAGTACACCCGAAAATTTTTAAAAAATCCACGATATGGTGTTGGCCGAACGAAGAGTAAAAGTGCTTGAGATTGTTGAAGCTATAGGCATTTCATATGGCAGTGTGGTTTCGATTTTAAATGATCAGATGGGTTTAAGAAAGTTGTCTGCAAGATGGGTGCCGCATTTGCTCTTAATTGACCAAAACGTAAACGTGTGACAACTTCAACTTCACTGTGTTTCATTCAAAAAGTCACGGACTTATTGATCCGCCTTCGTATTTATAATTATATGTTACTTTTGATTCATAACTTGAAACAGAACCAATTGTGTTCATGATACTACTTTGTTTAATTACACTGGTCGACAAAAAAATCCTCCACCAAAGACGAATATTTAAACTTTATGCATTTTGATGTGCTAAACACGAATCTGCTTTCAGTTTTTTTTCCATCTGGTCTGGGTTTTTTTTATGGGCATGTCTAATATATCGCCCATAGTAAGGCCATTACTCTGGTATATTTACTCATAACTCAAGAACGGTGAGTACGATTGACATAAGTGATACACCAAGATACCAAGATGCATACTAAAAATATCTTCAAATCACCCAAAATTATTTTTTTTTATGTGCTCAATAGTTTCGAAGTTATTTTGAAATAAGTGTCCAAAAAAAATCTTTTTAATGCAAAATTTTAGATTTTTTTGTTACTAAAATTTCTTTTAATAAATGAAAACATCAAAAATATTTCAGTTTATCATCTTTATTTTAAAGCTGGTAATGCTGCGAATAAAATAAGGCATGTATCTTCAAAATTGATGCATAAATTTTATTCACAGTTAAGTAAAAATACGCATGTTATATAAAATTGAGTAGAAATACAGTGGTGGGCAAAAAAAAAACATTTTTATTTTTTCTTGTAACAAAAATAGGTGGACTAGGTGGATTTTGACGAGTTAAACAAGAATCTGCATTCACTTTTTTCTATCATGTACTAATTTTTTATGGGTATTACTAATATCATCACCTTATTCAGCGGTCACACTATAAAATTCGAGAATGGTTTGTACAATTTTGACTATAACTCAAGAACCGTTTACACGATTTTGATAAAAAGATGCATACGAAAATTGTCTTCAAGGTATGTGAAAATATTTTTATTCGCTCAAGAATTTCAGAGTTAGGGATCAAAATTTTCACAACTTTTCAATTTTTTTTTTTTTTTTTTTGTTTTCGCTACTAATTACCGAATAACTATGGAAATATTAACTGGACAAAAAATTATGTAAATTCAGTTCGAAGACAATTTAAGTCGCTATATATTGGAGTTTAATGTATTATAAAAAGACAAACCGTTCACGAGTTATACAAGTGTGACTGCCTAAAGGCGGGGTCATAGTAGTCATGCCCATAAAAAAATCAATACGTTATAGAAAAAAAGTAAAAGCTAATTCTTATCTATCACGTTAAATTCAATCTAATACACATATTTTTTTTTTTATTTAAGACGAAAAAAAATTTTTTTTTTTTGCCCACTAGTGTATTTCCTCTTAACTTTAGGTATGCATGGGTATCCTAACTTAACTGTGAATGCAATCAAGATTTGTCCATACATTTTTATGATACGTGGCTTTATTTACTCGTAGTTTTGCCAGCTTTGAGATAAAGATGATAAACTGAAACATTTTTCACTTGTAGAAAGAAGTTTTAGTAAAAAAAAGAAATCCTGAATTTAGCATGAAGTTGAATTTTTCGGACATTTATTTCGAAATATCTTCTAAACTATTGAGCGGATTAAAATTACTTAAAACCAATTTTATTCCACACATTTTGGTGTATTATTTATATAAATCGTGCATACCATTCTCGAGTTATAGTGAAATATACTCGAGTAATCGGCTTATTTAGGACGCAATATTAGACACCCCCATAAAAAAAATTTCGACCTGTTGGGAAAAACTGAAAGCAGATTCGAGTTTAGCATGCGGAATTCATCTAGTCTACATATTTTTTATTTTTTTTTGAAGGAGCACGAAAAAATTTTGTTTGTCGACCAGTGTTATTATTGACAGCAACTGTACATGTAAGGTACATAATGGACAAAAGCAAAATACTATAACAAATGTTTATTAGAATAACTTTTTTTGTCATTGAGTGATAACAAAATTTTAGTTTTTTTGGTTTTTAAACTATATATTGTATTCTTTGCTGCATATATTTTGTTCTGGCAAGAATTAGAATTTCAACAACAGACTTTCAATTAAAACTCTTAGTTATTTATCTACTTGTTATCTATGCTTCTAAATTTATATGAATTTTTTACATCCAGTTTGAACTTCTATATAAGATATAAGATACCTTGTTTGATACAATAAAAGTACAACTTTTGAAACATATTTGTTAACAAAACTAACCCCTGAAACCATAAATGTTTATAAATAAATACCTATATTGCGAAAAATTCATTAAAGTTTGTTGTTTAAAATTACTTATATTTCAGTTAAAATATTAGTAGAGTATTGTTAGTAGTTCCTACTATTAAAGCAATGTTCTACAAGAAGAGGGTACATATTAAGTTATTGTTAAATTTAGTTGTTTACAACAAAAGCTTATTTTATAACAAATTTAAATGAAACACCTACAGACAAGACCATTCTACAAATAAATATGCTTAGAAAACTATAACAAAATTGTTTGGTAATTAAAATTAGAAACATATTCAAGCTAAAATATAAATAGAGTATTAAATTGCAAAATAAAGAGTTAATAATAAATTAATCATTTTCTTACATTCCATTAAATATTTTTAATTGTTCCTATGATATACAGTCGTATTTTAGCAATAACGATTAATTAGTGCAAACATTTTTTTTATCCTTAGTATTTTTGTTAGTATTTTTATTTTTGGATTTGTAATCTATTAATAGCTAGTATCTAAGAAATTGATTCCCAAGGCAATCTCCTTTTATTTCATTCTAATAACAATCTTGAACTTTTGATGACCATACATTCTTGTTTTAAAAGTAAATATTTTCTCAACTTTGTGGACAGCTAAGAGACAAGTAAAAGAAGTAGCGAGTACTACATTGCTTTTGCTTTATTTCCTGTGCACCACCAGGATAGACATTTTATGTGTAGTCTTAATTTTTTGTCCATGCAAATATTTCCATGCATATTTTAATATTTAAATTCACACGAATTAAAAATATAAGTTTCAAATATGTTGCTATAAATGTTAATCTACCAAGGATTTATTTGAATATATAAAAACACAAGTACTTAGTTAACAATAATCACTGATTTTTTCTTTTTATTCAAAAATGTTGCTTTTAGAAATTCAATTAATACAAAAATAACAATTTTCTTTACATTAATTTTCAAAAATATAATTTTTTTTCTTCTGAACTTAACTAAATAATTTGGTTATTTATTTATTTTTAATGAAGGTAACTTTTTTTATGGTTTGAAGCTATTGATTATCATTAGTAGTTGTAGGAATATTATGGTTACTATCATTACTTTGATCACCATCATCATCATCCGAATCACTGGTTAACATTTTACCCATACTTGAGGCTACTGTGGTTACCGTACCCACCAAGGGTGTAACATCTACATTGGGATATTCTGCCTTAACAATTTGGCCCATTACTTGTAGAATAGCATCAAAACGTTTTTCTAAACGTCTATTAAAACGCCTCTTATGGCGATAATACTTTTCACGTTCAGTTAAACGAGTTTTTACTGTAGAAGAATTTGGTAAATTTTCCATATTTTGTGTTATATTACTTTGGGTACTTGTAGATGGCATATCATTAAGAAATTCCGGATCATGTATCTCTTCCTTAAAGTCCAAACTTTCAGTTTGAGTTATATTCTCAGATTTTATTTCAAATGATTGACCATTTCCCTCCAGAGCATTTGTAATATTTAATTGTGTTATATTATTATTAACAGGTTGATTTGTTTGCATTAATTCAACCACCATATTAAGAGATCCTTGAGATTCTTCACTGGCATCTGCAAAATAATTGGATTGCTGTTCCTGTAATTCATCTTCATTATGACGCTTTACTTCCAATGTCGATCTCTTGGAATAAAAATCATGATCGGTATTTCGAACACAATTCATATTCTCATCTTCCTCTTCTTCTTCTACACCATCTCTGGCAGCTTTAATTATCCTAGTAGTTTCTGCTGATATCACTTGAAAATCTTCATTTGTATCACTACTAAATAAATGTATACCATCATCATGTGAAATATTATTGGATTGTATAACAATTGTTGTATTATTTGGTATGTTTTCTTTAGCACAGTCTTTTGGTAAATTTATGGTAATCGTTTCATTATGCAATAATTTCGTAGGCGTCTTATTAGTCGTATGTTCTTGTTCTGTAATGGTTGAGGTTTGTACCAGTTCCTCTTCTCCTGTATGTTCCTGATGTTCACTATTGTTATTATCGGTACGATGGGTTAGGGCATATGAATGTAGGTTGGTAGTTTTGCGTGTCATGAATGTATGTATTGGTTCGAAAAACTCCCACTCTTGATTAATGCGTTTTATAAGCTCGGCATCGATGGTTTTTGAGGCAATGTTACCCAGGCGTGTTTGCTAAAAGATTTAAAGTGTATTAAATATTTGTTTGTTTGCTGTTATGAATTTAAATGTTGGTTTTATAAAAATTTGATTTACAATGTTTAAATATTATACTAGGATAGAAGTAAAATTTTAGTGATATATATGTAATTTGTATACCCTTAACAGGGGTGTATATATTTTGGATCCTTTATACGTGTTGGATTAACTTTCTCATTATTTCAAAGGTAAATGTTTTCCTTATTCCATTTTACAACAATTAAGCTATTGAGAATCATCAATAAATGGCAGGTATAAATAATTTTGTATTTTTTTAAGTAGCAATTTTCAAGAAATAAAAAAAAACTGTAGTTTGAAAATAACAGCGAACATTTTTTTTAATAAATTTAGTTTGGAGATTTTATCTCTTTGCCTTAATTTCGGTTAACTAAATCAGTCCAGAAAATATGTAGGAATATTTTTTTGCTGTAACATGTAAGCGTTATTTTTAGATAAATATAAAGTCTTAGGAAGCTAACCTTATAGTCATTTCATTGATAATGTGACATCTTTTTCTAGGAGCAAAAGTTGCGAATTATCATATTTGGAAAAAAAATTAAAATTATCATAACGTATGATAAATAAAATTGCAACAAAACTTTCGGTGCTAATTTAAAACAGTACATTTAAGATAAATGGTGTTTGTAATTAATTTTGGATGACCACGTGCTGTCTTATAATATTGTATAAATTTTGTGTGAAAAAAGAACCCCTTTTTCGATATTTTTATATTTATCCCAAACAAAATGAGTTATGTTTAAACTCAGATAACAATAAAGACCATAGATACTCATTTTTTCAATAGATATAAACCCATTAATAGAAAGAATACAAAATTTGTATGAATCAAACTTAATTAGTGGCGTAGGTTCTACAATCTGATTTGACTGCATTTTGTTATTAATGAAATGAGTAAATTTAAGCCAATTGATTTCATTAAAATAATTATCAAGGTATGCATATCGTCCGGTAAAGGCAAATTTGTTTAAACTACTTTAATATCCAGATATAACGGCAGGATAATTTTGAAAGGTTGGAAAAATATCTATTTAATCATTACAAATCTCAAAATCGGCTTTGAATATCTAACGGATACGATGTACGTCCATTTGTCCACCCATGTTAACCTTGTAATTAAACTACAGGTCGAAATTTTTAGACAATGTTTGTATTAATTAGAATTTCTTCAGAAACCAATTTTGACTTACAATTAATATAAATTGAATTGTAAGCGGTGAAAAGCAAAAAGAAAAAAACGGTTAAAATTGAAGCTTTTTAAAGGAATCGCTTTTGTAAGAGTTCTACTTTTGTTAAATGTTATGTCCTGGAAAAAACCTTCGTTTGACTTAACAATGTTTTTTTTTTACATAATTGACATGTGACTGGAAGCAGATGCAATTTTATTTGAGGTTTAAGTTAGAAAAATAACGATCTGGAAATAAATCGTTTGACCTTTTGTACTGATACTTTGAGCTTTTCTAAAAAAGTAGAAAGAATGTACTTGTATTCGCCTAGTACGCAATATTTTTCCTTATAATACGAATGTAAAGACAAGTTTTTGTAGAAAATGTTCTTCCTTTTAAAGAAACATTGTATATTTTGCAACAACAATTTTATTTTCGTGTTATTCCCCAATATTAAATATTTCGCTCCCGTCACTTACCTTGTATTGTTTATAACGTGCCAACATGTTGGACCATTGTTTTCTAACAAAAAACACATTAAAATCATCTAAATTGGCGGCTATCAAAATGTTCCTAAATAAATTGAAAATAATTAAAAACATTCTCCACACAATTAATAAACATTTGCCACTTACTTCCAAGGTACCACGCTGCTAGGTTTATTGGTAAACCAGGCATCATGAGCAATTCTGGCCTCCACCAATTTACGCTTTTGTTCTATAGTCCCTTTTTTATAAGTATAAAAAATAATGCATATTATTTTATAGTTAAATTAAGTAAATGTCAATCACTTACATTTCTTAGAGGTCCGTCTTTTGGCATAAGAATGTAATTCCATTCTATAGGTTTCCGTTTGTTTATTTGGTCTACTGCTGCTGCTAATGATTTTGTTCTATTTCAATTGTTTTCATATTATTTTATTGTTTGTAGATTAAATATTTAAACAAATTTGTTTAATTTTTCTATATAATTTTTGCCAATTGATTTTATTTTATTTGTCCGTGCACTATTCTCTGTCTGATATGATTTTATTTGTGATGTGTGTTTGATTTTTGTGTGTTTGTTCGAATGAATCTCATGTTTTTTATTCACATTTTCATTTTGAGGTTAATTTTCTGCAGATTCTTTTGCTTTTGCTTTTGTTTTTCTTTTTTTTTTTTGCACAAAAACAAAGAGCATAAGTTTTTTTCACCTTGCTCTCTTTTTCTTTAAATAATTTTTTCTCAGCTCTCTTTTTTGTAATTTTGTGTTTGCTTTTTATTTTGTTTACATTTAGTTGTTTTTGTTTTGAACATATGCTAGAGCTGAGTACAATTAGTGATGACAAATAGCTGTTTAGTTAGTGGTGATAAAATTATGATATATTTAGTGGGTAATAGAAAAAAAAAATTAACGTTATTTTTGTATGAATTTATATATAATTTAAACAAATTATTGTTTTTTAATATCAATTTTGGTTTTTATTGTTTAATAAATTATTTAAAATGATCTTTTTAAAAAATTAAATAAATTATTTATTAAATAAGTTCTATAAAAACAATATCGCTTTTTAAATATTTTTATTCGTTTTAAAGCTATTATTATTGAAATTTTATAAATTACATCTTCAATTTTTCTTTAATTTTAAAAAATCACAAAATTTTAAATTACATATTTTTTTAATTAATATATATTAATATTATTTAAAAATTGGAATTTGATTAGGTTTTTATTAAAAAAAAATTTTATGATTTAATAATTTTTATAGTTTTATTTTAATATTTTACTTTTTTATTTCTTTCTTTTTCTTTATTTTTATGTATTTCAAAATTCTTTATAATTTATCACCTAAATACCTTACACAACTATATAGTACCACCGATAATGTTGCATGTAATGGTCATGTTGATGAACATATTAATACAAAAGAGGAAGAAGTTTATCAAGATTTATGTGCTTTACAAAGAACCAGTAGAACTCAGGTATTATTTTTTATATTTTTAATTTTGTTATAATTTTCTTATTTATTACTTCCTCAAGATAAAACGGCCAATGTTGTAAAAGCATGTATATTTGCATATTTTCTCTTTTTATAAAATCACTTTTTTAATTAATTTTAAACAATTTCTTGATCAAATCTTTAGATTACCTCTGCCACTAGTTTTGAACAACGTGATTATGTTATACGTGAATTAATCGATACGGAATCTAACTATTTAGATGTTTTAAATGCTTTAAAAAATAAATTTATGGCACCACTGGAACGTTATTTAACACCAGAAGATATTAAACAAATATTTCCAAGGATTAAGGTGAATTGAAAATTAATTTAAGGAAATTATTTTTAGTAGGTAATACAATTTTTTATTTAAAATCTTTATTTAATTTTTCTTTCAGGAACTTGCTGATATTCATACAAAATTTTTAGATAAACTACGAGAATCTCTGCAACCTAATGCTAAAATGAAAATGAGTCAAGTATTTTTGGAATTTCGTGAACCTTTTCTTATTTATGGTGAATATTGTTCATGTTTATTGGGTGCCATAGATTTTCTGGGTGATATTTGTAAAAAGAATCAAATTATAGAACAATTAGTGCAGGTAGGTTTTTGAACTCAAACTACAAGTTTTGAAATGTTATTAAAAATCTTTAAATTTTTTAAATAGCAATGTGAACGTGAATACAATGTGGGCAAATTGCAATTAAGAGATATTTTATCGGTGCCTATGCAGCGTATATTAAAATATCATTTATTATTGGATAAACTAGTCAAGGAAACTTCACCGGTAAGAGAAATGAAAAGTAATAAAACAGAGATTTATAAAGTTGTTATTAAAACTTTATAGTTTTAATACAAAAAACAGCGAATGCAAGAGTCACACGAAAGTCTTTTTTATAGGAAACTATTTTACTCAAGGCTTCAATTATTTTTAAAGTCTGGTCTATAGACTAATCTGTAACGTATAGTATAGACTATATGTCTATAGTTATGTTTACAATCTAGCATATAGCATATATTCTAGTTTATCGTTTTGTCTTTAGTATATTTTTAAATGCTTTCCAGATGCACGAGGACTACCGCTCTTTAGAACGAGCCAAAGAAGCCATGATAGATGTCTCACAATATATCAATGAAGTTAAACGTGATTCTGATCATTTGGTTATTATACAAAAAGTCAAGGTAAATTTTAAATCTCCATAACATCCCCTAATCAAATCATTAATACTTTTCCTCAATTACAGGACAGCATTATTGATTTGAATCTCCCGCAAAACGGCAATGATCTCTTACAATTCGGTCGTTTACTGCTGGACGGTGAATTACACATTAAGGCTCATGAAGATCAAAAAACTAAATTACGTTATGCCTTTGTTTTTGATAAAATTCTCATCTTAGTTAAACCGTTGCATGTCAAAACTGGTGATATGCAATATACATATCGTGGTTCCCACAATTTAAGTGAATATTGGGTAGAACAAAGTCATTCGAGGCGGACAATTGGTAGAGATACCCGTTTTAAATATCAACTTTTATTGGCACGTAAATCCGGGAAAACAGCATTTACTTTATATTTAAAATCAGAACCAGAACGTGATAAATGGCGTAAAGCTTTGACAGAGGCTATGGAAAATCTGGATCCACCGGGTTGTCGTAACACGGACCATAAAATGGAAATATTTACCTTTGATGCACCGACAACATGTCGTCATTGTTCGAAATTTTTAAAGGGTCGTATACATCAGGTGTGTTTTTAAATTGATCTTAGAAAAAAGAGCAATATTTTTGAGGTTATATTATACATTTTGTTTTAAAGGGTTATCGCTGTAAAGTTTGTGAAATAGCTGTACACAAAGGTTGCATTTCTTCAACGGGTCGTTGTAAACAAAATATTATTGCCATACCACCGCCAGTTTGTGATCGCCAGTTAGCGGAGTTTAATTGGTAAGTAAAGAAATTAAATACAAAAGTTTTATAGTTAAGATTAAGAGGTGGATAAAGATAAATATGATTTAAACCAAAAGGTAAATGCTTTCCCTCTTCAAATAATGTGTTCCTAACCAAAATAACAATTTTTGTAGTTTTAAAATATTTTGAAATTAAACTTATTTAAAAACAACCAAAAATGTTGAAATATTCATTTGAAGAATTGTTTTATTAATTCTTTTATTAGGTTTGTTGGCAATATGGATCGTGAAACTGCCCAGGCACGTTTGGAACACCGACGTGTTGGCACTTATTTGTTAAGAGTACGACCTCAAGGTGCATCAAATCCCAAAGAAACTATGTACGCTTTAAGTTTAAAGTAAGTTTTTTTAAACCTAAAATTAAAACGTCTTAAATATGCAATTAACAAATTTAATATTTTTTTATGTAGAACTGATGATAATGTTATCAAACATATGAAAATTAATCAAGACACTATAGCGGATAATGTAGCCTATTGTCTGTCGTCAAGAAGACATTTTAAAAGTATAGTGGAATTAGTATCCTATTATGAACGCAATGATTTGGGCGAGAATTTTGCAGGGTAAGTTGGTGTTCTCTTTTTTCTCTATTCTTTCTTTGATAAGATTAATGACTCAAACACATATCCAAGGCATATTTCAGACTATAGACTATAGTCCACACTGCAGACTAGAGTATAGTCCACACTATTGACTAAACCGTAGTCCAAACTATAGTCCAGGTTTTAGACTAGACTGTAGTCGAGGCTATAGACTAGACTATGGTGCAGATTATAGTTTAGACTGTAGTCCAGACTATAGATAAGGCTATATTCAAGAACACAGTTTACATAACATTATATTAAAGATTATATTTGACAAAATTTTTTATCTGCAACTAAATTTTTAGTTAAGTGGCCGATTTTTTGGAATTTTTCAGCATTTTCTCTCCTTTTATACAAAAGAAATAATAAAAATTTTCTGTTTTACTTAAAGCTTAAATCAATCCTTACAATGGCCTTATCGTGAGGTCTTTGCCACCGCCATTTATGATTTCGAGCCGAAAGGCAATAATCAACTACAATTAAAAACCGGCTGTCAAGTTTTGGTTATAGGAAAAGATGGTGATAGTAAAGGTTGGTGGCGGGGTAAAATTGGCGATGTGGTAAGTTTAAATAAAGTTTTTCATTTTGTTTTATTTTCCTTTAATTTCCTTTTTTAATTCTATTTAAAAGGTTGGTTACTTTCCTAAAGAATACGTTCAAGAACACCCACCCACCAATGATGAACTTTGATATTATAATTATGAAATAGATTTCTCCCGCAGTAAATTAGAACGTTCCCGTCTATTACAAAATTCCATGTCTTTAAGTAGCATGGAAGAGGAACAACAACAAGGCCAACAAAGTCAAAAGGAAATTTTAGTAACAGAGGGTCAGTAATTTTTTTAAATGTCCCCTTTTTTTGTTATTAGTTATAGAATACATAATTTAAATTTATAGTTTTACTATAAAAATGCCTCTAAACAAATTTTAAATTTTATTTTTAAAAGTGCCAATAATTTTGTTGTTTTTTTGTTTTTTAGTTTTTTAATATAAAATAAAATTAGTTTATATTTTTTTCCGTTAGTTTTGTAAATTTAAAAAAATACTTGCTGAATATTTTATACACTCAAAAGAGAAAAGGCATTAAAAACAACAAAAGAAATATATTTAAAAAAAAGAAACTTACGAGCAGCTTTAATGTAATAAAGAAAGACATAAGGATTTTATATATTATATATTTTATAAAATCCTTTTGTTTTTATTTGTAACAGAATCTTTATAAAAAGATTTAATTTTTAAACAAAAAAGTTAAACAATTAATTGATGAACATAATATGAACTTGAAAATATAGTTAATTTTTTGTAATAAAAAATAATACATAATACTAAAATTCAACTATTTAAACAGAAAAAACTATTTTATGGTAGAAATTATATTTATTCATTATCAAAAATACTAAATTGATATATAAATATATTATAAAACTATTTAATATTTATAATAAAACCTACAATATATGTATATTAACTAAAAAAATTATAAACAACTTTAAGCAAAGAATTTTGAAGAGAATTAAAGCATTTGGAAAACGAGCAAAATTATGTTATAAACTGTAATATGCCTGCAAAAGTAGGTGCTTTGAAACAAAAGGTTACCCTATACTAGCCGGTTTATGATTTAAGATTTTTTATTCGCTTTTATAAACTTCAAAATTCTAAAAATTATTTTAAATAAAATATTCAAAATATAGTTTTGTAATAAACATTTTACATTTTAAAAGAAATAGTATGTCAATAAGAAAATAGTAAAACATATAAGTGGCGAAATCGAATCTTAAAATTAAAAAAATTTATATATTAACGTAAAAATAATAGATTTTTATTAATTGAATATAAAATAATTGAAAACAGAAATCTGATCATATTTAAAAGAAAATATAACAAAAGAGCAAGTTAATTAACAAAAATAATATTTAAAATATATAAATAAAAGGTATATTTTGGCAACGAAAAAAAAAAAAAAAAAACTAAAGTATATATTTAATACATACATACACATACATATATTTTTGAAAATACTATATACATCTATTTAATTTATATTAAAAACCACAACAATATGAAGTTCAAATACCCAGTAACACACACATATAACATATTAAATTGTGTACCTAAAAAGCCATAAAAAAGTTTAAATTAAAAAAATAGATGAAAAGAAAAAAATATTTAAAAACAATAGTGATTTAAAAAAAAATAATGTTGAAATGGTATAAAGAAATCTTAAATTTAAGTTAATAATACGTAATAATAACAATTGAGGCAAATTTAAACATTCTTTGGTTGCAATTTAAAATTAATTTTAAATTTTTTTTAAACGAAAACTAAAACTTTGAATTGATAAAAAAAATTGATAAAACAGAAAATTTAAAAATAAGTTAAAATGTTCAAAATAATTCATAAATATTAAAAATATACTTTGAATAGTTAATTGATTTTTTTGTATGTAGATACTCATCTGCTGAATGACATCGAAAACGTATATGGGCAATTCTTCAAAAACTTTTAATTTTGTGGTTCAAAAAAAAAAAAAATTAAAATTTTTTTATTGCACATCAACGCTATTTCATATCAATATTAACTGGCTTTAATGAAACATAAATCTGTTCGAGTGAATGATTTTTTGCGAATGGCGTCATGGAAGTTTAGGATAAAAAGTTATAAAAAATTGCCAAAATTCTATTTTCAGCAATATTTCAAAATATTTCACAAGTGTGTAACCCACATAAAGTTGTTTAAATTACAAATTGAATTTGATACGATATAGTTGATGACGCCGAAGATAGTTGTGATCATATTGATTATTTTTTAACATTTCATGAAAAAAAAATTTTTGATTTTATAAAATTCATTGATGAAACTCCATCCTATATTCTGCGATACACGAAACGGCGCAAATTTCCTAAAAAAAAAACTGCAAAAAATTAAAAATTTAACAATTTTAGTTTTACAACTTGTTCTCAATGTAATTCAACAATAGTCAACGACAGACTGATTGAACACACGTTGGCCTATTACTACAAGTGTTTGTGGTTTACGTTTAAAGAATTGGACACATATGTTCAAATCCGCGATTACAGCAATCAAAAGAAAGAAGAGAAAAAAAAACTTGACTTTGAGTGCTTGACGTCACCACATGGTGTTCAGGTGTTCTATTTTTATTATGTTATACCACCAAGTATTGTTAACATAATTGTATCAAAAGTTATTTAAAAAATCAGAATTTAAAAAATATTTCAGATTAAAGGTCGGTTTCATAAAGGTAAACGTAAAATGAGAATTGCCCATATCTCAACTCGAAGTTTTATAACAAATTTAAAGTTTTCACAGTAAGAGTTCTCTAGATATGCGATAATTAATATGTATTTACTTTGTAAGTAGGCTAACACTACTCCTGAAGCTATATAAATATAAAGATGTTTGAAATTGGGCAATGAACAAAAATTTGACTTAGGATACAAATTTTCTATGCCAGAGTTGCTCCACTTTGAGCTCACATAGCTATGTTGCTGAAATGTATGTAGGGTCCCCCTTCCAAACATTAATTTTTATTGCTACTGATACGCACAAATATAAATTCATTATCAAAATTCAATTAATCGCCACTTTTTACGTGCATCGTCAATATTGTAATTGTGATTTAATAATTATCGTACAGCCCATACTGTTATCTTCCACTTTTCTTATATGTTATTGTTTCCAAAGGCAGGGTTTTCTGCAAATATAAACTAAAATATATATTTTTTTTATATTTCAAAACTTTTCTTGAAGACAATTTTATAAAGGCTTGGTAAAGCAACAAAGCAAAATTTAAACTGAATAAGAATCAAATCACTTTACAGTGTTATAATAGTACACACAGGTGCAAGAATCTGGTATTTTTTTATATATCGAGGACTTATATTCAAAACGGGCCTCATGCAAAGCACCATTGTTCAGGAGAACATAAAAACTGTTTATTTCCCTAATTTTTCAACATTTTGCACTTCGTTCTTCTACGAGTTATTAATATTACATCTACTAAACCTCACACTGAAAAATAAATCTTTTAACTCCATTATTCGCGAAGTGTGGTAGATAGCCCGTTTTGTCTTAATTATTTTTAATGTATGTTATAAAATGTTCATATAGCCCGTTTGGTTTATTGAAAATTAAAGAAGTAAAACATAATATTTTTGGAAAAAAAATTGACAATATGTTAAATTTATGATATCATACCAATCAGGAGATGAAATTATGTGGTTGGCTGGACCATTTTTAATCGTTAGAAATTTCAAATAACAGGAATGTTTATTAAAAGGACGAAAATGTGTTTAAAATTATAAATTAAATTTTGAAAAAAAAAAAAAAAATTGCAAAAGAAATTTTTTAACCGATTAAAATTGTATTAAATTGCATATCAACAACTCAAAAATGATTAAAACCTTTAAAGACGATGTTTATTGCACTTTTTATTTAATTATCATTTTTTTAAGAAACTGCTTTTGGTATCTAAGATATTTTGCTTATAATCACAAATTTTATTAAATTTTTTTCATTCCTGTCTTCAAATCTATTGTATAGTGCTCCCACTTAGCTTCATAAAATGTTGATAGGTGTACCCACGTATGACCTATAAGCATCTAAAAAAGGCTAAAAATCTAACTTCAATGGCTTTTTTCTCCAGACTGCCTTGAGATAACAAAATTTTTATGAGATATATTAAGATTCTAATTCAAAATGTTTAAAAAAATTTCAAACCGCAAAGAAAATTCTCATTATTTATCAATATTTATTTTTACATTTCTTTGAAAATCAAACAAAAACTTTTTCCTTAAAAATATACTGTTTGTAGATAGTCCAAAAACAAAAAGTGAAAAACATAGAGTTAGAATTAACTTTTGACACCATATATAAAAAACAAAAAACTAAAGAGTTTGACACAAAAAAAAAATTCTGCATGAGGCCCGATCTGAATATAAGCCCTCGATATATATATTTTTTTTATCAATTCAAAGTTTTAGTAAAGTAATTTTGTGTATTTAATACAAAAAAATTAAGTAGTCCATTTAATTAGTTATTCAATAAAACTAAAATTAAAAAAAAAATAATTAAATAACATTAAAAAGAGTGAAATTTTAAGATAGATGAGAATTTAAAAAAAACCCAATATTAGAGGAATTTAAAAACTTATATATACAAACATACTTACACATATACTATATATGAATTATTTATATACAAAAATATATATTTATGCCAAATATAACAAAGAAACAAATTTAGTTTTTAAAATATTAAACAAAAAATAAGAAAGAAATTATAAAAAAGTGAAAATATTTAAAGATAAATTGTATCTAGGAAATGTGATGGTTTCAAAGGATAAATGTTATAATGGAAATATTTATAAGAAGCTTAAAATGATGGTCTATGGATATTGTAAAAAAAAATTCACATTTCTTACCTCTCTCTCCTCCTCTATATCTAACTCTCTTTTAAATTGCAACTCTTATTCTCAGCTTTTTCCAAAAATTAACTCTATTTATTAAAGACTTTTTGCTGGTAGTTTCTAAGTAACTTTATCTAATTGCTACTTTTTACTATTAAAATTTCATTAAGCTTTTTCTTAAAGCTTAAGCATATTATTAAATCAAAATATTTATTGTAATGTATAGGCTTTTATTATTTTCTTTTTAATAAAAATCTCTAAATATTATTAATAACATTCCTTTCTAAAAAGCACTTTTTATATTTTTAAGGTTTTTGTTTTAATTTTTATTTAAATAATTTCATTTTATTTACAATAACATTATTGCACTAATTTTCTTTATATTTATTTTTTTTTTCTGCAATTGCTAACATTTTAACTTTCTTTTAAAAAATTTCATTAAATTAGTGCCATTAAATTTTTTGTTTTAAACAATATATTTTATATGTCTTCCGAACAACATAATTTTATTGGATATTTTTTCTATAAAAATAAAAATAATAATAATATAATTGCATTTCTTTATAAATTAAATATAATTTGTATTTGTAATAATTTGTAACCTGTGTATCTCTATGTTAAAATTCAATGTGTGCTACTACTTTGTATCTTAAAATTATTATTTTGTTTAAATTTGTTAATTTTTTTTATTAAAATATCAACAATTTACTATTATAAGTTTATATATTTTTAAAAATAAAAAAAATACACACAAGAAAAATGTTACATGTTTTAATGTAAAAAAAGAAAAACAAATTAAAACTAATAATTTGTAATTATAAGACACAAAATAAATAAAATAATAATTTAAAAAAATAAAATAAAAATGTGTAATTTAATTAACAAACAAATGAACAAATATTAATAATTAAAAACTGAACTGAAATTTTTACTTATTATACTTTTAATTGGATTAAAATCTGTAAATTGATTCTATAAAATTTGGCTCCGACCGTTAGTGGGTTAAGTATTTTATTAATTTTGCTTTTAATGTAACTTCATATAAAAGAATTTAGAATTGTTTATGAACATTTTGCATAGATATTTAGCAATTTTGACAAAGATATTTGGGTTTAGATTAGAAGTTGTCAAGTTACAAGTTAAAATTTAATTTGTCAAGTTAAAAACAATTTGTAGTTATAAAGAGTTTTTTTGATAGCGATAATCCAAAAACATATTTTTATATATTAGAGAATCCAATGTCAATTGTTTTATTACGTTCTGAAAGTGAAACTGATAGAGAATTTTAAATAATAATGACTGAATTTTAAATAATCATAAAAACATATTTAGGTACTTATATGAGATATGTATATGAATCATTTTAAAACAGAGGACTGCTTCAAATTTAAACAAAATTCTTCAGAACAAACTGATTACCATATGTAAAGCATCAATCACTGTTTCCTCGAGACTTATTTTAAATCTTCCAAAACACATTCGCTTATATAATTTTTTTTTAATGCGGTGCAATATCAATGCACAAATTTAATACCCCAGTTCTTAAAATTTGTCCATGGCACATGATCACAATTCGAATCTGGCAACCCGTTATATTTGCTTCATTTAGAAAGGTATACATCATAGTATAATAATAAAGTATACTCGTAAGACCACCCAGCAGGCCATGTCTTGTAGAAAATATCGACGATGTCTTGATGATTTGTCACAGTCATCGATGACACATGTACGACAGCTCCGAACAAACACTGGTGACATTTTCGAACAAAGGGCACTTAAGTCATCAACGATAACCTGAGCGACAGTGTCATGTATATTTTCGTCAACCATTTTAAGAAAAATAAATGAAAAAATAGTAGGGTTCCGCCGAGATTTGAACCCAGGCCACCAATTTCTCTCTTTCTTATTGAATAGTCAAGCACACTTACCACTTCAGCTACGACACTCTCTACTTTTTAATGGTTTTATTAATGCTTTTATTTATCTTATAGGTATACACGACATTCTGCTGACAATGTCATGCAGCATGTCGTGTATTTGATCTAACTCACGACATTCTCGCTGTACATTTTACTCATGTTGTCACCGAACTAAATATGTACGACAATTTTTTATATTTTGTTATTGAAGTCGCCGAAAATGGGGTATGATGACAATATAGGTGACTTTTAATTAAACTTGTCCTCTACATGCATTTTCTTGACGACAAATTTAGACGACATCATCGATGAAAGTGTCGTTAATGGACATGTGGCCTGCTGGGCAGCTGTTCCCCAGCAGGCCATGTCTTGTAGAAAATATCGACGATGTCTTGATGATTTGTCACAGTCATCGATGACACATGTACGACAGCTCCGAACAAACATTGGTGACATTTTCGAACAAAGGGCACTTAAGTCATCAACGATAACCTGAGCGACAGTGTCATGTATATTTTCGTCAACCATTTAAAAAAAAATAAATGAAAAAGAAGTAGGGTTCCGCCGAGATTTGAACCCAGGCCACCAATTTCTCTCTTCCTTATCGCATAGTCAAGCGCACTTACCACTTCAGCTACAACATTCTCTACTTTTTAATGGTTTTATTAATGCTTTTATTTATCTTATAGGTATACACGACATGCTGCATGACAATGTCATGCAGCATGTCGTATATTTGATCTAACTCACGACATTCTCGCTGTACATTTTACTCATGATGTCACCGAACTAAATATGTACGCCAATTTTTTATATTTTGTTATTGAAGTCGCCGAAAATGGGGTACGATCATAATATAGGTGACTTTTAATCAAACTTGTCCTCTAAATGCATTTTCTTGACGACAAATTTAGACGACATCATCGATGAAAGTGTCGTTAATGGATATGTGGCCTGCTGGGTTATTATTTTACTATGGGTATACATATAGACAATATACAGTGGTGGCCACGAATTTAAGACACGACATGTAACGAACTAAGTTGTGATAATTATTACAACCCTGCAATATAAAATTAGATTTTGTTAATTTTTCAGTGTACCCTGTAATGTTAAGATCAATTACCGTTATTTGGTTTTGTTTGTGTATACATTTTGTTGCTGTTTTTATTATATTTTCGTAAAAACGTGCTTTTGAAGCTGGTCACGAATTTAAAACATATAAGAAATATTTGGTTTTTAAGTGATTTTTTGGTGTTTTTTGAAGCTAAAAGGTAAGTAATGAATGTTTTATTCCATTTAATGTTAGAATACATCAAAATATTTAGTTAGAAATGGCCAGAGGTACTTGGAGTTCGGATGCCGAGCGAAAATTGATCCAACAAATGAATACTGATGGAAAAACAGTAATGGAAATTTCCAAGCTACTAAAATGTTCCAGATCCAAGATTTACAATGCACTGGAACACATCAAGCAACATGGCACTACCAAAAATGTCAAACAGCACCCTAGAGCCCGAAAAACTACACCCAGGGAGGATAGCTTAATTTATAAATCAGCTGCTAAAGATCCTTTCAAGAGCTCAAGTAAAATTAAAAATGAGATTTCATCGGATTTTGGTATTAATATATCGTCCAGGACAATAAGAAGACGTCTGAATGAGAAGAACTTACGTGGGTGTATTGCACAACGTAAACCACTTGTGTCAAAAAAAAATATTAAATCCCGACTAGCGTTTTCAAGAGAAAATCTCAATAAGCCGATGACATTTTGGAAAAATATACTTTGGAGCGACGAGTCGAAGTTTTGTCGCTTTGGTTCTGATGGAAAACAGTACGTATGGCGTCCTCCAAACCTGGAGCATCACCCAAAGTACACCCTTAAAACGGTTAAGCATGGTGGTGGAAATGTCATGGTGTGGGCAGCATTTTCCTGGCATGGTGTAGGTCCCATTCAGAAGATTATCAATAAAATGGACCAGCATATTTACAAAAACATACTGACAAGCATCATGATACCATTCGCTGAAGACAACATGCCTCTAATGTGGAAATTTATGCATGATAATGACCCTAAGCACACTTCACGCCTAGTGAAGAGTTGCTTAGAGGAAAATAATATCACAGTTCTGAAATGGCCAGCTCAATCCCCGGATCTCAATCCAATTGAGAACTTGTGGAATGATGTTGAGGAGCATGTACGAGCAGTAAAGCCAAAAAATTTGACTGATTTATGGGAAGAAATTCAAAAGGCTTGGTATGCCATTCCAAAGGAGCGCTGTATGGCCTTAGTTGAAAGTTTACCCAGGAGATGCGCTGCTGTGATTCAAAATAAAGGATTTTCCACCAAATACTAATATTGTTTTATGAAGCTGAGCTTTACTTTTGTGAATTAACTTTTATTTTGCCTATGTCCTAAATTCATGACCAGGCTTAAACTTGTATTAATCTGTATAATATGTAAATAAAAATTGGAAACTAAATATAGGTAACAAACTATTGTTGATTTTTTTTCATAACATTACTAGGATCTTTAAAAAATAACATGGATCTAAAATTTGTTCGATAAGATGTAAAAATTATCAGAAATATATAAGTGAAATGTCGTGTCTTAAATTCGTGGCCACCACTGTACATATATGTTAGTGAATAGGTAAATATGTCTGTTTCTTTATTATGTTTCAATCTTTTCATTACTTGAAAATTGGAAAAACTTTTGCTTAAAAAAATGTAAATTTTAATCTTTAAACAAATTTTTGTTTAGATTTGAAAATATATACAAATTAACCCGCTAAGGCTATCAAAATAATTTTTGGTGTACGAAAAATTTGTTATCTTTCTAATACATTTTATTAAAATTATATTTTAATTTTTTTGCGAGAACTCAATAAATGTGATTTAAAATATATTATTTTCCTAGAATATGTTCACCTGTATACATTTTTAGCAACTGGTAACTAGTTTAATGTCAACTCCATCTTTATACTATATTTAATTACATATTAAAACTATTTTTTACATTTGAAAAATCTTGTTCAAAATTTCACCAAATTAAAATAATAAAAAATTTTTAATTTATCTATTCTTGACGACTTGTCTTTTATATGAAAAAAAAAATATTTTTTTTTTTTTGTATTAAAAAAAAAAATGTCTTGTACTCAATTTAAAGTCTTGTTAATTTTTCACGGCTTTAGGAATTGAGATTTTTCTCAAGACAAGACAAAAAATCAAAATTTACCCCTCTAACGTTCAGAGCAAACATGTATAAAACAATTTGCAGATTAAAAATATAATTAGTGGGAAATTGGACCGATTCTTTTATATTACCCACAGGTGTACTATAAGTCCCCTCCCCGAGTTTTGATGCACATATACAATGGTGTATGGTATCATATGATCGGGCTTGACCGACTATATAGAATAAAAAAATCTATTGAACTTCTTACTTAAAATTTTTATTTTTTATCGAAATTATTATTTTCTTTATTTAAATTTAGTTCCAATAAATTAAATTTAACTTAAAATAATTAATAACTTATATAATTCAACTTTAACGAATATTCAAAAAGTCGTTAAAAATGCCAATTTTCAATTTAAAACATCTGGTAGCACAACTTTAATATTTTAAACTTCTTATTTTACACAATTTACAAAACACATACACTTCATCAACAATTTTTTTCCCCATAACAACACTTTTTATTTCACCTACTCCCCACACAAACCCATAAACACATAATATTGTTTTGTATACATTTATTTAGTAAAGCTCTGTTCTTCTTATTTCTCTTTTAGTTTGCGGTTGCATGAAAAGATCGTTATAATAAAATTATTATAAAATCATATTAAAAATTAAGTAATTGTTAATATTTTTATATAAAATTGTAAATAAAGAGTTAATGATTATATTTATGCAAAAATTTTGAAGAAAATAGTTATAATTCCGCTGCAAAGTGTGTATGAAATTTTGTTTAAATTTTGTGCCGGTCGGTTCATTTTGTATGGCCATTGGCCATTCGTTATTTTAGTGTGGGGAAATAAAGAAAACCTGAATGTTGTGTAGTTGTAAAGGTTAAAATAAAAGGAAATGAAGTTGAAATTAAAAAAAAAAAAAAAAAAACAAAAAAAAAAAAGAGTGCGGCTGAGTAGAGGTTTTAGAAAAGAGTTATTGAAAGGAAATAAAAGTATAAAGTGAAAAAATTATGTTAAAATGGCAAAAGTCATAGTAAACATTAAAGTTAATTTAAATAATAAAAAAGTAAATTTTTAAGAAAAGCAAAAAAAAAAAAAAAAAAATATGATATTAAATAAAGTGGAAAAAATGTTGGCCTAAACATCAATCATAAGGTAAGATTTTTTTTTTTTAAATTCCAGAAAATAATCAATGCTATTGACGCAGCGACACTCATTCTATTGTTAAAACAACAAAACAATAGATGTCGCTGTGACATGTAGAACATATTTGCATCAAAAAATTAAAATTTTCTAAAAATAAAAATTGGAGGGAAATTTCATGTTTAAAAACTAAATTATTTGAAAACTAGTTTCTTAAATAAGACATAAAGATGTGAAATTTTAAATTTCCCCATAAATTTAAAAGATGAGTAGATTAAATTGGTGTAGTTTGTTAAATATCAAAATAGTTTTAATATTTAAATGTTTTTTAATTAATAAATCCTTTTAATGTTACATAATATTTAAATAGTATTTTAGAAACAATTTTTTCTTAATCAAATACAAATTCTTAGCAATGAAACTAAATATTTATAATAATCGTCCAGATAAATATTTTTATTTACAACATTAATACATTAAGTACTTTTTTTTTTTTTTTTTGAAACAAATTGTAAAACACTAATAGAAATTAACGAAATTTGTAAGTGTAACCAGCGCCAACACGAAAGTCTGGACGACTGTTACCATATGGACCTCCCAAATGTTGAGAATAGCCAGGAGTTACACCAAACGAATGACGTCCATTATCACTTTCCCATACTTTTTGGTGGGCATCAATGGTAACACCAAAGCCATCTTTGCTGTTGCCACCACCACCTCCTACAAGTTGAGGCAACTGAAATAGAAATTTTTTAAAAATTATTTGTACAAAATTTCTTTAACTATTTAAAAACTTACATTTGGTGGTGCAGGTGTAGGCAATATTAACTAAAAAATAAAGAAATTAAAAAAATAAAAATTATTAAAAATTTTAATATTTAATTAAATCTCTTATTGCCTTACCTAAGGTTTTTCATCAGCCATAACAGCCAGACTTAAAGCACAAAGTACTAACAAATAAAACAATTTAATTTTGTTTGAGTTTTAGCTTATAGTAGAATAAACAATTTTTAAATGATTTTTCAGACACTTTTATATGTTTCATGGATCATTGTTATAAGAGGTGGGGATTCACCTTAAGAATAAATGTATTTATTTTATTAAATTACTTTGTGATTAATCTGTTTGCTTTATATATTAAATATGTATGTATTGAACTTATTGATTTATATTAAAACTTTCTTCAAGGTGTTCACTACTTTACATTATAGATTAAAAAACCCCCTTTATATGCACATAAGGGATTCCTTATAAATGGTATACTACATACTTGAGATTGTTACTAAAAAAGAACCAAAGAAAACAGAAGTCGGTATTTAAGGGGAATACCGTCTTCTATATATCTTTAGTTATCTGATCTTAGCTTTTCTTAATTTATTTGTAAAGAACATGTTTTATTTATATTTAGTTCTAATATATTGACTTTTTCCTATTTCTAGAAAATTGGGTTTTCGCTTGTAAAATTTTTCATCAAAATTTGATTTTTCATTCAAGATAAAAAAATTTAAATAGTCGGGCATATTCTCCTAAATATGATTTTTCTGTTTTTTTTTTTTATCAAAATCTAATTTTTCAAACAAAATCAATAAAATTATCAATAATTAGTATTCACTGAAACAAGGCGCAACGGGGCCAATCGAAAAATATTTCAGAAATATTATCTTGTAGACACCCTGTAATAATACGAAATATAAAAATCTTTAAAATCGGACTTTATCTTTGACTCTTTGTTGTTTATCTCGCATTATCACAGGTTGTTTACAAGATGATTTTTCTCAAAGCCTTAGTTCTCCTGTACAACTCTCCCGTATATTTCAATACGATCCGTCGAATAGTTTAGGAGTTAAAGATTTATTACCAAAAGTACAAATATAAATAAAAGTGCTTTGGACACAAAGGTTCGAAAGGCTTAATTTTTGAATCCATTTTCTTAAATCGAATTAAATTTATTATCCTAGTCATTCTTTTAAAGCATTCAAATTAATTTAGTTCATTGAATTAAATTCATATGAGTTGAATTAATTCAACTATGAATAAATTCCTTAAAGAATTCATTCAACAATTATACAATTCAACCTTAAAAAATATATTGAATCATTCAAATTTTCTTCAATTCAAATCTATTACAAATTAGCTTTAGAAAATATTTTTTAATTCATTTTGTAAAAGATTAAAAAACAAAACATTACAAATTGAATGAAAGAAAAAAATTTTCATTCATTTTGGAATAGATTTGAATTAACAAAAATTTAATGAATTCTTTATGAATTAATTCAATAAGGAATTAATTCTATTCAAACAAAGGCCTTTGAATTAAGCTATTGAATTATATTTTTGAGAATGGTATTATGGAATGAAAAATTAATATTTCTTAATTCAGAATTAAGATTTAAGGGTATTAAGCTAACATTTAATTAAGTCTTTCGAAGCTCTGTTTGGACGTTGATGAAAACGTCATTTCATTCATATGACTCGTAGCTATTTAAATATGCAGGAATTGTTGGTATCTATACTTAAACATGGAACTATATTTGTTCAGATTTTAAGATTTTTGTTCTAAAATTTACGATTCTTTCATTTAAATTGATTACAATTTCGCTTTAGAGAATTTGATTTTTAATGAATTTTATCTGAGTCTTGCATGGTTGTTTTAAAATAATTTTGTATAAAAAATCATCGATGAAGAGAGAGTAATAAAAACATATGAATATTAGGATATTTAAATTATAACTGAAAGATATAACATTTTTATTAATTAGCATCCCTAATTAACATAACATGCTTTTATTTTTAATGCGAAATACTTTTAGTTACTGTAAAGAAAAAGGTGAGAATTTAAAAGCAAGAACAAAATTAATTGAACTCTTGTATTTTTCTCTATTCCCCATCCCCCAAACTATTATTATTATTTTAATTAAAGAGTAATTATAATCATTCTCTATTATAGTTTGGCTCCCTTCTTTGATTTACAATAATACCCTCTTCGCCATCATCTATTATGTGGAATTTAAACACAATAAACCTTTTTATATTTTAATTTAATTAAATAAATTGTTAAAAAAATTTTGTTATTATTATTTTCTTTTATTAAATTTAGTTCCAACCAGTTGAATTTAACTTAAAATTTTATTAAAATACAGCTTTAATGGATTAGAAAATCCCATTTAAATCTAAAACATCTGGCAACTCCATTTTAATATTTTGAACTTCCTTTTTGTTACACTGCCCATACAACTCACGCAACAATTTTTTCACCATAATAAAACTTTTTATTTCACCTACTCCCCACACATACCCACAAACACACAACATTAGTGTTTTGTTTACATTTATTTAGTAAAGCTCTAATTGAGAGCCTTTTTGTTCTTCTTATTTCTCTTTTAGTTATTCTTTTTTTTTTTATTTAACAGTACGGTTGCATAAAAGATCGTTATAATAAAATCATTATAAAATCATATTAAAAATTAAGTAATTGTTAATATTTTTATATAAAATTGTAAATAAAGTGTTAATAATTATTTTAATGCAAACATTTTCAAGAAAATTGTTATAATTCCGCTCAAATTTGAGTTAGAAATTTTGTGCCGGTCGGTGTATTTATTTTATATGGCCATTCGTTATTTTAGCGTGGGGAAATAAAGAAAGCCTGAATGTTGTGTTGTAAAAGTTGAAATAAAAGGAAATGATAATGTTGAAAATTTAAAAAAGAAGAAGAGTGCGGCGGAGTAGAGGTTTTGGAAAAGTGTTATTGAAAGGAAAATAAAGTTAAAATGGCAAAAGTCATAGTGAATATGAAAGTTAATTTAAATAATAAAAAAGTAATGTTTTTAGTAAAAGAAAAAAAAAAAAAAAAATAATAGTAAATATTTTTCAAAAAGTGGAAAAAATGTTGGCTTAAACATTAATCATAAGGTAAGATATTTTTTGTAACAATTCCAGCAAATAGTCCAGGTTCACACTAAACAACACTCTTTTATTAAAACAACAAAACAATAAATGTTGCTGCGACATGTTGATCTAAAAATTCAAATTTTCTAAAAATAAACATTGAAGGGAAATTTCATGTTTAAGAACTAAATTATATGAAAACTTGTTTCTTAAATAAGGATTCGATAGGACGTAGAGATGTGAAATTTTAAATTTCCCTACAAATTTATAAGATGAGTAGTTTAAATTGGTGTAGTTTGCTAAATATCAAAATAGTTTTAATGCTATGTAATGAAACTAAATATTTATAATAATCGTCCAGATAAATATTTTTATTTACAATATTAATACATTAATTATTTTTTTCGATGCAAATTGTTAAACACTAATAGAAGTTAACGAAATTTGTAAGTGTAACCAGCGCCAACACGAAAGTCTGGACGACTGTTACCATAAGGACCTCCCAAATGTTGAGAATAGCCAGGAGTTACACCAAACGAATGACGTCCATTATCACTTTCCCAAACTTTTTGGTGGGCATCAATGCTAACACCAAAGCCATCTTTGCGGTTACCACCACCTCCTCCTACAAGTTGAGGCAACTGAAATATAAATTTTTTAATAATTATTTGTACAAAATTTCTAATTTTTTTTTATTTAAAAACTTACATTTGGTGGTGCAGGTGTAGGCAATACTAACTAAAAAATATAAAAATTAAAAATATAAAGTAATAATAAAAAATGTATTAAATTTATTAATATTTCATTTAGTCTCTTATCGCCTTACCTTAGGTTTTTCATCTGCCATAACAGCCAGACTTAAAGCACAAAGTACTAATAAATAAAACAATTTCATTTTGCTTGAGTTTTAGTTTATAGTACAATAAACAATTTTTGAATGATATCTGTTATTGATTTTTCAGACACTTTTATATGTTTCATGGATCATTGTTTTTAGATGAGGGACTTCACCTTAAGAATAAATGTATTTATTTTAGGTGAATTACTACGTGATTAATTTGTTTTATATATATTAAATACATATGTATGTGTTGAACTTATTGATTTATATTTAAACTTTCTTGAAGGTGCTTACTACTTTACAATATAAATTATAAAACCCCGTATGATATACATGAGTTCATTATTAAAAAAAAAAATAACCACAGAAAATAAAAATCGGTATTTCAGGGGAATACTGTCTTATATAACTCTTTAATTAACTGATCTATCTTATTTCTTGAATTTGTAAGGGACTTTTTTTATTTATATTTATTTTTAATTAAGAAACGTTTTTCTACAAAATTTTATTCGCTTGTAGAAAATTAAGAAGGTTTATAACAAAAAAAAAAAAAAAAAAAAAAAGAAATAGACCTTTATATGTGATCACTTGTATTTTCTTTTATAAAAAATCTATTTTTCGTACAAAAGTCATAAAACACTAAAATTGACTGTAGCCTCTAAAATAAGTCTTTAAATGAGAAAAACGACAATAATATGTCTTCACTTAATATTTATAAAAAGTTCTATTTTTTTATATAAAATTCTTAGAAACTAAAATTGGTCCAACTCTTTTATTTTTCATAAAAGTTTGATTTTTAAAACAAAATCTAAATAAAACTGAAATTGGGCAGGGCATAGTCTCTTATATACGTCCCCACTCGAGAAAGTTACCTTGATGAGTGATCACTGATATATTTTTTTGTTTTATCAAAGTCTTACTAAGTTTACAGAAATATTATCTTGTAGTTACTCTGTAATAATACGAGATAAGCTACCAACTTATACAACTTTTCGTCCTACAAATCTTAACGAAGTCAGCTGTCAAGGAGCGGACACTGGAGATACACGGATTTGTTTTAATGTTCATTAAGATTTTTAAATTCGGTTTTGGTTTAAAAATGTTTAAACTGGCTATACTTGTTGTTTGCTCTTCAAATATTATCGGAAATTGATTTTGTATTTTGTTCAGGGATCGAATTTAAGCCGATTATTTTCTTAATATTCTTTTCTATTTATTTTTGAATCCAAACATTTTACCTTTTTTAATACTTTAATTATTATTTTCCATTAAATTCTAACAGATTCAAATCTTTAAATTTCGATTAGAGAGTGGAAAAGTGTCAAAAATTTGTTCATACATTTGTCAAAAATTTTTTAAAATTGGCATTGGTGTACAGATCAACAAAATCGCAAAAAAATTATATCTCAAATAATTCTGTTATTATTCCTTAGGCTTGATATAGTATAGAAAGTTAATTTAAAATTTTCAATTACGTCACATTTTTAACCCATTGTGGACTAAAGAAAATTTGATTCCTTGAGAAGTTTTAGGTTATACAACTTTCCAGGTAGTAGGTAGAGGAAATTAGTCACTCATGTTAAAAAAAAAAACATAATCTAAAGGTTAATTGAGAAATTCTTGATTTTTAAAACTTAAAAGACTTCTAGGGGCTATGCGTGACAAGTTAGAGACTTGACTAGTAATACATTTTTGTTGTCCCATGTCTTCGCTATAAAACATGAGTGACTAATTTCCTTTACATATTAACTGAAAAATTTTATAACCTAAAACTCCTCAAGGAAGCATATTTTCTTTTGTCCTCAATGGGTTAAAAATGTGACGTAATGGAGAAAAATTGAAATGTTCCTTGTGATTGGGATGACTATACCTACAATACTGCATCATGATTTTCAAGATACTTTTATAGTGGTGACCTGTTTAGTCTTATAAGCTAGTACATACACATACATAAGAGGAGCAGCAGAAGAAAACGAACTTTTTTCATTATTTGAATTCGCTGGGAAATTGAGAATTAATTTGTTCGTTCCCTTATAAATAAAGTCTGAATCCAGAAACGTGCTCAATCAATTCACTACAAGAAATCTTAAGGATGTGTGAGATCAAAGGACTTTTATATGTAAAAGGGTACGTTTTGTTCTGCGGCTTCTCAAATAATACCTAGTTCTAAATAACAATTTTAATTGTTTAAAAATTTATTAAATAAATAATTTTAAATCAGTTTATTTTTAAAAACTCTTTATAGGTATATATATATTTTTATAACTATTAAAGCCTTTCAACATTTTCGGCTACATTTTAAATTTAATCCAATAAAAATTTCCAAAAAAAAAATTACAAAAAATATTTGTATTACACAGTCAGATAAACATAACAAATTTTTATTTATTTACTACATATTTTAATTAAAAATTTTGAAATTTTAATAAATTCAATTAATTATTTTTTTTATATTAAAATAACAATTCAAATTAACCAAAATTGTAAGTATAACCAGCACCAATACGATAATCTGGACGACTGTTACCATAAGGACCTCCTAAATGTTGTCCATATCCAGGTGTAATACCAATCGAATGACGCCCATTATCACTTTCCCAAACTTTTTGGTGGGCATTAATGCTAACATCAAAGCCATCTTTGCGGTTGCCACCACCACCTCCTACAAGTTGAGGCAACTGAAATATATATTTTTTTTTAAATAATTATTTGTGCAAAATTTCCTTAACTATTTATTTAAAAACTTACATTTGGTGGTGCAGGTGTAGGCAATACTAACTAAAAAATATAGAAATTAAAAAATATATATTTTAAAAATATTAAGATTTAGTTAAGTTTTTTTTCGCTTTACCTTAGGTGGCTCATCTGCCATAACAGCCAAACTTAAAGCACAAAGTACTAACAAATAAAATAATTTCATTTTGTTTAAGTTTTAGTTTATAGCACAATAAACAATTTGCGAATGATGTCTGTTATTGATTTTTCTGTCACTTTTATATGTTTCATGAAATATTGTTTTGGAGATGGGGATTTACCAGGAGACAATATTTATTATTTTAGGTAAAACACTTTATGATTAATATGTATGCTTTGTATAAGAAGTATGTATGTGTTAAACTTGTTGATTTGAGATTTTTTAAAACGTTCATCGTATACTTATATAGATTAAAAAATCACCTCATAAACAAAAGTTTCTCGGAAATTAACTTTAGAACTAAGACCGATTTGTGCCATTTAATTTATATTCTTTTTAATAATCTGACATTTTTTCACGTTTAAAATTTTCTTTATTTTTAGAGAGGTGTTATTTCCAGTTATAGGAAATATACAGGATTTGTCAGTTTGAATAACATAGAAAAGTGGTTTTAAGCAAATATAAAATTCAGTCTGCCAATGACACTTAAAGTCATTTTATTTAATATAATCATTGTATTAGCATAATTTTAGATTAGTGATCCAATATTTTTGAAGTTTTTCAATTGCTTACGGACATTAATTTTTTTGTTCTGGTTCTCAGAAAGTTTTATTTTCTTTTATTTCTCAAATCAGAACTTGATATTAAGTAATTATTTATAATTTCAAAAAAATTTTATAAAATTAAATTTGTAAAATTTTGTAGATAAAGAATAACGTTTGTTTTTTTCGTTCAATGCTCCTTTTAAACATATTAATTCACAGAAACAAATTTCTAAAGTTATAATGTTTGTTCACAAACAAAAATTGTTAACAATATTTTTTATTATTTTGATTGTACTTTGTCATATTAATAAATTAACTAGTTGACTATCAACCAACTAAGTTTTTAAAATTATAATTAAAATTTCATATTGAGAAAATAAAATATGTACCCAGGAAAATTTGTATTAGTTCTACAACTAGTTCCAGAATGCATGAAAATAGCCTGTAGTCCTTCTACTTTAGCGTAACGACCAATGATTTTTATTTGAAATTGTCACCTCCTGGTAGGTAACGGAAGACTAATTTTAAAAATTGTTTAAATAATAGGTCTGTTCCTTTGCATACTATTTTTACTATTTTTGCAAGTATTTTTCTCGAAAAGCGTTTCTATGCACATAAAAATAGTAAAAGTAGTAAACATTTCAAGAGAAAATATTTTTCTCTTTTGCTATATTTTACTTATTTTCTACGAGCAAAAGTAGTCAGACATTTTTATTTTCAAATTTCTATTGAATTTTATTTTAGTACAGAACAATTAAAAAATAAGTTTTATTTTTTAAACGTTTTTTGTTGAAACCAGAGGTCAATTTTTAATGAAGCAAATTTTGGATTTACGATTAATAATTTTATAAAGCTTACGTGAACAAAATTGTAATGTGATACTAATTTATGCACATTTAAGGGGTTTTTGGAAAAGACTGTGGTCAAGTATGGACTGATCCTTTTAAAATTTGGTACATTGACATGTATTTAAATATAATGTGCGAATTCGTATACATATTGACATTTTTGACATATTTATCATGTTTAAGTAATTTAGGGAAGGAAGCTTATTTATGGTCAATTAAAGTCCAATGTTAAAAAATTTGATGTGGTGGTTTAAGGTTACAAAATATTTTGTGTTGTATTTTACTACATTTATGAGATTTATAGGGGTCAAACTCAATTCTAGGCAGGCGTTTGTCCTTTGTAAGCTATGTGAAATAATGCAAATAATTTTGAACAATAGGCTTCGTCCCTGGATTTTACAAGTTCTGTGTACCAAATTACATTAAGTTATCTTCCAAAACTACCTGTAGTTTACATGCGAGGACGTGAACTATTGATGATATTCAACAAGGCTAAAAAACATACATGTCATTAGATAGAAGAAATTCTATAAGAAAATATGTGAAAAATTATCTGCAAAGGAACATACATATGCCAGTATTTTTGAGTTGTTTCCAAGTTTCCATTTAACAAAAATAAAAAATTATATAAACACTTTTATTTTTATTTTTTATTGACACTAAAATTTATTTCACTATTATCCGTTTTCTTACTTTTTCAAGTAAAAGTTTATTTTTCAGCATTATTTTTAAATTTTTCTTTTTTTACTAGTTTTGCTAGAATTTCAAACGAACAAACCTAATTTTTTGTATAAAGCTAATTTTTACTCATCGTTTGTGGTGTCTTTCTACATCGAAATAACGAAAAAGACTTTCCTCGGTACACTATATATATTACATACGTACATACATACATAAATACATACACAAATATTAATAGCGAAAACATAAGGGGGTATATTCAAGTGAGGTTAGTAGTAAAATTGCAAAATTTTTATATCAAATTTATTATTCCAATTTTAACAGTTCGCCTTATATTATTTTGGATTGGGTGATTCTCAATTCAAAAAACTTATTCCATAATTATTTAAAGGATTGATTCAAAAATAAATCTTTGGTTGCAACAGTTTATCTCTGCAATTTAATTTTAATTTTTTAATGTCTCGTAAATCAGACACTAATTTAAGTTTTTATAATTTTTGCAATATATTAAAAAAAATCATATTTTAAATTGTGAAATAAAAAAAAAAAAAAATAAGTAAAAAATAAAAAAAGAAATAAAAATAAAAAAAAAAAAACAGTAAATATTAAGCACAATTTAATAGGACAAATATATTGCAATATATAGTTTATTGCTTCGTGGATCCCATAGCGTTGTCTTACACCACAATAGGGGGTTGGGGTATTATGCGTTTACCTAAATTTATATCAGATAAACACTTTTTTGAGTCATTTCAATTATGTCCAGCTGTCGGTCTGCTCCTTTAAAAAAAAAATATGTACAGTTTTTCCCATCAGGTCGAGATTTTTTGTAAGGTCGTGTCTAATATTGCGCCTTAAATAAGCCGATTACACGAGTATATTTCACACCAAAGTGTGTGGAATTAAATTGGTTATACTAACATACTTTTATCCGCTCAATAGTTTTGGAGATATTTCGATATGTGTCAGAAAAAAATTTGTTTATGCTAAATTCAAAATTTTTTTTTTTTTTTTTTTACTAAAACTTCTTTTTAAAATTGAAAATATCAAAAATGTTTCAGTTTATCATCTTTATCTTAAAGCTGGCAAAACTACTAGTAAATAAAACCACGTATCATAAAAATTGATTCACAATTCTTGATTGCATTCACAGTTAAGTCAGGATACCCATATATACCCACATAGTTAAGTGGAAATACACTAGTGGGTAAAAAGAAATTGTTTTCGCCTCAAATAAAAAAAAAAAAAAAAACGAGAGAAAAAGATATAGTCGGTCAAGCCCGACCATATGATACCCTACACCATTGTGTACATCAAGATTCGGGGAGGGGTCTGTTATTAGACTTAGAGCTAAATGTGGACCGAAACTCATATTAAGTGGAAAATAAGACATACGAATACGGAATATTGCGTCCATGCTAACATTTATATGAATTTATTCACTTTTTGGTGATTTCTGAAAGAGGCCCGTATATGGGAGCTATGGTAAATTATGGACCGATCTTTGTAAAATTTGGCACTACCATTTATAGTTATATAAAACTTATTTTTGTGGAACATTAACTTGATACTAACATTTTAATGGGATTTATACCCGTTAAAGTGATTATCTGATAAGGGGTTTATATGGGAGCTATGGTCAATTATGGACCGATCTTCCTAAAAATCGGCACATTTATTTAGACTTATATGAAACTTACATGTGCTATATTTCATTAAAATATTGCTATGTTTAAGGGATTTATGATCGTTAAACCCTTTTTTGATATACCTTGAAGATAATTATCTTCTGCATCTTTTGGTGTATCATTTATCAAAATCGTGTAAACGGTTCTTGAGTTATAGTCTAAATTTGACAAACCATTCTCGAATTGTATAGTGTGACCGCTGAATAAGGTGATGATATTAGTCATGCACATAAAAAAAAATCAGTACGCGATAGAAAAAAAAAGTGAATGCAGATTCTTGTTTAACTCGACAAAATCCACCTAGTCCACCTATTTTGGTTTCAGGTAATATACTAGAGTAATGGCCTTACTATGGGTGAAATATTACCAACGCTCATAAAAATATTCCAGAACTGATGCAAAAAAATTGAAAGCAGATTCTTGTTTAGCACATCAAAATGTATCAAGTTCAACTATTCGCCTTTGGTGAAAGATTTTTTTTGTCGTCCAGTGTAATTTAATAATTGTGACACGAGAGATTTGTATGGCAAAAGAACGAAGTCTTTGTCATACAAATTACCAAAAAATAAATAACAAACAAGAAAAGTGTTAAAGTGCTGACTCAGAATCTAACGGATACTTTTTTATATGAAAATTTGAGAACTAAGTATTTTAAAATTGAATAGAACAATATATCGAAACTTTATGGTAATTTTAATTTAATTTTTTTATTCCCAGATATACAGGTAAGTCACAGAATTTTTTCGGCAGTTAAAATTTTCCTATAGTCGAATTCGTAACGTTTTCATTTTGATTTTTCAGCTCAAATAAGTTTTCATAAATTAGAAAAATATTAAAAATGCTTTTTTTTATTATTAAAAAAAATGGTATTTCTGCATTAAAACCAATTGATTAAAGTATTTAAAAGAAATTATTTTTTTTTAAATTAAATTTAAAAACTTTGTGTGTTCACTTAACAAAAATGTGTTTTTTGTCTCTTTACTGTTAATTAAAAAGAAAATGCTTAGATTTTTTACAAAACTGTTTAATGTGAAATTTTTTGAAATGAAATTAATAAAAGTAATATCCATTGTTTGTTTACATTAATTTTTGAATGTTTCTTACATTTAAATGCGATGAAACTATCAATTTCACTTTACTATTTTTATGTGAATAACGAATTTTTTTTTTCGTTTTCTGTTGAAGCTAAATACGATTTCAATTTCACTTTCGTACGAATTTGTGTTCTGTGACATACCTGATAATAATGGAAATTACATTGGTTTTTTGGATTAGTAGATAAGTAGACTAAAAATTATTAAAAGAATTGAATAATATTTTTCTTAGCCTAATTCGATTTATTGATAAAAACATTTATGAATGGTAATAAAATACATATTTTATTACAGTACTTAACATTTTATTATGTACCTAATTAATTATCAATATCTAAAATCAATTAAAGTCAACGAAGTCAATTTTCCCACAATTAAAGTTCTGGTTTTTTGGCAATGTCTCGCCTTAAGTAAAGATAATCTGAAAATTTTACCTGCTAAGTACATTTACAGATAAGGTGGTATAGTATGCATAGTAGTTATTGCCTGATAAACATTTATAACTCAAAGATTTAATTCATTAAACATTTTGATTAGTAGTCGTATAAATAGCTAGAATAATATTAAATTTAATTAGTAATTGTTTGTTAATTCATACAATATGAAAGTTTTAGTAGTTCTTGCTCTTTTAGTGGCCTGTACCCAAGCTGGTTCTATTTCGGATATTGCCCAAAAGCTTATACCTAGTTTTACTTCTGATTTTGTTATTAAAGGACATGATGCTGAACCTCACGCTGCTCCCTATATTGTTTCGTTGAGCAAAACTACAAAACATTCCCATATTTGTGGTGGTACCATTATTGCCAAAGAATGGATATTAACTGCTGCCCATTGTATTACTAATCCAGTAGGAATGGGTGTGGTAGCTGGTTTACATGAACGCTTAAATATTGACAACAAAACTCAATCTCGTGAAGTTGATTGGGGAAAGGTTCATGAACAATATACGGGTGGTGTGGGTCCCTATGATATTGCTATTTTGCATCTTTCGGAACCTTTGGAATACAATCAATACGTACAACCTGCTGCTTTGCCTGCTGTCGAGGAAATTCACTCGGGAGAAATCCATTTGTATGGTTGGGGACAACCTAAAGCCTACATATTAACTGGATCTAAAATTCTACAAACTGTTATAACTGAAATTTTGGACTTTAATACGTGCAAAGAAGCTTTACCAGAAAACGCTCCCATTCATGAAACCAACCTTTGTTCGGATTCTTTGCAAAAAAGTATTTCTGCTTGCAATGGTGATTCTGGTGGTCCCTTGGTCGTAGAACATGAAGGTGCTCCTTCTGAATTAATTGGTATTGTTTCTTGGGGTTATATTCCATGTGGTTTAGCTAAATTACCTTCTATTTATACACGTGTTTCAGCGTATATTGATTGGATTGCTAAAATTCAAAATGCTTATTATGTCTTGCATTAAAGCAGTAATAAACTAAAGTGAAAAATATATAAGAAATAAATAAAAAATAAATAAAAAAAGATAAAAATATTAGTTTTTATTAAAAAATTAAATAAGGACTGCACACGAACAAATCCGTGCATACAAATCTGCTTAAAGAAACTAAACCATTGCGTGAATTTTTTTAAATTATATTTTCATAAATTATTGTTATTTCAAGTTCTGATAATAAAAGATTAAATTATTTCCTTTTGGTTTTTAATGATCTTTTCCAGAATTCTTCTAATCAAAGATTTTATTATGTTTTAGCAATGTGACTGATTTTTGAGTGACTGAGTTATAAATGAAAACCTTTAAAACTTTTTGGGACCTTCTAGTTATCGTAAGGTCCAAAGATTTTATAAATGTCAAACTAGATTTGTCAAAAGTACATTTTACATTGTCTTTATTGAAATTCAAAAAAGTTCTTTTCTTAAAAGTTAAAAAAAAAACAAAATATTTTTAATAAAAAATCACATCAAATAAATACATTTTATTTAAATAAAAACTTATATTTTAGGTAATATAAATAACCAATTCATACAAATTAATTTTTTATATAAATTAACCAAAATTGTAGCTGTAACCAGCACCAATACGATAATCAGGATGACTGTTGCCATAAGGACCTCCCAAATGTTGAGAATATCCAGGTGTTACACCAATCGAATGACGTCCATTATCACTTGTCCAAACTTTTTGATGAGCATCGACGCTAACTCCGAAGCCATCTTTGCGGTTGCCACCACCACCTCCTACAAGTTGAGGCAACTGAAATATATTTTTTTTAAATAACTATTTGTACAATTTTTTTTTTTTAAATTTTTGTATAAAAACTTACATTTGGTGGTGCAGGTGTAGGCAATATTAACTAAAAAATATTGAAATAAAAAAAAAAAATTATTAAAAATATAAATATTTAATTAAGTCTCTTATTGCTTTACCTTTGGTTTTTCATCTGCCATGACAGCCAGACTTAAAGCACAAATTACCAACAAATAAAATAATTTCATTTTGCTTGAGTTTTAGTTGATAGCGCAATAAACAATTTTCGAATGATGTCTTTTAATGATTTTTCTGGCTCTTTTATACGTTTCATGTTATAATATTTTTGAGATGGGGATTTACCTAAAGAATATTTATTTTAATTGTGCAAAATATACGTAGGTACATATCAGGGCTTTGAACTTAATGATTTAAATTTCAAGTTTCTTGAAAACCTTTTTCTCTAGAAATCTAGAGGCAAACAAAATAAAAAAATAAAAATTTTCAGTATTTAAGAAAAGTACCAATCCTGTTAGTTAACAACTTGGAGATATAAAACTGATAACAATGTAATAGTTCCACACCAGTTCTCCAGCTAAAGAAATATGCAAAATTTTTCGTAAACTATTTTTTTTAATGAGTTGACGTGGTGATACTTGGCATTATTCCGACTTGTTTCCTTCTTAAGTTAATTTTATTTTAGTTCACAAAATCTTAATTTGTCCATCCAGTAATAAGAAATATTTCATGGGTAATTTTTCGTATAATTTAATCCAATAAATAGAACTGGCTCACGCCTCCAAAAAAAAAAAAAAAGTTTTTGTCACCCTATGTTATTTTTCTGCTAAAATTAAAGTTAGATCCAAAGAATACTAAAGGCCCAACCACTCAACAAAAAATCATCGTATCGCAATCAGCTGTTTCAACCAGCTTTATGCAGATGTCTGTATGTAGCTGTTGACACAAAAATTCTAGGTAGCGTAGAATTTTACAGAAAATAGATTTTTACGTAGCTGCGTGAGTTTTTAACAACCCTGTAGTTTATTTTGCTCACAAAATAACCGAAAAACAGGGTTGTTTACTGTGAGGCTCTAGTTTCGATTAGGCCACTTTGCAAAATTCTACTTTATAAATAATAATTTTTTTTTTATCAGACTAGTTTAGAAATTTTTTTCATAAAATTCAAAACTTTGAAATTATTTTTTTCATAATTGAAAAATTTTTGAATTGAATAGTTGAAAAAAAAAAAAAAAATAATTAATTAATTTTGTTTGTCATTGTGGAAAATTTATATATTGTGACCAAAAGTTCTTCCGTGATTTTTTTTATTGCAATTTTGCAAATTTTAACTGCGTCTTCCAAGGTTTCGAAAATTTGGGGTAAGAATTTGTTATATTGTTGTTGTGTTTTTATGAATCTTATAATAATTCTTTTTTTAGTTGTATTGGCCATATTGGAGCTAGTTGTGAAGAGGGAAATCTCATTAATAATTGTGTCTAAAGATTTTCCTTTGGTGACCCAATTTTTTCGAAACTTATATTTTGAAGGACAGACACCAATAAAAGGAAATTTTTTTTATCAAACTATTAAAGATTTTGCCTGGAATATTTCAATATTTAAAAGCTTAAAATCTTCTGGGCAGAAAAATACAAGAAACAGAAACGTATACATCGTCTCATTGGGCTTTATACAGAATTGTTGACCACAACATACTACGGAATTGTAGTGACTGTGATTCTATGCCAGAATTAGTGTACTGGTAATCGTTTGGCAAGATAATTATATTACAAATATACGGGAAATCTAATCGAGTGATAGAATCAAGACTTATGTTCATTCCCTTGCTAAATTTTTCATCTTTAAAACATTAAAACCAACCAAAAGATTCCACAACTATAGTATTTGTGGATGATAGGGCCTTTTGGGGTTCGGTTCGTTACATTACACAATGAATGTTGGAAAACATATGATACGTTTACTTCTGTTTACTGGTTGAACAAAATGTTTCACGCTACTTTTCTTCATTCTACGTTGCGATGGAAAGTTGACTGGTTGGGGCTTAAGAATAGAAAATAGTACTCTCTCCTACAACAACAACATTTCTCTCTTTTCACATACAAGTTCTGAGCGGTGTTGCCAGAAGATGTAATTGGTAAAGTGCTAAAACGTCCAAAAAATTATGCTAAATTGTTCTACAGCAGCAAATGACAATGCTAAATTGTTTTGTAAAGAAAAATTAATATTTTCGTGGCCCATGTTTCTTGTAAAATATAGTTCAAATGACAACTTATAGAAATGTTTTCTTCAGAGTTAATGGTAATATTGGAAATATAGCCAAAATAGGACTTATATTTTAAAACTGACAATTAATAACGTAAAATTTACTAAGAAATTCCTTAAATCCAAAAGTATTTAATTAAAAATTGCTGTAAGAAAGTGCTAAAAAGCATTTAGCATATTTTTATAAATTGCCAGTGCAATTTAACCTCTTCAAATGCTAAATCTAGCACTGAAAGTGCTAAAATGGCAACACTGGTTCTGTGTGAATTCAACACACTTGTGAGAGAGATAGTAACAACACAAAATAAACAAATATTTTCCATAGTATAATAATAAAGTACTCGCACATCTACAAAAACAAAAATTGCCTGCATTTTGTTAGTGTAAAACTACTGCCCACAATGTCAAAATGCTTTGAACGGAAAAATGAGAGAATGAAGGAGAGCAAAACTAAAAAAACTCGAAAAAAAATTTACATATGAATACAAAAACAATTTGACAGTACCGCGAGGTTTGCCAATGAAAAAATTGTAAAACAGCTGTTCTTACGAGTATACTTTATAATTATACTATGATATTTTCTTTAAAATTTAAGGAAAATTACAATGTGTGGTGAAAGTGGTTTCAGCACTAACACATATAAATATAATTTGACTAACACAATCTTAAAGTTAGGTTTTTTTTTTGACAAGGCTACTATTCTTAGTATTCTTTGTTTACATCAGTTTCAATAAATAAATTCATATTCCTTAATTAATATCAAATAAATTTTGGATTTATTTTAATTTCATGCAGTTTTTCATTATTTCAACAAAATAAAAAAAATGTGTATATATGTTAAAATAGTAGGGGAATTAATATTAATAAAAATCCCCGAATATTTTGTTTGAAGAAGCTTATCAGCATCATATATAAAAAAAAAACATATTTAGTAGATAAGGAAAATGATCTAGTAAACAGTGTTCATTCCCTAGCAGAATATACTAATTACACAGTACAACAACAAAATATTGTCTTAATTTTTCCAAAGCAAAATGAATGCGTACCAGTAGTATAGTAAAACCATCAAAGGGTTTTTCTTTAGTTCGAATTTCGTTTTTTTGGCCTGTTGAAGTTCAAATATTTCGGACTCCTTTTTTCAAAATAGTTAGACATAAAAAAAGTATTAGATTCAATTGTTATTATATGTTGTTGTTGTTTTATAGACTACTCTAGCATTATTATACTAGATTTTTGTTGAATGTCACTAGCTTTTTATGCCCATTTTTGTCATAATATTATTTGACAAAAATAATATTATGACAAAATTTAACTTTATTTGACTGTCTAAAATACTGAACCGATTAAATGAAACAAGGCACATACGTATATCCTTAAAGGAAGTACTGACTGAATGCCACGCCCACTTTTTTATGAATGCTTCATTGTGAGTAAATTTAAAATTTCATGAACATTTGATGACAGTGGTAAAAACATATTACAGTGTAATAACAGTGGGTGAAAAAGAGGCATGGCACCCATACAGATTAAATTTTATAATATACAATATTTTCTATTCCATGTGTAGGTCAAATTTTATTTAAATCGTTTTAGTATCATGGGGTGTGGCAGCCCATTGTTTTCTCCACAAAATACATGCTATATGTGCGAAATTTTATTTGTATTTTCAAAAGAAGAATTATTTACAAAAAAATGGGTATGGCATTTTGATTAATATTATATCCAATATTTTCTTAAAGAGGATGCTCGATATATATACGTCTCAAATATCAGTTAAATCGGTTAAACAATGTGAATAATCATATATTGCATGAAATTTTATTATGAAAAGTGAGCGTAAAAAGGGAGGAGCATTTAGAAAAATCCTTACATAATATCTAAGAGGAGAATAGTACTCTATTGAATAATAAGAACCCATAAATATATTAAAATTTTCTGATTTAAATCAGGGATTAAAAAAACTACTAAATTAGTAGAGAAATTAGTTTCTGTTTCTGTTTCATAATTATAAATTAAATTTTTTCAAATATAATCATTTTAATAATATTCAAATTTAAAATATCAAAATTTTTAATTTTTCATTTATTCATTTAGCCAACAGAATAAAATAATTTTGCTAAGATTTAAAATTAAATTTTAAAATTTTAGTTTTTGTAGCTTTTGCACATATCCAAATTATAATTGTTTATAATTAAAAAAAAAAAAAAATTTTGAAAAATGAAAACTAAAAATTTATGAGAAATTGAATTTTTATTATTAAAAAATTTTAACTAAAATTATATGAGAAATTTAACAAAATTTACTAAAAAATTTACTAATTTTTTACTACAAAAAGCAAATTCTTAGAATTGTGTTAAATAATTAAAATGAGCTTATTGGCTACAAACCAAATAAGTACCAAATTTAACTGCACTTGTGGCCGAAATTTTCTGGTTAAAATGGTTGAATTTATTTTGTCTTTTGCCTTATTTTGTGCCCTATTCGGAAAAAATATATAAATGAGTCAGATGTTTTTTTATTCCTTTTTTTTAGCTGTGTTTCCCTTAAAAAAATATGTTGCATGTTAAACAACCCTAGAGTAAAGAGAACCGGTTCAAAACTAGTCATGTTACAGGTTCTCTAGTCATGTTACAGGGCTAGTGACCGGTCCCAGCTTCGGAACTTTATACGAGAAGAACCTGTCACTTTTACATGGGGTTGTCATTGGAGGTGGCTAATTAGCCCCTTGGGACAGGTCACAGGATAGGTCCTAGGACAGGTCCACGAGGACAGGTTCAGCAACGATTATTGTAATAAAAATTTTATAAAAATTCGTTAATTATTTACTTTTTTAACATTATTTTTTTTATTATTATCTTTATTAAATTATGTTTATTTTAATTTTATAATTTTTCGTTAATGTCGATGGCGGCACCCCGGCTCGAACCCATGTTCTTCTGACGTATGTTATGTTTTATAGTCTTCAACGCTTACCACTCAGCCACTGATTGTTATTGCGCGCGAGTTGCTATTTGCGCACTTAACGAGCATGTTAATAGTGAGTGTGTTTGTGTCAACTGGTTCTCAATTGGAACTTTGGTGACGAGTTAGATGTGAATTGGTACTCAACTGGTACAGAGAAACCGGTCCATTACTGCAATTGCCACAAATTTCCCGCAGGGATGTTATAAGTTGACTCTCAACTGTTAAATAGTGAGTGTGTGTGTTTGTGTCAACTGGTTCTCAATTGGAACTTTGGTGACGAGTTAGATGTGAATTGGTACTCAACTGGTACAGAGAAACCGGTCCATTACTGCAATTGCCACAAATTTCCCGCAGGGAAATTATACAAAAAACTCAAACATATTTGTCTAGAAGAGTTAATTTTTAATATTTGGTGCTTTATGGTTAATATTGCACAAAATTTTACCAAGAATACGAAAATTCTGCAAAACTTCATAATTTCTCAAAAATATGATGATTTCCCCAAAATTTTAAATTTCACTAAAAATCCAAAATTTCACCAAACATTTTAAATTTTACAAAAATATGAACTTTCAACAAAAAATACAAATTTTACCATAAGTATATAATTTCGAAATATAACCAATAAAATCCAAATTTGACCAAAAATGCGAAATTTCACCGAAATCCAAAATAAAAAAATCCCATCCATATTCCGAAATCTTATCGAAAATTCCAGATGTCATAAAAAATCAAAAATTTCGCACAACCTCATAAAAAAGCTTAGATAATTTAAAAGTAATTTTAGTCGGCAGTCTTTAATTTTTCTAAATCGAACAAATAACTCTGTATTTATAGTTAAATATTTTTTTGACCACCATATTTGACATGCTATAAAAAATCTGTGACAGACAAGTTCACACATTATTTTTTTGCAGGCCAACTAATTTCAGTAAAAATTCTTTATGAGGTAAACTTTGGAAACACTTTCGATAGTCTCACTTAAAATGACGTACTTATGTTTCATCAAACACTTTCCAACTGTGAAAAGAGCTTGCGTCTCTCAAAATACGGAGAAAAATCAAACCAAAGTTATCATAAAATTATTTAAATGAAGACTGACAGATACATCCGATAATTGATTTTACTATATTACGATTCCACGACAGATTTTACTAAATTCTGTATTCAGTCTAAAAATGATTGCATATTAACATTAGTTTGGTTCTATTTCAGTTAATTTATTGAGAAAAATATATAAAATACATAAATTTTTATTTTAATAACGTGTAAATAAATTTTAATTATGTATAATATAATAAATAATTCCTTTTGGCAGCAAAAAATTTAAGTTTAATTTTTAGTAAATCCCTACACCTCACTTTGATAAAACTTCCATACAAATTTTTGAAAAACAAAAACAATTTACATTAAAAATTTTTCAAAGTGAGGGGAAGTGTTTTACAAAATAAGGCCCTTAGTTTACATTTTTTAGTAAAAAAAAATAATTTCTCATAAAACTAAAATTTTAATTTTTCTCATAAATTTAAAATTTTAAAATTTTCATTTCTTTGGTAGTCAAATTTTCTAAGCTAAGAAAATTGTATATTAAAATTATTACTTTTATTTAATTAAAAGCTATTTGAAATATTTTATATTTACAAAAATATTTTTAGTTCAATATAAGCGACAGTTAAATAAATTTGTTCCTTTATAAAACTAAAACTAAACATATTGCTGTTTAGTTTTAGTAATCAGAAAAAGAGTTAATACATAATTTTAATCCCTGATTTAAATATTTTCCATTTACACATATAATGAAAAAACTGATCCAAAATATTAGAAGTTTAGGAGTCCATAAAATCGAAATTCGAACAAACTTCGCAAAACCTCTTGTATGTTTAACTAACCTAATGGTATACTTTCATTTCGCATTGTAATTATTGAGACAATATTTGATGACCCAAAATTTGTCTCATAGTGTTATCAAAAAAGGTATAAAAGAGTGCAACATCCATAAAAAAATAATTCAGTTTAATCTTTATACTAACGTCGAGTCTATACTAGGCAAATTTTATCAATACAAACGCCATAATCAACGATAATTTATGCAAGGTGACAACACTTGTGCAAAAACAACAATAATAAGGTGAATTAATTAATGTTTTTTTAAATGCAGTTTGACAGTCGTAACAACCAAAACTATTATTCGCCATAAATTTCACACTTTCAATTGTAACAGAAAAGATACCTTTATGTAGGTATATTTATTTTAATTAATGATCTACTATAAAAAATATTTATTTAAAAAAGATAAACACTAGTTTTGAACTATTCATTTTACTATATTCATTTGCATCGAAAATATTGTACTTCACTTAAATCTAAAAGTATAACCGGCACCAAATCGATAATCTGGGCGGCTATTGCCGTAGGGTCCACCCAAATGTTGAGAATAACCGCCCGTAGCATCAACAGAATTACGTTTATTTTAACTTTCCCAAAGCGTTTGTTGGGCATCAAGGTTTACATCGAAACCCTGTTTGCGAGAACCAACATCCGAACCAGTAAGTTGAGGCAACTAAAATAAAAGTTGAATTAGAATTTTATATATATTACTAAGTTATATTTATATTTTCATTGTAGTTATTTTGTTGAGATGATGATGAATGGTCTAAGAACTGTTTTTTTTTTTAATTAAAAATTTTTTCTTACACTTATTTTAATATTACAGTGAAATTAAAAATTTTACTATGAGGCTTTTCTTTCGTTTGAATTATTCTTTTATACTTTTTTTTATCGTGAGGAGATAAAGAACAGTAGCATCAAATATATGAAAAAATTATCTGAACACTCTCGCTAGGGATCTGCTAACTTTTGAGGGTCACAGACGCCTAAGAAGAATGGAAACACTGGATCTTGGAAGATAACACTACTAATGAAAACTCTACGTTGGATTTTGCAGTGGCAATATCAACAATAATTTAAGTTTAGGTTAAGATTTTAATACTTATTGTAAATTTCTGAAAAAGAAAGATTCAATAAAAACTAATATATATGTAAAAAAAAAACTTTTTTTTAAATTTTTCTACAAAAAGGGTAATTTTCTTGAAGAAAAGAACCTCTTATTTTAGCTTCACCATTATGTGATTTTTATTTTTTTTAGACAAGTAATTTTTAATATGGGATGATACATATGATTCCGTATATTACTTTTTTAATTGGGGATTTTCAATATGTAAGTGACACTTTTAACATAATATAATTTTATCTTATGTGAAATATTTGTTTTACCGCATTCTGAAAAGAAACTTTATGGAGTAAATTTTTACTCGGATTGGATTTGATACCATTAATTACAATGGTTGACAAAAAAAAAAAAAAAAAGGAATATGTGGACTAGATGGAATACCACATGCTAAACTCGAATCTGCTTTCAGTTTTTACCAATCAGGTCGATATTCTTTTTTATGGGCGTGTCTAATATTTCGTCCTAAATAAGCCGATTACTCGAGTATATTTTACTATAACTCGAGGACGGTATACACGATTTATATAATTATAAATTAAATTAAATAATAAAATAAATTAAACTCCAACAGATACCGATTTAAATTATCTTTGAGCAGAATTTACATAATTTTTTGTTCAGTTAATATTCCCGTAGTTGTTTGGTAATTAAAAAAAAATTAAAAATCGTGAAAATTTTGATCCAGAACTCTGAAAAAATATTGTTGATACACCTAAAAGACAATTTTCGTGTTCATCTTTTGTAATCGTGTAAACGGTTCTTGAGTTATAGACAAAAATTATTTTTTTGTAGTGTGACCGCTGAATGATATTAGTCATGTCCATAAAAAAATCAGTACATGATAGAAAAAAAGTGAATGCAGATTATTGTTTAACTCGTCAATCCATCTAGTCTACCTATTTTTATTTTAAGAAAAAAATAATTTATTTTTTTTTTTGCCAATCACTGTATTTTTACGCAATTGTATGTAACATGGGTAATTTTACTTAACTGTGAACAAAATCAAGATTTAATTCACAACATTACCAGCTTTAAAACAAAGATGAAAAACTGAAAAATTTTTGATGTTTTCATTTAAATTTAAGTTTGGATGAATTAAAGATATTTTTAGTCCGTATCTTTTGGCGTATCAGTTATGTCAATCGTACACACCGTTCTTGATTTATGAGGAAATAAATAATAAAATAATGGCCTTGCTATGGGCGAAATATTAGAATCGGCCTTAAAAAAATCCAGACCTAATGGAAAAAAAAACTGAAAGTAGGTTCGAGTTTAGCACATCAAAATGCATCAAGTTCAACTATTCGTCTTTGGGGGGGGATTTTTTTGTCGACCAGTGTTATTAAGCTATCGCAACTTTTCCATAATTAAGGTTTTGGTTTTATGGTAATTTAAATTTTCCTAGAAATGAAATTAATCGCCTGCAAACAAGAGTACTCTTTAAGTACAATTCTAGATAAGATGGCGCATAGTAGTATATCGATATCGATAATCGGTTGTAAATCAATATTAATAGCCTGTTTCTCTATGTCGAACGAAAATCTAAGCGAACGAAAGCAAGTCGAACGAATTCGAATCAATTTGGGTTTCTGTATTTCCTACGCTTTCGTTCGCATGGAGTTACGTCTTTTCGTATTGTTGTTGTTTTATTTTTCTTTAAGAGTAACATTTTTTCGTAAATATATTAAAAATACTACTAAATTGTTTAAACATAGATACAACTAAGTAAATAAACAAGAAAAAATAAAATAATTTAAAAAAATTAAAAAACAAAAATATTCTTTGATTTTTTTTAGAAATTGTTTTTTAGACACAAAATCGTAATTAATGGATACCAAATACATCAAAATGAATAATAAATACGATTAAGGAACATTTGCAATGTCCTTCTGAGAATTTTTCCTATTTTTCTTTAAAAAATTCAACCAGTCGAAAGCAAAATAGCAAGTGACTGATTTTGACATTTTTGTTCTTATCGTTCGATATACAGAAACCCAATTTTATATGAAAACACTTACGTTTTCTTTCGACTTGTCGTTCGACTCATTGTTCGCATAGAAGTGAGTTAGAGAAACCCAAATCAGTTTTCGTTCGCTTAGAAGGCGAAAGAAAGCTTTCGTTCGACATAGAGAAACAGGCTATAAGATTATTTTTTTTTTTTTCATATAAATAGGTGCAGGAAAATTTTTAAATTAATTTGTAATTTTATTTCAATGAAAAATAAAATATTTTATGCCTCAGTAAATATAGTCATTTTTGAGAAAATACAGTGGCTCACAGCTTATTTCAACCAGCACCTATTCAAATATTTAACTGACTGAGGCTCTCGAACCAAATAATATATACAGATTCTTTAAAAACAAATTCATAGATAGAAAGGATCTAACATCAAGTTTAAAAAAAAAAAATCAAAAAATTCTTTATAACTGACCTGCAATGATAAAAAAATCTATTGTGTTGCATAAATTTGCCTCACAGCTTATTTCAACCACATTATTAATAGAAACTTTATTTTGGTTTTACGCGTCAAATATCGGTTTTTTTTTCTTGTTTGTACTTTGTTATTTTTTGTAGAACAATTTATAGTAACAACTTGACAGTCAACTTATTTACGTGAGTTATTTTTTACAATGGGACGACGTACAACTATTGAGCAGCGAGAGTTAATTTTAAACCATTTTAAAAATGGTCATTCACGCCAGAAAATAGCAGAAATGGTATGTTTAAGTGACTCAACTGTGCAGAGCATTATATCGCGCTTTGTACGTGGGAATAGAGTTCACGACAAAGGCCGAACTGCTCCAAGCAAAATTTTTACTGCTGCGGATGAGCGTTATATTACCCGAAAAATAAAAGAAAATCCGAAGTTATCGGCACCTATACTTGCCACTGAGATAAAAAATGAGTTAAGGAAATCTTGTAGTGCAGAAACCATCCGTCGAGTACTACGAAACCATGACTTTAAAGGTAGAGTTGCTCGCAAAAAGCCTTTTATAAGTAAAAAAAATCAACAAAGCCGACTTACATTTGTAAAGGAGCACATTAGTAAGGACTTTTGGAACCAAGTCATATTTGCAGATGAGTCCAAATTTAAAATTTTTGGCTCCGACGGACAGCCGTATGTCTTGCGCAAGCCAAATACTGAGTTGCTTTGTTGATTTTTTTAACTTATAAAAGGCTTTTTGCGAGCAACTCTACCTTTAAAGTCATGGTTTCGTAGTACTCGACGGATGGTTTCTGCACTACAAGATTTTCTTAACTCATTCTTTATCTCAGTGGCAAGTTTAGGTGCCGATAACTTCGGATTTTCTTTTATTTTTCGGATAATATAACGCTCATCCGCAGCGGTAAAAATTTAGTTTGGAGCAGTTCGGCCTTTGTCGTGAACTCTATTCTCATGTACAAAGCGCGATATAATGCTCTGCACAGTTGAGCCAGTTAAACATACCATTTCTGCTATTTTCCGGCGTGAATGACCATTTTTAAAATGGTTTAAAATTAACTCTCGCTGCTCAATAGTTGTACGTCGTCCCATTGTAAAAAATAATTCACGTAAATAAGTTGACTGTCAAGTTGTTACTATAAATTGTTCTACAAAAAATAACAAAGTACAAACAAGAAAAAAAAAACGATATTTGACGCGTAAAACCAAAATAAAGTTTCTATTAATAATGTGGTTGAAGTAAGCTATGAGGCAAATTTATGCAACACAATAGATTTTTTTTATCATTGCAGGTCAGTTATAAAGAATTTTTTGATTTTTTTTTTTTTAACTTGATGTTAGATCCTTTCTATCTATGAATTTGCTTTTAAAGAATATGTATATATTATTTGGTTCGAGAGCCTCAGTCAGTTAAATATTTGAATAGGTGCTGGTTGAAATAAGCTGTGAGCCACTGTATGTTTAATAAGTGATCACTTATTTTTCATACCAAAAATGGATTTTTGAAAAATTTTGATGAAAACTAAAATGCTTTATATCTCAGTAAATACTGCGTTTTTGAGAAAATAAGTTTAATCTGTGATATTTTTTATAAAAAAATCGATTTTTATAAGAAAAATAGACAAAAGGTGTACGTTTTACAAAAATGTGTTCTTTTATTGTGTAATCAGTCAGATATAAGTTTTACTTATAGTATATTTTTAAGCTAAATACTTCATAGTATACAAAAATTCAATTAGATACTAATTAGCCAAATTTGTAAGTGTAACCAGCACCTGCACGATAATTGGGACGGCTGCTGCCATAAGGACCACCCAAGTGTTGAGAATAACCTCCAGTGACATCTACAGAATGACGTTTATTTTGACTTTCCCAAACTTTTTGGCGGGCATCGATGCTGACATCAAAGCCCTGTTTACGGGAACCACCACCACCTCCTACAAGTTGGGGCAACTGAAATAAAATTTTGGATTTAATATATAAATTGTAATTCTTAAAATTTGCATACCCACCATCAAAAAGATGGGGGGTATATTGATTTTGTCATTCCGTATATAACATGTCGAAGGAATCATTTAAGACCCCATAAAGTATATATTTTCTGGGTTCTGGTTAGATTCTGAGTCGATCTAGCTATGTCCGTCCGTCTGTCCTTCTGTCTGTCTGTTGAAAGCAGGATGGGCTCAAATGGGAAAAACCAAGGAAGACCAAATTTGGCTCAAACATTTGTCTTATATAATATTTGTTTGGTATTGAAAATGAGCAAAATCGGTTAATAAACAAAAAAAAAAAAAAAAAAGTTATGGGCAAAATACTAGAAACACAGGGTGTCCGTTGTAGCTTCATTTTATAGTTTTCTGCTGATATCTCTTAAACAAAAGCATGCACGATAACGGAATTTTGTAAAGATAGTTAGAGGATCGATATAAACTTGAAAACCAAAAATGGGCGTGGTCCGCCCACTTTACCTCCCACCTCCCATATAAGGTGAAACCTCATCGAAATTTTGTATAAATGGTTTAAGGACCAATGTAAACTCGGAAACAAAAAATGGGCGTAGTTCGCCCACTTTAACGCCCATCTCTCATATAACGTAAAATTTGAAAAAGTTGATGGTGGGAATATATATTCGGCCGAACCGAATATAACATTCGCGCTTGTTCTATTTAAATTTTATCTTACATTTTTCGGTGCTTGTGTGGGCAATATCAGCTGAAGAATAAAGAAAAAAATAATTATTAAGTTAATATATTTTAATAAGAAAAATGAAATAAATTTTTTGCTATTTGGATTCTTATCCTTTTACCTTTTTCTGTTGAGCCGTTGCCATGGCCGCCATACACAAGACGCAAATTGCCAACAAATAAAATAATTTCATTTTGCTTAAGTTTAGTTTACACTTTGTATTTAGTACGAAAGACGATTTTAGAATGATGCTTATCAGTAATTACTCTCAGCTTTTTATACTTTTGTATTAATATGATTTCAGATGAGGGGGGATTTACATATAGAAGAGAATTGATAATGTCTTAATTTAGCAAAACCATTTAATGATTAATATGTATGCTTGGTATTTTTTCTAAATACATAAATATATATTGTCTTTATTTTAATAATAGAAGTACTTTTTCTGATATAATACATATTGGTATTAATTTTAAATCGGGGATTTATAAATTCCACTTAATACTCTTTATACGGCACAATAAAATTAAAATCGCAATAAAATTAAAATTTTGCTTACAAATTATAATTTATCGAACGTTTTATTTTGTTAAAAAAATAAAATATTATAATAATATTAATTTTTTATGTAGTACTTATAATATTTAAAATTTGTATTAAAAGTGCTTAAAGATATTGTTTTTAAATAAAAATTTTGATCATTTTATTAACTTAATACCATTGATATTTTTGAGTTATAATTGTATAAAAGTATAACACACACCATAACGTATATCTGGTTTAGAATTGATATCGGGACTACCCTGTTTTTGTGAATAACCTCCACCTATATCCACTGAATGCCGTTGATTAGGACTTTGCCAAACTTTTTGACGTACATCAATGTTAACTGTACCCCGCTGGGGTGTTCCACCACCATGATGAGTAATTTGAGGAAGCTAAAGTACTTAGTTATTTAAAAATATTAAAATAAGGAAAAATTTATATTTAAACACAAATATAGTTTTTACTTAAAATAAATAGGACATTCCTTGTACTATCAATGGGAGGCAAATTAAACTAAAATTATTGTTAACAAAAATATATTCTTAAATAAATTTTAAGCATAAATAAATTATTTAGGTTTCTCTCTATTTTATATTAAGGCAAAGCCATGGCTACACTTAAGCCACATATTAGTAAAATATAAAATAATTTCATATTTTCAGTAGTTAAGATTATAATAGTTGAAGTAGCAATTTTAAAATGATGATGCTGGAAGAAATATATGTTTTATTTATAGGAAAATATTGTCTTTATTTTTAGAAAAAGGGGATTTTTTCTTTTAGAATGCATGTCTTTATGCAAGAAAAAGATTGTTTGAACAAAATAAATTTTCCCTGATTGCATTCGGGGATTTTTTAGTATATTGAAGAAAAAAAAAATAAAACATAAATGTAAAAGTTAAAATCGATAAGAGTAATGTCAATGAGAGAGAATGTTGTTCTTCTATTCTTTGCCTATATGATTGTCAACTAATGATCATTACTGCACTAGTCTTCTTCTTTATATAAGGAAAAACTCGACATTCATTATGAACATAATTGTATTTCTGTTTATAAATTAGTAGCACTTTTATCGAAGTTAAAGTTAAGTTAAAGATTTTTTTTTTATTAAATTTTTTATTAAATTAGCAACAAAACACAGCTAAAGTTCATTGTTAACAGTGTTACCAGAATTTTGATTCGGTAACACTGTGCACTGAAGCACAGTGGGGTTAAACACAAATTTTTTGGTAATAAATCTGTATCTCTTAAACTACTGCTCAGATCTAATTGAAATGTATGGAAGAATTGTAGAGGAGGACCTACCCTTTCCAAAAAATTATATTGTAGTCACCCTTTGATAACACGATAAAAGCTACAGGGTGTCTAAGTTGACTATCTCTAGTATGTAAAAGTTAAAAAAAAAAAATCGTAAACTCAACAAGTCCGATTTTAAAGATTTTTATATTTCTGTAGAGTGCTTGGCAAGCTAAATAATCTTACATAGCTAAGTTATCTCCAATAGCTAAATATATATTTAAGCTTAAATTTTGAATTTTTGCCTCGAATTTCTTTCGTTTTTCGGTAATAAGTCCTGAGGTATATGAGATAAAAATCTTTTAAAAATATTTTGTAAATTCTTCTATATTCCAAGATAATATGCTCAACAATTCTTCTATACGTGAAAAATATTCAAAGTCAGCACTTTGAAATTAGTATGAAATTTTCTAACACAAATGTAGTTCAATTTTTTCACTTTTTTCTCAAAGTTAAATTTTAGAAAAAAAATTAAAATATCAATGACTTAAATAGAAATTATATTACTCGATCATCATTTACCAAACATTTGACTCTTGTTCTTGACACTATTTTCATGAAAAAGTGGAACAGAAAGAGCTTTTTTAAACAAATTACTTTGGTACACAATTCATTAAGAACTAGATTTTTTCAGTTGACATTCTAGTTGGTTTTATATTGTTGCTAGCCCTTAAGCTTTACTTTTTTTAAATTTGAACCACTTATTCTATTTGTCCTATGAACACATTGGCCTAAATTTATTTGCGAAGACTTGTTAAACATTTTAATAGATTTCAAGGGTTTGGTCCAAGCAAAGCCTCTAAAAAACATTGTCATTTTAAAAAGTTTAATTTCGAATCGAGTAGTTCAGTAACAAACTAATCTTTTGAGAATATCAATATTAAATTACTCCAGGAAGTACTACGGTACTTTTTTTTTTTGTCAAAAGAGAAACATTTTTTATAGACTTTTCTAAGCATGATATCGGAATACTCCTCAAGAAATTAAAAGCGATATCTTCTGTTCCGTGTCATCTCTGTGTACTTTGGGCATGAAAGATTTAACGCTGAACTATTATTAAATAAGTGAACGAATATGTACAGAAAGTCTCCGAAAAATATGAAATGGTGGACTTAATAGAGTTTTCTAAATTAAAGTTAAAAAGATGCAGACATTGGAATATCTTAATGTAAATATCTGATAAGAATAATAATTCTAAACGTCCAAAAATATTGTAAAAATAACTCAAAAGACTATAAAAAATATTATTTCCCCTCCCTCCTAAAGCAGATCAATTGATTCAATATGTCAGTATTGCAAGATTTTTAGCAGCTTTAAGGATAAGAATGTTTTTTTTTGCGGCACTCAATAGAGATAAGTTTTACAACGTAGAACAACTTAAAATTAAATGTTGGTGTAGAAAACTTTTTGTAGCGTAAAGGAAACTAATTGTTAGCAGTATTGATCAAAATTTTTAAAATCGTTCCTTGGTCATTGTATCGAAGTCCAAATTCACGTTATTACGCCCACCGTACATATAGAAGTTGAAAAATCTTAGATCTATGCGGCTCGAAATACTTTATAATTTCTAATAAATTAACAATAAAATAAAAATGTTGGCTAATTTTATATTTTTCAAAATTTATACCAATTGAACTTAATTTTGTTAATACAATTTGTTATTTCTTGTATGAATAAATAACTTAACACTACTTCTAATTACAAACTACACTAATTCTAATTAACAACACTAAAACTAAATATTCTTCAATTCAATTTAAAAGTATAACCAACACCAACACGATAATCTTTAAGATTATTCACAGGATTGGGTTCACCCCAATTTCTTGAATAACCACCGGTACCATGTATTAAATGACGTTGATTGGGACTTTGCCAAAGCTGTTGACGGACATCAAGATTTAGAGAACCCTGTTTGGGGGAACCACCACCGGATGTAGTAATTTGGGGAAGCTAGAGTACAAGATTAAAATAATTATTAATTTAATTGCTACTTTTAAATTCAAAAATCAATTCAGAAATTTATTAGATTTGTATTTACTTACTTTTTGTTGAAATTGATTTTGTTGAAATTGATATTGAGGCAAAGCCATTGCCATGCTTAAAGCACAAATTACTAATAAATAAAAGAATTTCATCGTTTCGTTTAGGTTGAACAACAATTTGATAATGACAAAGCTGAGAGAAATGTTTGATTGTTTTATAGTTATTATTTAAGCATTGTTTATTTTTTATTTTTTGAGAGGGGGGGATTTACTTGAAATATATCTCTTGTTGGAGCTTATTAAAATGTATGCTTCGTTTAAATATATACATTATTATAATTAAAGACAATTTAGGCTTTACAAATATACATACCTATATATTTAAATATACCTACCTACTAATTATTATTTAATTCCTGATAATATTTTACTTTAAACGGGGATTTCTTTTTCAAAAGACTTCAAAACAAAACAAAAACAAAATATTGATCGATTTCTTAATTAAGGTGGTCTACACATATATATGTACTTATAAATATTTGTATGTGTATTAATAGTTTTTTTAGCAGATGTCATTTGGCAAAATCTAAACACACGTTTTGCCTCGATACTTTTTTTTTGGGAGCAATATTTAAAAAAAATTTTTTCTAGTTAACATTGAAATAATATTATTTTTAATGATAACTATTTTGATCAAAATGAGTGACCAAAAAGATGTACGTGCTACAAACTATTAAAAAATAAAAAAAAAATAAAAAATCCAAATTTGTCCTACAAATAACACTGGTAAAAAAAAATCCTACCCCATAGACGAATAGTTGGACTTGATGTATTTTGATGTGCTAAACACGAATCTGCTTTCAGTTCTTTTCCATCAGGTCTGGATTATTTTTATGGGCGTGTCTAATATTTCGCCCATAGTAAGGCCATTACTCTAGTATATTTCCCCTAACTCAAGAACGGTGTGTACGATTGATCAAAGTGATACACCAAAAGATGCGGACTAAAAATATCTTCAAATTTCCCAAAATTATTATTTTTATGTTCTCAATGGTTTGGGTGTTATTTTGAAATGAGTGCCCGAAAAAATTCTTTTAATACTAAAATTTCTTTTAATAAGTGAAAACATCTAAAATGTTACAGTTTATCATCTTTATCTTGAAGCTGGTAATGCTGCGTATAAAATAATCTTCAAAATTGATGCATAAATCTAAATTTTATTCACAGTTAAGTAAAAATATTTATGTTACATACAATTGAGTAGAAATACAGTGGTGGCCCAAAAAAATTTTTTTTATTTTTTCTTGAAACAAAAATAGGTGGACTAGGTGGATTTTGACGAGTTAAACAAGAATCTGCATTCACTTTTTTTCTATCGGGTACTGATTTTTTTTTATGTGCATGACTAATATCATCACTTTATTCAGCGATCACACTATAAAATTCGATAATGGTTTGTCAAACTTAGGCTATAACTCAAGAACCCTTTACACGATTTTGATAAGTGATACATCAAAAGACGCATACGAAAATTGTCTTCAAGGTATGTCAACAATATTTTTCATTCGCTCAAGAATTTCAGAGTTATGGATCAAAATTTTCACCACTTTTCAAAAGAATAAATTTGAAAATTGTTGGTACTAATTACCGAATAACTACGGATGTTATTTTGAAATGAGTGCCCTATATATTAAAGTTCAATTTATCTTAATTGGACAAACTGTTCTCGAGTTACACAAGTCTGACTGCCTAAAGGCGGGGTCATAGCAGTCATGCCCACTAGTGTATTTCCACTTAGCTATAGGTATGCATGGGTATCCAAACTTAACTGTGAATCCAATCAAGATTTGTGCTTCACTTTTTATGATACGTGGCTTTATTAACTCGTAGTTTTGCTAGCTTTGAGATAAAGGTGATAAACTTAAATACTTTTCATGTTTTCACTTAAAAAAAAGTTTTATTAAAAAAAAAATAATTCTTGAATTTTGGATGAAAAAAAATTTTTCCGACACTTTTTTCGAAATATCTCCTAAACTGTTGAGCGGATAAAAATTTGATAGTGAAGCGATTTAAAGCTAATTTTATTCCGCATATCGTGGTATATCATATATATAAATCGTGCATACTGTTCTCAAATAATAGTGAAATATACTCGAGTAATCGGCAGCACAATATTAGACACGCCCATAAAAAAATCCCGACCTGATGGAAAAAACTGAAAGCAGATTCGAGTTTAGCATGCGAAATTCCATCTAGTCTACATATTTTTTTTTTAAGAAGCTAAAAAAAAATTTTTGTCGACCAGTGTAATTGGCCAATTAATTAAATGTCTGCGGTTTCCATGTTATTAAACAGTATTAGAAGAATTTGAACATTGATAGGAAACCTGGTTCGGGAAGAAAAAAGGTCCACATGATATTGGGGAGGCCAAGAAAATTGAAATCATATTTAAAAGAACTCCAAACACATCTAGTAGAAACTATTTGATGCCAAAAGTTAAAGTTAATTCGAAGTTTAAAAAGTTCCAGAAAGGAATGCTGCAAAAAATTTAGAAGCCTAGGGCACGGAAATTAAAATCAAATTTCTCACAAAAATGCTCATGTTTTATATGTGCTGGAAGAATTTTCGCATCTTCTGTGTCAATTTTGAACATAAGTTTAGGTTCCAAAAGCAGACAAAATTTAATGAAAAAATCCTGGTATGAAAACCTTATGCAGTTGCAGCAAAACGAGAAAGTCAGACTCTTTAAATATCGAAATATACATACAAAATTTTTGCAAAAAAGGCTTCTTCGTTTCCTAACAGAGCACAATATGTATACATATTTTTGGCCCGATTTGACATCATGTCACCACGTAAAAAAGCTCTAGAATGGTGCCAAACCAATAACATAGTTTTTGTACCAAGAGAGTTCAAACCTCCAAATTGTGCAGAGCTTAGACCAGTGGAGAAATATCTTGTGAAAAAAGAACTCACGGATTCAATTTCCCAATAAGTTGTGAGTTAAATAGATGATGTTTACAGAGAACACCACGGTGGAATACTAAAGAGTGCTGATGACGTTCGTGGGTGAGTAGAAAATGCATTCCATTCTGCCGAGTGTCCAATAATTTTCAAAAATAAATAAATCTTTGATGGAAATCAAACCTAATTTACATTTTTATTTTGTTTCGTGATTTCTTTTTTATTGTTAATTAAATTTTCCGAAATATGAAATAGGACCGGTTGATATTGCAGTAACGATATATTTATTACAATTCCTAGTGAGTACATTGTGGCAGAAAAAACTATTCTATACTTTTTCGAACTAGTACGTATAGTAAAAGACTAAATGCAAACACATTGTAGATTGTCATTTTTAGGGAAAGGTTTATTATGTACAATTTTTTCTACCAACAACAGATGTGGTTTTAGATTATTTAAAATATTTATATTAGAATGTTTATCAATTGGTAAACTCTAATTTTAGTATATTAATTATTATATTTAGTATATTAATTTTAGTATAAAAAGTGTAAAGTTGTGTTTTGGCCGATATCTAGGTTAATGCCGGACAATAATCCAGTTGCTTGTGGATCGATTTAGTTGATTCACAAAAACCAAAATTTTAGAAAAATATTTTTCAGTGCCATAATAACAACAACATTATTCAAAGCACCATTAAATAAATTAAAAAATTTACCACGATCTCGATTGTTTATGAACCGATTTCCTTGATTCAAATTTTAGTAATATTTATGACCAATCTGAATGAAATCCGTAGCGTTTTGGCATATGTATATTTCGAATACTAATGGACCAATTTTGTTAATTTATTCAGCAAAAAAGTTTTGAAAAAAGATTTTGAATTGAAAATCGCTAGCTGATATAGGAACTTAGGAAAGCCATTTAAAAATATTCCCTACAATTTCATGTATAATACATACACTGATGGAAAAAATAAAGTGCGGTTTTTTACTCCTGCTATTCATTTCATAATAATTGGTTTCTTCTACTTTTTTGGTGTCCAGGTATTTGTCGTTTTATATTCTTTAAATTAATATACAAAGCAGAGCTGTAAATGAATCATTCATTTTTGATTTTAATTCGTTACGAATTAGCTATTTTTGAATTAATTCATTAAAAAAAAAAAATTAAGTGAATTAAATTTGAGTCAATTCAAATGATTTTGTAGAATGAATTGCAATTCATTTCCATCCAATTCAAATGAATTTGTATAATGAATTTCAATTCGTTTCTAATTCAAATGAATTTTTCAAAGTGAATTGCAATTCATTTCAAAAACGAGAGAAGAAGATATAGTCGGTCAAGCCCGACTATATGATACCCTACACCATTTCGATCCACATAATTTTGTTTTTACTTATATACAACTTACTTGTGTTAAATATTAACATGATACTAACATTTGTATGGGATTGTGCACGTTAGTGATTTTGAGGAGAGGAGTTTATATGGGAGCTATAGTCAGTTATGGACCGATCTTCATAAAATTCGGCAGACGGATTTTTGCTTATATAAACTTATTGGTGGTAAATTTCATTAAAATATTCCTATTTTTAAGGCATCTATTAGTGTTAAATCTCTATTCCGGGAGGGCATTTGTATGGGGGTTAGGTGAAATATAGGCTTTAATAGGCTTCGTCCTTGTGTTGAAAAAAGCATATGTACCAAATTTCATAAAATTATCTTCAAAAATGCGACCTATATTTTGCGCACAAGCTTTTCATGGACAGCCAGCCAGCCAGCTGACCAGACGGACGGACATTGTTAAATCGACTCAGAAAGTGATTCTGAGTCGAACGGTATACTTTAAGGTGGGAATGCGAAAATTTTTTCTCTGCGTTACAACTTCTGCACAAACACATAATACCCCAACCACCTATGGTGGTGTAAGGTATAATGAATGATTTATTCACAGCTCTGATACAAAGGAAGTTTTTGAAATATGTGTATTTCGAATTAATTTGTAATCTAAAATAGTTTATTTTTATTACATTTATTTTAATTACATTTTTGGTTGTTGTTAAGTTTTTAAAATTAAAATCTAAAAAATGTTTTCTTAACTTTGGTACATACGAAATCAATTTGTTTGAACTTTATCTGGACAGTTAGGCTAGTAATAATTAAAATTACTTTCTCCTTTATCTCTCCGACTAGAAAAATGATATTCTTTTTGGCGAGAATTGCGATATAGCTACGATTTTATTTCGCAGTATTATGGTTTCTGACCCCTCAATTTCTTCTAATTTTCATTCTAAATTGTAATTTTATATAATGAAATGGTTGTTTTGGATTCAGATTCTAAAAAGCTGTATATTAAAGGCAATTACATTATCTTACTTCATTTTCTCTATATGGAATCAAGAAATCTTACTGGATTATGGTCGAAGACTTTCCGAAAATATGGCCGGATCTATCCTTATTTTTTAAATGAAATAATAATTTGAATAAAATTTTATGAATAGAATATTAAAATGTAGCACTTTTTGAGCATATGCCTTCCATTTGGAATCAAAAAGTTCGAAAATTGGAAGCCAAATTCATAGAAAACAACTAGAACTCCCACTTGCTCACAAAAAACCTAACTCAACTGTCAAAAAAACCTAACTCTTTGTATGTGTTAGTAGAATTTTCTACAGAACAAATGTATAGTACGTGTGAAGAGAGTAATTTTTTGTTGCTGAGCGAATGAAAAGAGTTGAAGTTCTAGTTGTTTTCTATGGCCAAATTTAAGAAATTAAGTAAAGTGTTACCTTATTTTGTCGCACAAAATCCTTGACCAACACAACACTTTTAATACAAACTAGAAATGCACATATTTCAAAAACTTTTTTTCTTTTATTAAATTAAAGAATATAAAACACCAAATACCTGGACAACACCTGTGTCTGATTTCATCAGACACACAGTCGGACAGTCATCGTTATATCGACTTCCCTATCAATAATAGTGGAAGGCCATCAGCTGATCATGTTTTCTCACGCGCTCGCCCGGTCCATATAATATAAGTTGCCAGATTAAATTTATGACAGTGTTCTCAAATTTTCCTTTGTCACTTTTTTGTAAACAATTGATTAATTTTTAAGCTGGTAATAATGCTGCCGCCCCAAAGTGTCACATTTGGCAGTTTTAGAACGACAGAAATCCAGTTTTGGAGATATTGGTCTGAAATTGTATATTTTGTTAGTAGAAAGGTCGTAAAAATTTCCACTAAAAATGGGCGGGTGAAATAACAGCCACTCCCATACTGAAAAAAATTAATTTAGTTGTATGAATTTCTGACATATTTTTGTATTTTTTTTTAACAAAGGATATTTTAAAAGTAAAAAAATGTATATCAATATCTGGAGTATTTACTGAGATATAAGGAGTTAAAGTTAACATACTTCTTTACAAAAGTTGTAAATAAAATTAAAATATTTTTAGAAGTTGCAACTTTTAAAATCCATAATTCGCGCTGTAGACACATTCTAATACTTTAAGTATTTTTTCTATAATATATGATATGTTTACTAATAAATGCGAAAAGAATTACTTCAATTAATAAGGTTTTATTATCGTATTTTTGTCGTTCTAATTTGGATAAATGTGACACTGTGCGCCCGTTGCCTTCCACTATAAGGGTCAAGAATATGTATACTTTTTGGGGTTTAAGATGAATATTGTAGAAAATATAAACGGAATGACAAACTTGTGTCACAGCATTGCCAGATTAAATTTATGACAGTGTTCCCAAATTTTTCTTTGTCACTTTTTTGTAAACAATTGATTGATTTTTAAGCTGGTAATATTTCTTCATTTTTGATATTCAGTTTCAGTATTTCTTGATATTTTATATTCACAAAATTAAATATCATATTAGTCACTTTAATATTTTTCAATACATCTAATAGTCTACGTTACTCTTCTTATTTAATTATGTTAGAATGTAATTTATAAAAGAGATAAACCAATATGTCCAGTTGGTTAAAATCTATAGGAACCTCCAATCAGTAGTAGCTGCTAAAAGCAGACCAAACAGGAGTTTATTAAATCTCCTAAATGTATTCTTATACTACTCAATTTAACTTAGACAAGATTTCTATTGTTGGAATATTAAAGTTTTAAAACTTTATCTTCTTGTTAAATCAACTATAACTCTCGTATACTATTTTATATTAAAAGAAAAATATAAAGAGTGTGATATTAAGTTTCTAAACTATTTGTTTATTAATTTTTTTTATATACATACTATAATACATTTTCTTTTAATCCACTTTAAATTATTTAAATCTTCTACCATCTATAAGTATAAATGCCACCGAAACGATGACTTGATGGACTATTACCATAAGGACCACCCAAGTGCTGAGAATAGCCACCAGTCAAATCAAAAGAATGACGTTTATTATCACTTTCCCAAACATTCTTACGAACATCAGCACTAAAATCGATGCCATCCTTACGACTGCCAGCACTATAAATAGAAATTTGGGGATCCTGGAAATAATCAATAAAATATGTCAGTAATAATGAAAAATAGATTTTTTACTTTTAACTAAATTACCTTGATTTCCTGCACTTGAGGATAAGCCAAAACAGCGCTTAAGGCAAAAATTACCAAAATATATAGAATCTTCATTTTGTTTTAGTTTTAATTAAGCAGATGTTTAGATTAAAAACTAAACTGTAATGATAAAGTTTTGGAAATTCGACCTACTTTTATACACATTTCTCTTTTTGCAGTTTAAGTACTTATTGAAGGGGAATAACGCTAAGAATTCATTCTTATCTTTTTATTTGTATTTATTTATTTATATATTTTGGTGAGGGTTTTTTTTTTATTGAGAGGATTCTATTTTCTAGGAAAAACTTTAAATATTTATTTTAGATTTTTTTTAGATTTTTATATATGTATATTTCCTGATTTCGATAATTTTGTTAATGTATATTTCGGAATTATTTGTTCTTGAATTTTTGTAAATAATTTTTTTATTTTTTAACTTTATTTATTTATATTTCGTAAGCCTAACAAAAAGTAGTAAAATCTAGAACTTAAAACTATTATCTACCAATTATGAGCCAGTATGGACTAATAATATTCAGTTAGTTAGTAAATGAGATCTTCGAAGTCTTGTGATCAATAACCTTGCAAGAGGGTTAGGATGTTGGCGTAGTTTTAAGGCATATTTCTCGCGAGTTTTTTTTTCAAATTTCTCTTTTAATAGTAGTACTTCTAAATCTTTTTAAGGATTTTTTATTGTGCCCTCTGTATAAGATCAACGCTAGTGTTACTAGCAGTACCCCATAATTGTATACCATTCGTCCAGATTGGTTTTAAAATAGTCAAAATCAGGATGACTATATAGTCAACATTGTGGGATGTTTACGTGAAATTGGTGGACAGTCGCCCCTCCTCAAAGTAAACGTAACGTGTGTACTTTTTAGCGCATTCACTCAAATTCTCCAGTTTTTAACCACTCACAGTGTCCCGTTTCAAAAATAAAATGGAAATAAATCTGGAATTTCTAAACGGCTGGACCGATTTCCATGAAATTTCAGACAGTATTAGTAGAGGTGTAGGCGTGTTTAATTTTTGAGTTTGGACGTATAACAGGAGCGGGTCCAGAGGGTCTTAAAGTTGGACACCTCGGGTGTTCAAAAAATTTGGACATTTAGTAAATTTTTCGGATTTCTCAATAGAAATTCCGCAAATCCCAAAAAACATTCCAAAATTTCCAAAAAAGGTTTTTTTTTTTTTAAATTTTTTGCTATATCTTCCTAATTGATATCGGGTAGCAGAAATTTATATTACCAAAAAATTAAAAACACATCAAACTTTGTAAAAAATATAATTATTTTTTAATTCCAGCTTTGCGATTTGAGAAATTAAAGCAAAAATTGGAAAATCATAAAAAAATGGGTCAATTTTGAGAGACCCCAGTTCACGCAGTGTTAAAGTTTTTAATATTTTTTTGCCTTCACACAATTCTTTATAAAGTAATCTTTCAGAAAAATATAAATAATATATATGTTACTTAAGAATTTTTTTTATAACTCAAAAAGAACATAACTACCTTTTTCGCAAAAAAAAAAAAAAAAAAAAAAAAAAAAAACGGCGTAAAATAGACTTTTTGCATATAACTTTTGACTCCGTAAAGGTTTTGTCACAAAAATTTTCTACACAATTTTGTTATTTGTTGTTAATAAAATGAAGGATATTTCAAAAAAATCGAGTGAAATTTGGACCCACTATAGCGAAAAAACTTTACCAAGATAGGTCCAAAACTAAAAATTTTAATCTTTGAAGCCAAATATCTCTTAAACTAAAAGAGATAACCTGTACATCTACATTTGTAGATCTCGACTAGCAGAATCCACTCATGTAAAAATCGGATGAGATATAACGAATCCGGATCGTTTTAAATTTTTTGAACACCCGAGGTGTCCAACTTTAGGACCCGCCCCCGTTATGCTTATAACGTCCAAACTCAAAACTGAAACTCGCCTACACCTCTACTAATACTGCCTGAAATTTCATGAAAATCGGACTGGCAGTTTCGAAATTCCAGATTTATTTCCATTTTATTTTTGTGTAACGTGACATTGTACCACATCTCCATATTTTTAAGATATTTTTTTTTTTAGTTTTCTTGATGCTATACATGGGTCCATGTTTGAGCTAAGAATTGCGGTATCATCAGCAAAAGTAGAGATAGTTAAATCGTTGCTCGTAGGCAAGTCTTAGGTATAGTGGACACTATCCTGTGAAACTCTCCCGTTTAAAGCATAATCTCTTGTAGTGAAGTCTCCATGCTTTACCCGAAATAATCAATTTGTAATATGACTCTAGCAGGTTATGCGTATTGTGGGACAGAATTTGACATTGGATATAAGACCCTTATGTCAAACTTTGTCAAATGCTTGAACGACATCTAAAAAAATAGTTGAGCAAAATTTTTTGTATTCAAACGATTATCTATTCTGTACAGTTAGACGATTCACTTATTCGATAGTTTACGGGGACCGAACTTGTGTACTGCCGTTCATTCAATATTGGTATTATCTTTTTATAAAATACTTTCTCAAATAGTTTGGGCAAGCAAAGTAGTAGGCTAATTGGTCTATACGAAGTTGCGACTGTCAAATCTTTTCCTGGCTTTGGTACCATAATAGTTATTTGAACAGTAAAAAAGTCAACAATTATTTCCATAATTCGAATTCCATAAAACTACTATAATATATTTTTAAAGTTCTCAAAATTTATTTTATCAATGTTTAAAGCAAATTTGCTTTGCTCTCCATGTTAACATAAGACTCTTTTTTAAAATCGATTTAATATTGGGGTGAAGCATTTGTGTTTATATTTGCAACGCACATTGGGGTAAAAGGGGACGAAAATTCTGATTAATTCAGGGAAAGGTAGTTTTAATATTTAAATATTCACGTTTTATTATTTTGTAAAAAATACACATATTTAGAAATTATTTTTTTTTAACAGAATTGTAATGTCCGTCCATTTATAAATTGAAGTTAAATGGGTCGAAACTGGCGCTTTCTTCAAACAAGAAAAAATACACCGAAATTTAAAGAAAATTTAAGTTTTTGTGCTTTTTCCAAGTAAAAAAAATTTGACTTCGACAGCTCCTTAAAAGAAAGCAACTCAACGTAGCTGGATGATTTTAATTGATATTGACACATATATTTTAATTTCAAAATTTAATTAATTTCCATTTTTATAAAAAGCGTCCACTTTAGCTTAAAGAGGGTTAAATAAATAAGAAAACTCAGACAAGTTTGAATCAGACATCAACCACTACGAACCTCAAACTAAAACACAACTTGTTTGCCGCAAAACAACACATTTTTTCATATACATATAAAATTAATTCAATTGAATGCAAAATATAAACAAATACACAAGACCAAAGAGAAAATTATAATAAAACCGAGAGATATTTAATAAATATTTCATTTATAAAATTAACTCTTTCACACAGATACTCTCTCACACAAACATACTTTAAAACAGGTAGTTTGTTTTCTTTTGAGAGTATTTTTTAGTGTAGCCAACTTTATCTTTAAATTAGTAAACAACTTGGCAACGCTCTTGTTTATGTTTTAGTCATTAATGGATCTGCTAAAGCTTTTTTTGAAATGCATTCATTCAACTTTCGCGCTTTAATACTCTTCAGTATACGGCGAGAATTCATTACGTGCGGTTTATTATCTTTTCAAATTTGTTTTTGTTGTTAAATAAAACGGTAACGTGAGTTTAATTGAAAAAAGTAACAGTGTATATGTGTAAACGATCAAGTGTTAAAGTGAAAGAAGAAATTTATTAATAAAAAAATATAATAGAAATTTAAAAAAATTAATAAAAATAAATAAAAAAGAAAAATTGTCAAAAATTATGCTAAAAATTGATAAAACAAAATTGTTTATAAAATTCTTTATAATAAAAAAAATATTTTGAAAAAAATTTTAAATTCATCAATAACAAATTTATAAAAAATTTTAATTATTTGTTTTTAATAATTAAAAGGTGTGTGGTAATTAAGCTTTTATAATTGTTTACTTTTAATTATTTGTTGTTTTTAAAAAAAAAGTTTTATAATTAATTAAAAAATGTGTATTTAAATTAGTAAATATTTTAATTAAAATATATTTGTATTATAAAACAATTTGTTTAGCTTTAGTGAATGTTGCAATTGTTTTCGGTATTTCGGTTTTTAGTAAATGTATTTCTACAATTTTTACCTTGCGCTGGTGTTTTATTTTTCAGTTTGTTCAATACATTTTTTTTTTTTGAGTATAATTATTGTTAATTATATAAAAATTTACGATCAAAACATAATAAATTCACCTTAACCAATAATAATAATAGTACATGTACTAACAACAACATTAAATACAACTTAAAACATATGCAAAAGCACAGTGGTGCAAAAGTGAGACTGTGAATAAAAAATATTATTATTAAAAATTAAAAAAAAAGAATGCAAATTAAAAAACTAAAATTTTAAAAAATTTAATTAGAAAAATTTAAATAGAATGAAAACGTACCAAAGTACAATTTTAACCATTTTAACAGAAAATTTAATTTAACATTAATTTTTTGTGGAATTTTTTAATTAAAAAAAATGTTTTAATATTTATCATAAATCTTTTCATGTATTGTTTCTCTACAAAACAAAAAACTGGTTCTAAAACCTTTTTTTTTATAGAACTACAAGTTCTGAACGTGACAATTTCGATAAAAAAAGAACGGTTCCATACAAAGGGCTACGTTACACTTCTACAAAATTAAGTAGTTCTTGTGGTAACAATTTCAAACAAAAATCATTTGTCGTAAAGCCAAAATAGAACGAGTACAGAATATTTTCATGAGCTCTGAAACTATTTGTGGAACTAATAAATTTTTTTTTTTGTTTTTAAAAATGTTCGAATTTTTTAAAATGTTTAATTCTAGTTTATACTTCAAAAATAAATTGTTTATATATAAATTCTTTGTTTTCTTTTATTTGATTGTTGTTGATTTTTTTTTAATTATAACCAACACTCAGGGGATATGCCTACGAATGCAGTGTTTTGTGTTAATATTAGGAAATATAGATATTAGAAGGAGGATAGAGGGAGTATTGTTTGTGCACGCTTAATTTAAATTGTTCGATGTTGTATTCGGCTGGGAAGACATGGACTGGAAGTACATTCCACATGCGTATAGTTCGATCAAAGAAAGAGTTTTCCCTATAGTGGGTTGTACGACTCGTATTCCAATCGATAACAAATGGATAAGATCTATGCGATAAGCCTGTGCGATGGCTGAACACATGTATACTGGGTATAAGGTTTCTTATTTCCACGGAATATCTTTCATGAAAGTAATTATAAAACCAACATTTCAACGGTGTTAAAGGGGACAAATGGACCTGGAAGTATTATGGTCACCAATGAGATCCAGTGCTCTCCTTTGAACACGGTCCAATAATTTCAAACTGGATTTTAACGTGCCTGCTCAAATGAGAATTGTATTCTATTTTTGGACGTATATAGTTGGTCTATATACGGAGTAGGTCAGATGAGGGAAAAACAATTATTTCCAATTACTTGTAACTGAAAATATTCAATTACAATTGCATGTAAAGTAATTTAAAATATAATCATTATTCCCCAAACCTGTCAAATATCTTTTCGAATGTGGTTTTAAAGTTATGTTGATTACGAAAATCTGCCTTGCCAGATTAAGATTTAGACAGCTCTTTCCCAGCAAAAACTTTATTTACCCGGTAATCCAACATATTACATTGCCAAAAGGCGGTTACTACTTATAATTCGGGTTAAAAACTTATTGCCTTAATATGGCGATGTCCACGAATTTATGGGACCCCATTATTAAAGTACTTATTTTAAACAATCAAATAGGAAGTAAATCAAATACTATAAAACTACAAAATTGCTAAAAAAAAATTAAAAACAAAAACTTGCCTCAACTGAGAACCCAGGCAATTTTAGATTTTTGGTGAAATATTTAATTTTTGGTGTAATATAAAATTTTTGGTGAAATTTCGAGTTTTTAGTGAAATTTTGGATTTTTGGTGAAATTTCGAATTTTTAGTGAAATTTTGGATTTTTGGTGAAATTTTAGATTTTTGGATTTTTGGTGAATTTTTTTGATTATGGTGATATTTTTAATTTTTAGTGAAATTTCGAATTTTTGGTGAAATTTTAAATTTTTGGTGAAATTTTGGATTTTTGGTAAAATTTTGAATTTTTTGGTGAAATTTTAGATTTTTGGTGAAATTTTGGATTTTTGGTGAATTTTTTGATTATGGTGATATTTTTAATTTTTGGTAAAATTTCGAATTTTTGGTGCAATTTTAAATTTTTGGTGAAATTTTAGATGTTTTATGAAATATTTGATTTTTGGTGAATTTTCGCGTTTTCGGTGAAATTTTAGATTTTTGGTGAAATTTTAGAATTTTGGTGAAAATTTTAATTTTTTTGTGAAATTTCCATAATTTTGTGAAACATAAATTACTTCCTGCTATATAATTCAGTGTGCTGTTAATAAAGTGTAACATGCTCACCCTCTACTTTTTTTGACGGTGAAACACTATTAGAAAAGAACATCCTACTCATTTAAAGTATTACACTTTTTTCAGAATAGAACACAAATGAGGGCATAGGGCAGAATAAAGGCAACATTTTAGCCAGAAAAGAAAACGCTATTAAATTCGTATGCGCTGTTAATAGTTTGAACATACCATTAAAAATTCAAATAATTTCTTAAAAAAATATGGGTCTAGTTTGGGGTGAACCAACAAGCTTCTGAGTGCTACGCAGTCACTCTAGCGAACTGAACCATTGCAGAACTAAATGAAATTTTTATGTACCGGTAACTAATTATTCCACTACTCAAAGTAAGGAGAAAAATAATGATAAATTATTACCAGGTAATGAGTTTAGTAAGTAGTAGTCATTACCAAAAGCCAAACATTTTTTACTAGGTTCCTCCACTATTAATGCCGATGAAATTCTTTGGAGAATACCATTCAACAATAAAGTTAATTTTAGATCAGACAAAAGCATCTATAGAACTCCGGAGCCAAGTGTTTTCGGCATTTTCACATGAAATTAACACGAATATTAATAATAAGTTTTTTTTTTACAAATTTTTTAAAGTTTAGAGAGCTCAGTCAGTCAGTTTGCTTCAGGAATAAATCCAGAACCGTTTCAGATTTATAGCGAAATCAATTTTATTTTAAGTGCCATTTTTCATATACATATGTGTTAAGATACTTCTCCTGTGAAGTTTTGTGTTATACACTAAGACATTTTCTCAGTTAGAGATCGAGAAAATGTCTTAAGTGCATTCGATTTTTGTCTCCAATTTTATTTCACAAAATAAATGGTGAATAGTTTTTAGCTTTATTTTTCAAATATGTTATTCAAACAATGCTTTATGTTATTATACATCAATTCAACGTTACATTTTGTTAAAAATACCATTAATAATCATATATAAATATTACTAGAAATTACATATAAATTTTAATAAAATATAAAATCTATAGAAATACAAACTAATTCTTTAATAACACTGATCGACAAAAAAAATCCTCCCCCAAAGACGAATAGTTGGACTTGATGGATTTTCATGTGCTAAATACGAATCTTCTTTCAGTTTTTTTCCATTAGGTCTGGAATTTTTTATGGTCGTGTCTAATATTTCGCCTAAAATAAGGCCATTGCTCTAGTATATTTCACCATAACTCAAGAACAGTATGTACGATTAACATGGGTGATACACCAAAAGATGCGGACTAAAAATATTATTATATATAAGCTATCCTAACTTCATTTTTTATGTGCTCAATAGTTTTGGAGTTATTCCGAAAAATTTTAGATTTTTTGGTTACAAAAATTTCTTTTGATAAATGAAAACATCAAAAATGTTTCAGTTTATCATCTTTATCTTAAAGCTGGCAATGTTACGATAAAAATAAGTCATGTGTCATTAAAATTTAAAAACAAATCTTGATTTTATTCACACTTAAATGAAAATACCCATGTATACCTACAATTAAGTAGAAATACAGCGGTGGGCAAACAAATTTTTTCTTTCCTCTTTAAACAACAATTGGTGGACTAGAGGGAATTTGAGGAGCTAAACAAGAATCAGCCTTCACGTACAGATTTTTTTATGGACATGACTAATATCAACACCTTATTCAGCGTTCACACTAGTAAGTAAAACTCAAGAATGCTTTTCCAATTTAGACTATAACTCATAAACCATTTACACTATTTTCATAAATAAAAATTGTCTTCGAGGTGTGTTAACATTATTATTTATTCGCTCAATAATTTTAGAATTTTAGATCAAGATTTTCCAGATTTAAAACAAAAAAAAATTTACGACCTAATGGGAAAAACGTAAAGCAGATTTGTGTTTAGCATATCGAATTCCATCTGGTCCACATATTTTTTTATGAAGGAGGACGAACATTTTTTTCGACCAGTGTAATTCTTCTTCTCTTATAATTTTGTATAACTTTTTTATTTTATTTTTTAACAAAAATAATTGTTTAAATTTCTACAATGAAAAAATTTGCTAAAATCTACAATTTTATTTTGTATTTAAAAAAAAAAAAACATAAATACTCAAACTCCCTAAAATGCACCACCTAGTACACTGTGCAACATTATTTGCTACCTGTAAAAACTATTGTTATTGTTTTGATTTATAAAAAGTGGCAGTAGCAGCAACAATAACATCAGCATGTCTATTAACGCTTCAGTAACTTTTAACCAAAAAAAAAAAAAATTGGAAAAAATCATTGTATGTGAATTTTATTATTTTTTCATTATTCACAAATTCAAATACTCTTTTTCATAGAGTGTAAAAATTAAAATAGAGGTTGGAAATTACTTTTTACTTGTTTTTTTTTTTTTTTTTTCAAACAACAGTTTAACTACATGACAGTACATCACACTTACGTCAACTACACGTAACAGCTAACAAACAAAAGTAGAGGCCAATATTCGAAAATAATCAACATAAATTACAAAAAAAAAAAATTTGTATTTGTTACGCTTGTTACATCTTTTCATGTAATAATGAATTTTAAATTTAATATTGGAAATTAAAAATTTTACTTTTGAACATTTATTATATTAAATATTTACATGAAAATATGTTACGTATACGATAAGTATGATGGTATCTAGTATATAATTTTATTTAGTTTAAAATATGTTTAAATTTTCATGTTTGTTATTTTTATATAAGATAAAAATATAATATTTTTATCTTATGATTTGTTTTAGAAAAAAAAAACACTTGTTAAAATAAATATTCATTAAGGTGGATTAGTAAATTTGTCTTAAAATAAAAAAATAAAAAATAATAAACAAACGTGTTTTTCTATTTTTTGTTGTAAACAAACATTTACGTTTTTTAGTATATAATTTAAAATCATTTAGAGTTGTTTTAAGTCGAATTTATGCATATTAAATTTGGTTTTTATCTTCTAGTTATTTACCGAGGGAAACCAGATAAAATGAAATGCATTTTTTAAACTATGGTATTTATAGAGATTTTGTTAATTATACTATATAGTAGATTTTTTTAAAGAATTGAAAAACTAAATATCAAATTTAAAAGAAAAAAATATTAATAAAAACTTTAGAATATATTTGGTAATTAAGAAAGAATTTGATACAAATCAATTCAATGATTCATTAAAATGATGACATTTGTTATTTATTTTAATAAATACTGCACAGTGGGGCCAAAAGCAAAATAAATGGTAATAAGTCTGGAACTTTGAAACCACTGAACCGATTTAAATGAAACTTAGAACATCGATAGAGGAGGAGTTAGGCTTTCAGAATATTGTTGGATAGAGTCTGTAACTGTAGTATGGACGCCGCTACAGTGGGCCAAAGTTGACCACCTCGAGGGTGAAAAACATATCGTGGCTTGTAACTTACAAATATTAACCGATTATTATATATCATTTTGTTTTATATCATTTTAAAGGAAATTGTGTCTTCTTTAAATCTATGTATAATAAATTTCAATATTTTAAAATTTTTAGCACACTTTTCTTGAAACAAAACGAACAAATGCAAATTATGTTTACATGGAGATATTTCATTTATTTTGCTTTTGGCCCCACTGTGCACTGTGGCTGTGTAATTGTTTATGAAAAATTACAAATACAATTAATATTTAAATATTTTTTTCTTACAAAATCTAAAAAAAAAAAGAAAAAAAAAAAAAAAATACAACAAAATATAATTTACTATTGTAATTTCTAACTTGTATTGTTTAAACAACTAACTAGTGAAAGCATTATAAAATAGTTATAGCATTTTTAATGACAACAACTATACTTTGAATATTATAACATTTAAAAATAATATATTCAAGTATTTTTATTTATATTCTAATTACTATTAACAAGTTTTTAATAGAAGTTTTTTAAAAAAAAGTAGAAATTTTGTTAACATATAACAAATATGTTCAATTAGGAAATCGTAAAGATGAATTTAAATAAATATTATTGTTGTATTTATTTTATCAACTTTTACGTTTTAATAAATGAATACAAATAACTTTAGAGCTCAGATTAGACAAATATTTGAAGAAATATTGGTCCCTTTTTCTGATTTTCTACTTAACATAAATCACAGCATACATTTTCTTGAAGTTTTCTTGACGCTGAAATCAAATATTCTCTAACAAACACTTTATTTTTAATAGGAGGTCACTGAATTTTCATAAAATATATATTTAAGTTCAAGAAAATCAAATAATTCCTAATTTAAAATTTCATATGAATATATGGGAGTTATAGTCAATTATGGACCGATCTTTATGAAATTTGGCACAAAGATTGACACTTATATAAAACTTCTTTGTACCCTATTTCATTAAAACCTTGATATATTTAAGGTATTTATGATCGTTAAACCTCAATCCCGCAAGGACATTTGTATGGGGGCAGGGTGAAATAATGGACCGATCATAGCAAATTTCAATAGTCTTCGTCCTTGTGCCAAAATAATTATTCGTGCTAAATTTCATCAAGATATCTCTAAAATTGCGAACTGTACTTTGTTCAAAAGGTTTACATGGACAGACAGCCAGCCAGCACAAAAGCATTATACCCCAACCACCTATAGTGGTGTTGGGTATAACAATTAATCATGTCTATCTCCAAACAAACATAAATTGAAAATTTCAAAATTTGACAAATGAAAGATCAGCGATAAAAGAATAGAAAATCATTTAGTGACACACAAATTTTTATTTCGTATTTAAAATAATTGCAAAGACATATGTCCCTATGGCAAATGCTCTGCCTTCTACCCTATGCCAAATTTTAATTTTCTTTCACATCTAGAAGCATAACATCTAATGATGCATAATTTGAGATATATATCGTTAATGTGCCCTCAATAGTAAAGCTACAGGAGGTGCCCCTATACTTGGGAGACAAAACGTGAATGGCTTTAAGAGTTGCCTTTTGCGCGAGGCACACTGACAGCGTAATTTCAATGAATCTAAAGTATCGCGTAATCAAAAAACGTTTTCAAATTACATTCTAAAATCATAGTGGCGCGAAAAAATATTAATTTGCAAAAATTTTATGACATTTTTATATCGATCTTAAATTTTGCGGATTTAATATAAGGTTTTTTCGCACTATGCGTGAATCTCTACCAATCTCTAGCTGTTATCATAAATTATCTATCACATCTGGGAGTTTCAGAAGGATAGATAGATAGATAGATAGATAGATAGATAGATAGATAGATAGATAGATAGATAGATAGATAGATAGATAGATAGATAGATAGATAGATAGATAGATAGATAGATAGATAGATAGATAGATAGATAGATAGATAGATAGATAGATAGATAGATAGATAGATAGATAGATAGATAGATAGATAGATAGATAGATAGATAGATAGATAGATAGATAGATAGATAGATAGATAGATATACGCGCATTTAGGCAAAGTGAAAATTAAATATCTATTATTATTTTTATTATAAATATTTTTGTTTTATATCATTTTAACATTAATTTAATATTTTTTTTTTTTTCATTACAGCTTTTTCTTTTTGGCAATAATTCATAAGAAATTTTTTTGTTTGGAAAATTTCTCTCTACTGTATATTTGTTTGGATTACAATTGATAAATATTCCAGTGGAGGTTTTTTAACGAAAATGTCACAATTTCGTGATAATTCTTGGGTGAGTTGTGTATGTTATTTATTTAGTATATTTTTTTATTTATTTTATATATTTGTTCATTTATATTTATACCTTCACATATATTTTATTCACTTTTTTTATTTCTTTTAATATTCACTAAAACAAAAGTAACAAAATTTAAAAAAGTTATTTAGTATTTGTTAATGCGGTTTGTTTTTTGTATCAAAAATGCTTTTTATTTTTAATTTTTGTATGACTCGTCTAATGTATATTTTTGATATTTTTGTTGTTATCTATTTATTTATGGGTATAGTATTGAATTTATTGACTTAATTTGTTAATACTATATAAATTTGTTTATTTGATAAGAATCAAAAGAATAGACAAGAATATATTAATAATAAATTATGTATTTAGAAACTGGAAAGATTGATTATAATATCGATTTATTTATGATATTTAAGCTTTTAATTCCAATAGTGGAAATATTAATTGAATTTGGGATAAATTATTTAGTTTACATATGTTGGAATAATAATGTTATATTGGTAATAGAATTAAAGATAATTTGGTATATGATATTATTAAAGCAATAAATATTATATGGTATTATAGTAGGCGAAAGGTGATATATGTAACCGAACATGCATTGTTTTTCGTCTACAATGATGCTCTTTACAACGAAATTACTTTATGAGGTTATTATTCTTTTAAGCTTTTCTAACAGTCATGCTACTCATTTTAAAATTATTGATTAAGTCATATTAATTATCAAAATAAAAATGTCATTAATCTAAATCTATATTTAAATATTAATTAAATTATTTGTATTTAATCAGTTTAAAAGTTCATTAACTTTAAGATCTTTCAAATCCACTAAGTAAAATACTTTGTTTTAAAATTTAAAAACTGCACAAAAGAAAATAATTTTTCGAAAAATTCATATTTCACCATTATTTTAAAATAATTTATTTGTAATGCAATAACGATAAGATTTCTTTTTAGTTCTTTAAACTGTTTGAGTCAGAACATTTGACAGAACAAAAAAAAAAAAAAAAAAGTACAACAAAATAACAAATATTGTTTTGTTTTTATCTGCAACACATAAATAAATAAAATTAGCAACAAAATTTAATTTTATTTATTTTTATTTTGCAAAACAAGGTCCCTGCAACTTTTTACCTTCAGATGTATGTACCTGCCTTTCTACACGATGTTTCCGTTATAAAGGTAGACCTAAGTCAATAATACAACTAGAAAAAGTCATTAAACAGAATTGTGCTTTTTTGTTGTTTATAAATAGTTCTTATCATTTTCTTGTTAATATTGATATTTCTTTGTATTTATAGCGATTAATTTACTGGGGTTTTGTTGGTTTTTCTTTAAGTCTTTTAGTTTAGTTTTTTTGTTCCTGAAGTAAAGTATTTTAATAGCTTAGACTGTTAGACGTCGTTGTATGATAAATCGGAAATGTTGATGATTCAAATTTTTTGAACTTATAAGGCATTAAATAATTCTACTGTTAAGATATTTTGTAATTTCCTGTTTGGTTTTCATCAAATCTAAAAATAGATTTATAAATTTATGAAATTTACTTTTTTTATTTATATATTAAGGGAGATAATATTAATCAAAGTTTTTGGTGTTAACGTCTTTTTACATCTAAGTGTACAAGTTAGTCAGGAGTTGTATGTAAATGTTAAAGGTATAATTTTATAAGATTTACAGAAATTAAAATTTCTAACTAATTTTCCAATAATTGGAATTGTTCTGATGCTATTAAAAGGACTAATACGAGATTTAATTTAGATTTTATGCCAAAAATGGATTATTTTTTCCCCTCGAATTTTTTTTCAAAAACACATATTCACTATTATTGAAATATTTTTCTTGGTGAAAAATAAAGATAAAAAAACGTAACCGAAGTAAAAAAGTAAAAAATTATCAGAAATAGCTGCAAATTAGTTTTTCTAATTTTTTTCGCAGTTCGAACGTTTTGAAATTAATTTCGAATTTTCGAAATTTCAAAAACTAGCTAAAAAATAATTAAAATTATAAAATTTAATTAAACCTCATATAAATAAAAATCATAAATTTTTAGTTTTGTTTTAGTTTAAAAATTTAAAACAAGTAATATTCTGGTAAAATTTAAAATTTGACTAAAAATAAATAAAATATATAAGCTTTTGTTCACTTTTAACAAGTTCGAAATTTTTCGAAATTAATTTTAAATTTTCGAAAATTAAAAAAAAGATCAAAATGATTTTAAAACATTTTAATTTCGTAAAAAAAAATAACGAATTTTGAAAATTTTTGAAATTAAATTTGAAAATCCGAAAAACTATATACATATGTAACCTTTGTATAAATTTTGAACAAATTCGAAATTTTTCGAAATTAATTTTAAATTTTCGAAAATTTAAGAAAAGCTAAGAAATAGTTTTAAAGCATTAAATTTAGTTTTAAAGCAGTAAATTTTATAAAAATAATGAATTTATATATATATATTTTTTAAAACTTTTTGAAAATGTTTGAAATTAAATTCGAAAATAAAAAAAAAAACTATTAATACCTTAAGAAGGTAAAATTTCGAATAAATATATTTTTAAAAGTATAAACTTTAAAAATTTTAAACTTTTTAACAAGTTCGAAAATTTCCAAAATAAATTTCGAATTTTAGAAAATCTTAAATAGAAGTTAGAATGCAGAAAAAAAAAAATTCATAATTTAACTTTAATATAACCAAAACAAAGAAATTCTTTAGCTTTGACAACTTTTTGATAAATTCCAACATTTTCGAATTTTCAAAAATTTAAAAATTATCGAAAAAATTAAGAAAATTGATTCAAATATATAAAATTTAACTTAAATAAATAAAAGTGAATAAATTTCAAAGCTTTAGCAATATTTTAAGATATTAGGAATTTTTCGAACTTAAGTTCGAATTTTAAAAAACCCTAAAAAGGGCTTTAAACAATGCTAAAACAAATGTATAAATAAACTTCAATATAAAAAACAAACAATTTCTTTAGTTTTGATAACTTTTTGATAAATTCGAAAATTTTCGAATTTTCAAAAATTTGAAAATTATCGAAAAAATTAAGAAAATTGATTTAAATATATAAAATGTTACTTTAAAAATAAAAGTAATTAAATTTCAAAGCTTTAGCAACATTTTGATGGTGTTCGAGATATTTCGAACTTAAGCTAGAATTTTCAAAAACCCTAAAAAATGCTTTAAAGAATGCTAAAGAAAATGTATAAATAAACTTTAATATAAAAAACAAACTTTAATAACTTTTTGATAAATTCGAAAATTTTCGAATTTTCAAAAGTTTAAAAATTATTAAAAAAATATTTTGAAAATTGTTTTGAATATATAAAATTTAACTAAAATAAATAAATATAATTAAATTCCAAGCTTTAGCAATATTTTTAAAATGTTCGAAATTTTTTAAACTTAACTTCGAATTTTCGAAAATCCTAAAAAATGCCTAAATGAAAATTTATGAAATTTAATCTTAATTAACAATTTCTGGAAGTCCAAAAATTTTCGAAGTTAACCAGTTTTTGACAAATTCGAACATATACAAATTTTCAAAAGTTTAAAAATTATCTAAAAAAGTAAGAATATTGTTTCAAATATATAAAATTTAACTAAAATAAATAAAAATAATTAAATTCCAAAGCTTTAGTAATATTTTAAGGAAGTTCGAAATTTTTCGAATTTAACTTCGAATTTTCAAAAACCCTAAAAAATGCCTTAAATGAAAATTTATGAAATTTAACCTTAATTAACAATTTCTGGAAGTATAAAATTGTTCGAAATTAACAACTTTTTTGATAAACTAGAAAATTTAAAAATTTTCGAAAGTTTAAAAATTATCCAAAAATGTCAGCAATTGTTTCTAAAACATAAAATTTAACTAAAATAAATCTAATTAAATTCCAAAACTTTGACAATATTTTTAAAATCTTTGAAATTTTTTTAATTTAAGTTCGAATTTTCAAAAACCCTAAAAAATACCTCAAATGAAAATTTATGAAATTTAGCCTTAATTAACAATTTCTGGAGGCATAAAATTGTTCGAAGTTAACAAGTTTTTGATAAATTAGAAAATTTTATATTTAAAAATCAAAAAAATTCAGAAAAATGTTTTGAATATATAAAATTTAACTAAAATTAATAAATCTAATCAAATTCCAAACTTTAGCAATATTTTTGGAATACTCGAAATTTTTCGAACTTAACTTCGAATTTTCGAAAATCTTAAAAAAATGACTTTATTGAAAATTTACAAAATTTAATCTAAATTACCAATTATTGGAAGTACAAAATTGTTCAAAGTTAAGTTAGAATTTTTGAAGATTATGGAAAATTTTTAAATTAAAGTAAAAATTTTAAAAAATTCTAAAAGTTTACCAAATTTAATGCACAATTTGAATCAAATTTAACAAAATTTTACTTTCGAAGTGATAAAAAAATTATTATTTTTTTTTTTAAACAAATTTTGTCTGTTTATTTAATTATAATTCGAACATAATATTTCAGGAAGCAGTTATGTAAGGTCAATTCATTTTGTAATATAAAAATAAACAAATAAGTTTGAAGATCTTTTTTTAATTAAACATAAAAATAATTTTCAATTTACAGTTCTTATTTAAAAGGAGCTTAAAGACATCTAGCAGTAACAAGTTCATTCACTTGTCTTTTATGACAAAAAAAGTAATAATAATAGTAATATACAATTAAAAAATTTAACCCCCATCATTGATCTTTCTAATAAACATTTTTATAAATACAAATACTGTAATTGTGTAAAAATTTGTATTTGAATTACATTTATAATAAACCCTAGACAACTGGATTTATTTAGAGCAAATTGTTACAAAAGAAATGTATTTCTTTCTTCGTTAAGGCAAAATAAAATTTCACTTTTCTTTTCTTAGGTTTTTTTTAGCCAAAATGTTTATGGTCATTAATCATTAAGTTAAATTTGTTATTCTGTATAAACTTTGCAGACATTAACTGAAACGGTTTCGTTTTAAACAGAAGTGACTAAAGATTTTTTTTAATGAAAAAGAAAGAATAGAAAAAATAATAAAGATAAAATTTATTAATGAAGCTTTTGTTAAGAGCTATTTTTTGGAAGATTTTATATAATAAATACCAAAAACTACCGTATTTTATGCATAAAACAATAGAACACTTGAGTCTGAAAATATTTAATTTAATTAAGAAAGCAAAAACCCATAAAATGAGAACGATAAAACTAGATAAATTTTGAATAACTATTTTGGTATTAATAAATTAATAAATTCTGTAATGGCCTAGAATGGTTTTTTTGAATAAATTTTATAAAGTTTTTAATAAAAACTACAAGGCATATGGGAATTAAAATATGTTTTTTTTATAAAGAAAGAAAAAGTAGTTTAGTATTACAAAACGTGCTAAGAATCTTTAATTATATAAAAATGTTATGCTAGTAAAAATATATATTATTAAAATTAGAAAAACAAACTTTGAATGATGCTTCCAGCCAACATACATACATACATACATACTTAGGTGAAAGATCATAGTGATGTTTATATATAGAGGTATGTTAGAGAAATAATATAAAACTGCAAAAAATCTTTGAGAATTAGAACACATTGGAGATACATATGTATATATGTTTTAAAATTAGAAATATAAATTTTTAAAAATACTCCGGCATAAAATATTTAATGCAAATGATAAGCAAATATTATAAAATATATTTATTTCTCTATCTATGAGAATTTTTAGTAGAAACGAAGAAAATTAAAGAATGTTTTTGATTCTCACAGATGAATTAAAGAATTACTTTCTTTTTTCTTCTACTGATTAGCACACAATGATTAAACAAAATATCAAATAATAAAAACAAACATCACATGCTTTATTAAAAACACAATGGGAACGTTAACGGCACATGCAAATGTTCGTGCTAGTAAAAATGTTAAATAAAAACTCTTAGTTCTTGATCTATTTTAACAGAAAGAATTAAGTTCATTATAAAGAAATTACTTAGAATTTAAAGCACATTTTTTTAATTCTAAAATAAAAAACAAAACATTTATTGGAATAAAAATATTCTTAATTCTTAAAAAAAAAAAAAAAACATTTAATATTTTGTATGATCTTTATTTCTTGTTCACTTTTAAATCTAGTCTTAACATTGGTAGTTTTATAAAAAAAAAAACAAAAAATTATAAAAATATATAGTGACTGTTATATTAAAATATGTACATACTTAGTTAAGCACTCCTCTTTATTAAAAAAAGTTTGTCTATGTACTTTTTCTTATAATTTTTGTTATATTTCATGAATAATTTTAAAAGAGAAATTAGTGACATGAATTTTAATGAAATTTGTTAATAGGGAAGAAAAAAGAATGAGTAATAAAATTGTTTAAAAAAAAATAAGAATTTTGAATTTTAGATTTTAATCTTATTGTTACTGCCAAAGCTAATGGAATTTTAAACTTAAATTGCATAATGAAAAGAAAGTTTTTCGATTATATTAAACACTCCCACAACATCGTATTCAAAAAAACTTAACACAGCTTTACTAACCTCTGTTAAGAAAAATAGTATACCTTTGGTAAACCATTTTTTATTTTAAATATTTTAATATTGGTTGGACCCTACTTTAAGGCTATTTTAAAATTATTTCTGTTACATTTTTCAAGAAAAAAATAGTAAATTTTCTGATTCATTCGTAAATTTTTGACAAAACGCCATATTTATTAATGTCCGGATTTTGAAATTTGTTCAGAAATTAAAAAATGAATTCCGGGACAGGATATTTTATGTAATTATTTTAAAACTATATACATATTTGAAACTATTTCGTATTAAAATCATAAATATAAACAGGAAAAAGTATATTCATGGGAGCTTTTGGCTTAAAATACCAAAATTACCGCTGCCGGCATGTCAACCCAATGTTCGCTAAAATCGCATTTTTATTGTTTGCTGTTTCCACGTAATTTCAAAATGTACATTAATATATGCACGTCTTAGATTAAGGTGCAAAAATAAAAAAAACTTATTTATCAATAAAAACGTACAAGAACATCAAAAATAATAGAATAAAACAGATACCGAATAATTTACTGCTAACAACACTGACAATAAGAATGAGAGAGAAACTGAGAAGGGCTGCCTACATAAACAAAAACCAGTTTATTAGTTAATATAAACAGTAATAGTTTTTTAAATATGATTTTCTTAATAAATACTTTAAGAGCCAAATTGTGCGAATGTGCATTAAACGTAAATTAAAAACTTTTTTTGATTAAGGCTGTAAAACAATTAAGAAACATTTTTTCTTAAAAAATTATTATGTCGATAACTTGAGATATCTTGGATACCAATATGAAAGCTGGGAGTATTTTTTGTTGGTTAACTTTGTAGCCCATAAACTTACGAGCAGTCATTTAGATTCGTTAGACTCCGTTTTAATGGCTTTCGCATAGAAGATGATGTACCGTCTCCTCTTTCTCTCAATTAAGAAACATTTTTTCTTAAAAACTTATTATGTCGATAACTTGAGATATCTTGGATACCAAGATGAAAGCTGGGAGTATTTTTTGTTGGTTAACTTTGTAGCCCATAAACTTACGAGCAGTCATTTAGATTCGTTAGACTCCGTTTTGATGGCTTTCGCATAGAAGATGATGTACCGTCTCCTCTTTCTCTCGATTCGTATTCGTTGTACAGTATTCGTTGTATGTGAGACCAAGTCTACTTGCAAGTTTCCCGTTCATCCAATGACTTGTAAACAATGCTATCAGTCTCGAAATGTCTTTGCGTTTGTAGCATTTAAGTTGTCTTGAGCTTTTTTCGTAGGCCACGTTTTCTTCGCGACTCTACATTTGTCCAGATTTCGCCATCTAATTTTCGCCATTTCTAGATAAAGTTTCTGGATTTTGCTTTTGACTAATCCTAGCGGGATTGCGACATAAACCGCTAAGAAGGCCTGCCCGGGCTAAATAGTCTTCCTGTCTATTGCCATAGTGGTCCCTATACACAGGAACCCAAACTATAGTAATGTCATTAGAGTTGTGTCGTTCATGAAAGAAATATTTCAATTGAACGATTCAGTTAAATGAAAGATATGAAATACTTCACAAACTTTCATGTTTATATTTCACTTTTCACATTTCTTTCATATTTCATTCTTTTCTTCTGTCATATTTTTTTCAGCTGATTTAAATATTTGAATTCATCCGGCAAAAAAAAAAATGTAAATAATACACAAAGACATTGTTGTTTCACAAAAAAATAAAGAAAAAAAAAAAAAAAAATAAAGAAAAAGAAAACATTTCATTCCTTTCCATTTCATTCCTACTTCAGTAAATGAAAGACAAGTAAGAACATTTCTTTGGTTTCTATTTCATACATACTTCAGCAAAAGAAAGTTAAAAAAAAAAACATCTTTCATTCGTTTCTATTTCATTCATATTTCAGTAAATGAAAGATGAAATAAAAGAAAGAATCTTTCTTTAGTTTCTGTTCCATACATACTTCAGTAAATGAAAGATGAAAGAAAAGAAAGAAATATTTCAGTCAGTCGTACTGACCAATAATGAACGATTCACCAAAATTAAATATTATTCCCAAGTCTAAATGTCATACAGTCGACTTAGTCCTAACAATTCCTCTTTATACTGTCTGACTATGATACAGGTAGTTTTGTGTGATTTGAGCGTTAGTATTGCCGGCTGGTAGTCGACAAATAGACCAATATTCTCCTGAATATTTATATTGTGAATTAGTTTGCACGCCTCTCTGACCGCTAGTTTTTCCGCTTGCCTCATCAGGGAATCTATATGAGAGCCTACACCTCAGTTAATCTTTGAGCCATCAGTGTATATTTTAGTTCCATATTGTTCAAGAAGATTTCCCCTTCTCCATTCACTCCTGGTGGGAAATAGGATTTTAATAGTGTTTCTGTAGTCCATCTGGGAAGTCATAAAGTCGGTAGATATATTGAGCTTCGCGTGTACATATGTTCTTGATCACCAGCTCCCAGTTGCAGATAATCTCATCGCACTATTAAATGATGATTCAATAATGTGTGTCAGGAGTAATATAGTGTTCAGAGCTTCTGAGGCTCTTTAAAAAATTCGATATCTCTTAGATAAACGGGTCACTGAATATTCGAAATTCACTTTTACTTTTCGTTTACATTCTTTAAAGACACGAAATCGAATACAAGTTGTCAAGTTGATGCCAATGCGATATCATTTCTTTATTGATGATTTAAACACGCAGTGTACAATTTATACACATACTGGATTAATACACTACTTACACTGAAAGGTATCATTTCACGGATACACGGATGTGATCGTTATTTCTCTGGATAAATTAAGCTCCGAAGTGAATTCAGGATTGATTTTAATGTGAACCGTCAAGTTCACATTATCTCTCTATCGCTGTCTTAGATATTTAGTTATACCAAGTAAATAAAAATTTTTAAATTCATCTTCAATTTTCTGCCAGCGATTACAAATCGCATGTGTAGTACATTTTGACGCAAAAAATAGATTTTCTTCGTGAAATATTTTTACCAAAATTCACCAAAAAATTTCTTTTAAGGAACAAGATTTCTTTCACCAAAAATTTATTTATATTTTATTAATAACATGCTTAAATTATAAAATTTTTTTGGCATTATTTCGCGAATAAAAAGTCGGACTTTTTTTTGACAAAATGTTCCAGATCAGAGATTTTTAATCGCTGCACATTGGAGCTTAATTCGGGGAAAGGTGATATCTATATTTACAATACATGTCTACATTTCGTTTTTATATTGCTCAAAGAGTAAAAATACGAATTTGGGGATTTTAATTTATTTTTTTTTTGTGAGAACTCTGATGTCCATCCATCTGTCGGTGTGTTTTTTTTTGTAATTTTGAAATCGTTTATTTTTGAACTCAAAAAAGTTATCGACTATATAATAAAATTGGTCGAAAAAGTTGGGCTAATATGGAAAAAGCTTGACCAACATCAATTTTTCTAATATCTAGAAAACATTTTAAGTTTGACAGTTTAGTACAAAAAAAAAAAAAAAAAAAAAAATCAATATTATAGAAAATTCAAAAAGTACCATTGGAAAAACGAAAAAGTATCCCCTCTTGAATTCTTAACCACATAGGTCCATGTATCTATAATTTCGTGTTTTTATGTTTAACATTATAGTAAATTCAAAAAGTACCATTAGAAGAATGAAAAAAATAACACAAAGTCTCATGTTATGGATTCTTATACATTTAGGATCATATATCTTTAATTTCATGTTTATATGTTCAATATTATAGAAAATTAAAAAAGTACCATTAGAAGAACAAAAAAAGTATCACAAAATCCCCTCTTGTGTATTCTCACTCACTTAGGTTTAATATAATAAAAAAAAAACATTATTTAATTTGCCGATTTTATCCCCTTTTTGTGACGAAATAGTATTCCTATGAATTTCTAAATTGTACTAATTGAATGTTAAAATATTCATATGTATGTGTCAGTAAAAAGAAAAAAAATAAGATTTTTACCTCTTAAACGTTCCAATTTTCGAAAAAGGTACTAATTTTATGCACATTTTATTTCAATGCTTACTGGATTAAAAGATAGATAGGGTGCCAAAAAAGTACCAAATTACAGTTTTTACCCGTTTTCTCCCTAAAAGAGTCGAATCTTAAAAAAGTACCAGTCACATATCCGATTATTTTTTAAATAAAGGATATATAAGGTTACCGGTTTTACCCTTTTTTACCCCCTAATTATTCGAATTTCCAAAAATCCCATCTTAGTGGTTCTATTCGGTAGGAGACCAATCTACAGTCCATATTTCATCTTTCTTTAAACCTTTAGCCGTTTAGGCTATGCGATGATGAATCACGAAGTAAGTCAGTAAGTCAATCACTCAGTAATGTTACTCTTTTATACATATAGAAGAAGATTATTAGTATAAAACTTATTTAAAATTATCCTAAGGATATACATATAAATTCCTTTCTCTTCATAAACACTTAAAGATTCATTTAATAAATTATGACTTTTCTTACAAAACTTTCTAAAACATATAAAGATTTATAACATTACAATCTAATTTAAGAAAAAAATCACTTACATTTACATTTCTAATGAAAACTTTCATGTTCTGGTAAAAAATTAACTTAAGAATAAAATAAAAGAAAGAAAAGTAAATAAACAAATATTTTTTACAATGATTTTCTTACAATTGTTTTTTTTTTTTTTTCAATTGAAAATTGAGTAGTTAATCGTGATATTTTGTATTTCATTCATGACTACAATCTAAAACAAAAACAAACAAATGGGCAGACAAAAAAGTTAAAAAAAATCACATAAAATCTGTCATTGATTTTAAACGTGTCTGTCTGTCCGTCTATCTTTCGGTGTGTTTATGTAGTAGCGTTAAAATCTTTAAAACGTGACTTCAACATTTGTTTTGGAAGACAGTTTTTTTCTTTTTTAATGTTCAATACTTCAATATAAATCGTTTAAAGTACTTTCTTTTTCTACACTGCATGGAGTAGAATTTAAACATAGTGAATACAATTTTGATCATGTATAATTTTTCTTATGTTGAATGTCTGTCTAGCGTTTCAATGAGAGAGCGAACGAGTGAGTTGGGTCTAAATAAATAAACAAATTTTTGAAAATACAGTAGTAGCTTAAATACTTAAAGACAATTAAAATTGTTGTTTTTTTAGTTTTTTCTTTTAACAATTGTGCAGCGATAATAAACAATGTATTGGACAATTGTAAATTGTTTGGAGAAAAAGGAAACGAGAGAATCATGGCTTCTAGTGGATAAAGTACTTAGGAAAAGTTTTTAGGTGGAGTAAACAGATAATAAACTGCAGGCGTTGTATGACAAAGTTTTTGGAACTTAAGAATAGAAAATGTTTAAAAAATAGTAAGGATGTAAAGATAATTTCGTTAGTTAAATACGTCCCACATCTCTGTTAATAATATTCCAAACAAACACTGTAAAGTAAGTTGAATTTATTTAATTTGACTTTTTTTTACGAAAAAAACAAGTTAATATTTGTTTTTTAATGTTTTATCAAATAAAACATAAATATTTAAAATTTTAGGCATAAAATATAAAATAAATATGTATATTGCCAGAACAAAATTTTGTTGTAACAAAAATACCTATATTCAGGTCACATTGCGGTCCAGTTTGGACAGACCTGAATGGGGTTGTGATACATCACGTGAAAGTTCTAAAGGAGTAGAACTCAAACTGCACAGGATATATCCAGTTGTTTCTCAGGAGACATGCTATGATGTGCTGAAGTTTGGCAATATTAACGTAAGTCTAAGAAATAGGGGGGAATTTTTTAATTTTGGAAATACCTGCAATGGGTTGTGGTACACCAGATTAAATTTCTGGTAGAGTAGAACCAAAGAATATTCATATATAGAAGGCGCATCATGTAGAAGCAAAATTTCTTATGGCGGGTTCTAATCATAGAACCTGCTCTCATGTAATTCTCGCTCTCAACATTTTGCATTGATGAGGGGGATAGGTAACAAGGGAAAACAAAATCCACCACCAAAACAGAGAAAGAGTTTAAATATATGTGTTTGTACATGTGTGTATTCCTTATAAAGAAATGCAAATAAAAACACACACACACATATAAGTTTGCACATGTATAAAGATCTTTATTTCAAATTGAAAGAAACAAATAATATTTGTTTCTTTTATTTTGAAATAAAAAGTGCCTACAGAAATTTTAGTTGTTTATTTACTAATGGAAAAGATATGAACGTTAATATTACTGTAGGGCATAGCATACATATTTGTTGTTTTACAAGTAGAAATACTTTGATCTGTACCGACGCGCTTATACCCTTCTTAGTGATGTGACAAATTTTAGTATGATTTCGAAGTTGTCAATTTATATTTTATAGTTATATTTTTTTATGAACTAATAGTTGTTATTTTTTACTTTTATATTTTTATATATTTCATAAAACGTGCAGATAATTTGCTTTTGGTGTTTTTTTTATTATTATTTAAAAAAAAATGCAATTAAAAAAATGTTCTTATAGATAATTTTTAATTTTAGAAATTTTTATTTAAAAAAATATTAAAATTTTTTCATTTTTAAAAGAAAAAAAAAAAAAAAAAAAAAAAAAAAAACATTAAGTAAATAATAAATAAAAGTTTCCCTTTTTTTAATTTTTTCCAAGATTTTGACTTGTATTTTATTTGAAACAAGAAATTGTTATTAAAATATATATTTTTTATAGAAATAAATAATATGAATATTTTTAATTTTAAAACTTATTTTTAAATTATATATATTTTATTTAGTAAAATAAAAAAAAAAAATTGTTTTTAATAAAAAAAAAAGTATTTAATTTCTTGGTCAAAAATAACATTTATTTTGAAAAATAATGAAGTTTTTTGATTTCCTTTTTCTGAGAAAAATTTTATTTTTATTTTTTTTTTTTTTTTTTATACAAAAAGAAAAAAAATATTCATATAGCAATGTTTCAATTTATAGACTTAAATTTTTTTATAAACAAAAATACAGAATTTTTTTTAAATATATAAAAGTTATTTTTTGGCAGAAAATAAGTTAGTTGTTTGCAGAAAATGAGTTATTTTTTATTTATTCATTTATTTATTTATTTATTTATTTATTTATTCATTTATTTATTTTTGTCATAACAATTTTTTATAAAGTAGGTATATGCAAATTAAACAAATTTTTACAAAAGATCTTTTTTCAATAGAATTCCACCTTTTTTACAGAATAAAACAAAATTATTGAAGAAAAATCTAATTTTTGTGGTAACAAATTCGATATGAATAAAAAAATAAAAATCCTTTTTTTATATATTTTTTTTTTTTTTTTCAAGTGGATATAATTTTATATTTTTGTTTTTATTTATTTAATTAATATACTTAACTTTAACAACTGTTACTTTGAATACATAAGTAACAAAGCTACATAAATCAAATTTTAAAATATAAATTGAATAGTCTGAAAGTATATTTACATAATCTCATATGACGTTAAAAAAGGTATAACTAGTTCGGTGCTGATTAAAGTATTTCTACTTTTAAAACAACAAAACACATATGCTATACCCTACACTAATATACGCGATCGTATTTTATCTCCTTTAGTAAATAAACAACCAATTTCTTGTTTCTACTTTTTTATATGCACTACACCAGCGATCGCCACACTCATACATTCACAATTATGTTTGTGTATGTTTTGTTTTTTCCATTATGAAATTATACACCAAAAAAAATAACATAATTTTTATAGTAATTTAATTTTGACGATTACCATAGTAATGACAAAAATTACGATTTAATGTTTATTTTTTATATTCTATGATTAAAAAAAAATAACGATAAATTATTAATTTAGGATTTTAATTTCTTATTAAAAAATATCGAATAATACTAAATTTAATTCAGCACGAACGATTATTTCAAATTTGTATTTTATAATAAAAAATAAAAATTAATTGTAGTAAATTATTATTTCTTAATTAAACAAAAAAGATAGTTGTTTAATTAAGAGATAAAAAATCATATTAATATTAAATATTTTTCATGAGTGTATCTCAAGCAACAAGCAGTAACACAACATTCCTGCTTGAATGCTCGTACGAGACTGACTTTCTTGTCTTTTTTTAATCATTTCAAGAGCATAACAAAAGAGATAAAAAACACGCAAGCTTCTTTTCCCTTTGTCTTCCCTCCCGCATCAAGAAATATTTTTAAAAAATATTTCAGTTTTCATTGACATGCGCTTTCTATATGTTGTATATTCTTTGGTAGAACCCAAAACTGTTTAGACAATATTCACTTGTTTTCTATGGAAGATATTACGAGAGTCTAAACTTTGCTCAAATTCTTACAAATTCACACTTGAACAAGGGGTATTTTGGACAGACCTGAATAAGGTTGTGATACATCGGATGAAAGCACTAAAGGAGTAGATCTCAAAACCATAAAGGGTGTAACCAGTTGTTTCTCAGGGGATATGCTACCAGGGGTGGAATATAGTATCAATATTGTTTAATGATTTATATACCAAGTTGTGGGAGGGGCATTTAGATAATTCGATAACTATTTAAAAACAATCTCTGAAATGATTAAAAATTTCATGCTACACCCTACATTTAGTACCAATATTTGTATAATAAGTAAAAAATGTATACCCCAAATTCAGATTTTGGTCCATCTACCCTAATATATTAAGCAAATGTGATAAAACTTATCGATTTATAAAAACTACAAATCCTGCTCTATAAAGTAATAAAAACCGTTTCTAGCAGGCTAGGCCCATATTAAAACGAGGGCTTTTTTAAAAAAAGTTCATGAAAAAATTTTTACTTTGATTGCTTATAACATCACAACAAGTCATAGTAGGCTAAAAAATTAAATGTCAAAAATTTCTGAATTTTATTCTGAATCGAAAATCTTATATAGTATTTTATCGGAAATGTTAAATTAAAGAGTCATAGCGCAATAAAGATATTAGTTACTTTTAAGCCTTGTTTTAGGACAAAGGTCAAAGTCGACTGGCCGGTTTACGACCGATCGACCCAATTTTTACACACATATTATTTTTATAGCCCCATCTACCAGAAACTGCCGGTGGAGCAAGCAAAATCAAAACTTTTGTAAAATCCATACATTTTATGGGTAATCTAATACTCATATTTCATAGTGCCAGTAAAGTATAATTTTTATAATAATTTGCTTGTAATGAAAATGCTTCAGCTCAATTCACTGCCTTTGGTTTAGTTTCTCTTGTATATTGTTTAATTAGCATCCAAAAAAGAACCTCAAGTTGATATTTAAAAAAAAAAAATGAATTTTCTTACTCATGGGTTTTAGTAGCATAAGTGTAAGAAGCCTTTCCGATTTATTGAAAAATCACAAATATGCCTAAAATATCAAGGACCTTCAAAAATTTTATTTCAACTATTTAGATGATCTGCCCAAGTTTTCGAAAAACATTTTTATATATGTTTGTTTGTATATAGTAATCTTATTGTTCTATTTTGGTTTACTCTAATTAAATCTAGACATTTATTTGTTTATAACATGACCTTGCCTTAAAACAATAACAAATAATAACAATAATATTTATTATTTATAATATGATATTAACAATAACTTTTCATATCTATTACTGTCAAATTCATTGGAAATTCCCTATTCGAGTATTGTTTGCTAATTTTTCTGCTTTACTCTATAATTAAGTTAAAATAAAAAGCTAAAACAATAAAAACTAAACTAAAAACTCTAGTTAAAGGTCAAGTGGATAGCAAATTGTTCACACTACAATAAATAACAGAAAACTATGTATGAACTAAAAAAATATACAACAATAATATAAACAAATTAAAAAAACAACAAATTACTTTAACTTAATATGTAGTAAAATAAATAAATAGAAAAACACCTTTATGTGGCCTAAAGATAAAGTTAAACAAACGGTCTTTGCACCTTATAATTTTTTTTTAAGGCAGACAGACGGATAGACAAAGATAAACAGACAAATAGGGGCTCTAAAAATTGCCAAACACATAAGTACATACTATTTACTAACTACCAAAAAAAACACTGGCTATTTTAGTTTATATTAAACGAGTATGTTTGTATTTTGCAACATATCAGTTTAACTCACTCTAGCCGCAAGTATAACCAACCATCTTAATGTAAGAGGTCTTGATTTGAGTAAGTTTCCTTTACCGCCATCAAGCAATTAAAAAAGGTCATTGTCACCGTTTTTTTTTTCTTTTGTTGCTGTTGTCATATTTTCAAAACCAAAAATTGTTTTGTTTTTATTTTAAGTTTGTTGTAAATTGAAAACATGTTTATTTTCATAGGTTGTTTTTATGTTTGTCGTTTAAAAGAAAATTGGCAAGTTTTCCCTACATGAATGAACAATGCAGCCAGAAATTTTGCTTTAGCAACCATAAATAGGCAGCATGAATGAAGTTGCTGGGATTTGGTTGAGTGGTTGCAAAAAAGTTAAATAAACACATAAATATTTGTGGAGTTTTTTGTCAAATATTTGTATTATCGTTATAAGGCGCTATTTTAAGCTAATCGGATGATAGGTAATATTGTTAATAGTAAATGTTTAGCTATAATATAAATATTAACAGGAAACTATCCCACAGATTTTATATATATTTTTTTTTAAGATGAAGGATCAATCAACAATTTTGTCTTCCTCATCATTAAATAGTTCTACGAGCAAACACAATATATATTTCTTAATCAGAGCTAATACTAATGCAGAACAATAAGATTCTGAAAATTCTAATTATGTCACGATCCTTCTAATCAGTTTATTTATCATGTCTTTAGTACTGCGACCTGGTGGTATTTTGATTTAATTACTAAAGGCTATCGATTTTAAATACATATAGAACTTTGACTTTTACTTAAGTTGAAATTAATGTAAATGATCATATCCTACACTACCATAGATGGAGTTGGAGCTTTAAAGCTGATATTTTTATAGTGTTTAAAAATATGGTCAGATTACCACATTAGAATATATCAATTGACTAAGAATCTCTTTCAGGCTCGGTTTAACGATGTCTGTCCATTCGTCTAGCAGGCTGGTTTTGAGGAAGTCTTAATGGAATATTGAATTATTTTTAGACGAAAACTATTGACCACTAAAAATATCCTCCCGAAATAGGGTTTTAAATCTTTAAAATATCTTAATAAACTATAGCTCAAATAAATGTTAGATCTGAAAGCTTATAGTCCATAATTTGTCAAAGCTCCCACATATACATATATACGTAAATTTTATGGAAGATATAGAAGTTAAGTAAAAGTATAAACTTTCTATACATGTATTTGGTATCTAAGAAAACGTAAGAATATGGAGATTAATAATTTATAAAAAAAGTTAGTGGAATGCAGTTTGATCGCAAAATTTCTTGAAGGACTTAAAATTTTTGCAGTTTATTTTTTTTTAATAAAATTAAAATTTCAACAGCAATAAAATTTAAGCGAGTAGTGAAATTTTATTGAAATTTCAGTACAATATAGTATAAACTTGTCCTAAAATCAGAGAATATTAAAAAAATTCCCACTTTTTTACATGAAAATATCCAAAATCTCAATCCGTATAAAAAGTGTGGAAAAAATTTACTTTTTTCATTGAAATGATCATCCTGTAGTTATAAGGGGCCTACGTCTGAAAATATTTTTTGGGTGTATACCTTACATATACAGTTATAAAATTAAATTAATTTTTAGTTGATCCCAGCTTTGCAATTTGAGAATATAACAAAAAAATAAAGAAAAAAATTCCAAAATTGACAAAATTTGGATATGACTCGTGGGCAAATATTTGCCCCAAACTCCTCCGGATTTACTTTACATGCATTTACATTAAAAAAATTATAAAGCCTAGAACAAAAAACTAATTTTATCAGTGAATAAATATTGCCACCTTTTGGAAAAAACCCAAAAAATTTAAAAGTTTTTGAGTTTCAAATTCAGATTAATTTAACTTTTTAACGGATTTATATATTTGTATGATTCTTGCAGCAATATTATTTGTAATATTAAGCCCGTCAAGTTAAAAAAAAAAAAAAAAAAGAGGTAAAAATTTATTTCGACCCGAATATCTCTTAAACTAAAAGAGAAAACGTACACATGTAACCGAATTTTTTGTAGAGATTTATAAGGACAATCACTTTTCTGTTATATCATAAATTAATTTTTGGCGATTTTTCAAAAAAATTATATACCCGAGATGGCCAACTTTTAAGGGCCACCCACATCCCCCTGACCCGCTAGGAACCTGTACTCCTCCAAATCAACTTGAAAGCACCTCAGCTCTGACCATGTGAAGTTATGGAACCACTGTGTGACATTTAATTAAGAATTGAATTTATTTTTAGGCATCACCATAATATTTTTATTTATACCTAAATCCAGCTGTTGAGACTCCTACAAAGTCACGTATTACATCATTAACAAATTAAGAGACATCCAAACGGGTAAGAAAAAAGGTCATTAAAGGGTTAATGATTACGTTTTCAATTAAACTACTTTAAATGTAATTGTAATTTAATATTTTCATTTACAAATACAAGTAATTGCAATTGATATTTTTTCAATTACAGGTTCAATTACAGTAATTTTAATTGTAAAATTCCAATTACAATTACAATGTAATTGGAAATAATTGTAATTAATTACACTTTTAAATCGTTTAGAATTAAATTGTATTGTATTGAAATGCTATTAAATTTTGTATATTTTTAATGCCATACAATCATTATTTTTTAAATAACTTATACATATCAAAGTTAATTAGTAATTGGAATTTTCAATTACAATTATTTGTAATTGGATCTTTTCAATTACAATTACTTGTAATTGTAACTGGATCTTTTCAATTGCAATTAACCTGAAATTGTAACTGAAAATTCCAATTAAAAATTACTGGTTAATTGTAATTGTCCATGTTAAGATTACCTAAAGTAATGATTACCCCCTAGCCCTGTCATTAAGTTAGAAAGAAGATCTTATTAAATAATATTTCTAATGCTAGTTAATTATGTGATATTATTTTTCGCTTTAATTCCTCCATTCAAATCCAGTAATAACTATATTGATCGAGTTATTCTCTGTATTATAAAAGTCCAGGGGAGTTGCCTTAAATTTCTTTTGAACCGATTAAAATGCGCTTCAAAAAATTTCATAGAAAATTTGGTTTCTTATTGTTTCCATTGCTTTTAAAAACTCTATAACGAAAAAAAGGTGTGTTTTGTTGTTATGTTTTCGTAATAGATATTGTCACAGTTGTTTTTATTTTTTTTGCACAAGCATTGATAGACCAACCAAAGCACTGTGGGTTAAAATAAAATTAAAAATAATTTTACTGATGAAAACGACCTCAGATTTCAGCTAAAAATTGGAAAATAGTTATAATTACTTTATTTAAAAATAAATTACTTTATAAATTTATTTTTTATATTTTAATATTTTAAATTGGTATAAATAGCAATTTTTGCTCATTCTCTCCCAAAAATAAATCCTTAAAAAACTCATGATCGAATTCTTTTCTGTATATGAACATAACCTTTAAAAATTTGCTTTTCTATAAAAATCCTCTCCATTGATCAATAAATTTAAAAATTACCTTAATATTACTTAATTTTTTAATATGTCTGTCCCACTGTGCATATTGCACACTTGTTTCTTGTATTTACAAATAAGTACACATAACAAGTTTATTTGCACTGCAGAAAAATTAAAAAAAGTTAAATAAAAAGAAATGTTAAGTTGTCAAGTTTTTCATTGATATTAAAAGACACACTTGATTTTATGGCAAAAAAACAAAAAAAAAAAAAAAAGAAACAAAACTCTTTTACAAATGAAATCAATAAACAAATATTATAGATAAGTTAAATTGTTATTGTTTTTAATTTATATATAATTGTATTACTAGTGTGATTATGACTACCCAAAGTAAAATCAAAGAATATTCAATATTGTATATTCTTTGGTAAAATTCAATGAAAGATGACTAAAGCCGATTTTAATGATATATTTATTATCTGAAATAAAAATTAAAATTATTCTATTTTTACATTTGTTATATATTAGGGCTTATTATTCATACTTTTTCTGTTTGATAAAGAGAAGTTTTTAAACTAATGCTTGAGAATGTCTTATAGTGTACTTCCACACAAAATATTAGTAAAACTGGAAATTGTTTATGTTTCTAACTTATTTAAGTTGATGATATTGAACAAGGCTAAAAATCATACATGTCATTAGATAAAAGAAATTCCATAAGAAAATATATGAAAAATTATCTGCAAAGGAACATATGCCAGTATTTTTGAGTTGTTTCCAAGTTTCCATTTAACAAAAATAAAAAATTATATAAACACTTTTATTTTTATTTTTTATTGACACTAAAATTTATTTCACTATTTTCCGTTTTCTTACTTTTTCAAGTAAAAGTTTATTTTTGAACATTATTTTTAAATTTCTCTTTTTTACTAGTTTTGCTAGAATTTCAAACGAACAAACCTATTGATTTTGAATCAAATTTTTTTCTTACTGTTAGTAGTATTTTTTATACCCACCATGCAAAAATATGATCTGATATTGATTTTGTCATTTCTTTTATAACATATCGAAACATTTATCAAAATTTTTTGATTTTAGCCCTTCAAAAAAATATTAATATTTTTTTGATGGCACATTAAAATCCTTTTGTATACATATAAAGTGACTCGAATGCTTGTAGAATCAGTTCGCGTTATTCATTTCATGTGAGGGGCGCGAAAGTTATGGTGGTTTAAAGTTGAACGTATAAAAATGTTTACAAACTAGAAGTTTATGTACAATTCTGGTCAAAATTATTCATAATATCAAAACCTACTGATTTATTCAAATAAAATTTATGATATTTTCAATGTTTGATGGTATTAGTGCAGCATATTTTAGGGTTTCCTAGTAAAATTTGAAAAAATTTTCTTTTCAATAAAAATCACGATTTTTAAAAATTTTTGTGAAAAATTTGGATCGAATCTAACTTATTTCTCCATATATTGATTGAAAATATATTTTGTTAGAGTTTATTACATAGAAACGCTTTTTAATATTATGATCCTTTTTTAACACAAGTAAATATTTTTTGATCCATAAAATGTTTATCTCTCAAAATTTTTTAATGCGCCTCCGAATTTTCATTAAGCATAACAAACACCTATCTAATTATGTCAATTATATTAAATTTCATGCTGTCCACACGATGTGCCTTAACGAAATGTGTTTTGACAAAAGTGTCCCGTTTTCAATTATCAACGACATTTCACTTAAATGTATGATCCCAATCAATTATATTTATCGCCACTGGTATATCTATATATCCAATATTTGTTTAAATTGCAATTTTCTGTATAAAAATACAAAAACAAAAAGTGCAATTTTTGCATAATTTTAAAAAAGTCCATAAAATTTTTGTATTAAATTTATTTTGAATGCTCCTCCGATTTTATTATGTAAAATGACAAAAAACTAAGTTCACGCAGTAATCCAAGCAATTCAATAAGAAAATGTGAATGTGCCTCGCGAAAAACTGACTTTTTGAAAAATGTTCGGTCTTGTTTTCCAAACTTTGATACTATCTACTACGTTGACTCTTTCGGGCACATCAACGGGATATAGCACAAAATACGTACAATTACAACAAGTATCAATCCTTATCCCAAATTTTGTATTCGGTTGAATACAACTGAAAAATTAAAAAAACCAAAAATCTTTGTCATCAAAACTTTACTATCCTATATTTAGTTGTTGATTATTTAGTTGTCCGATTAGTTTACTTATGATAGAGTAAGATCAAAAAGTATCAACGCGCGTACAAAAATTGTAGAAGAATGGTAAAAACTTAAGTAGTTTTTATCAGTTTTTCTATATTCTTGAACTTTGAACAACAATCATGGTTAAAAAAAGAAACCTATTGTGCTAAAATTTTGCACTGTATTAGTTTCAAGTCTTGTGAGTTCAGATCTGTAACTAGTTGGTTTAAAATATCATTACTACAAAAGTTATTGAGGATTTAACTCAGTTTCAGCCAGGTTAAAAATTTTTGATAATTGCCCATATACACATCTACTCAAAATAATAGATACACCTTGTAGGATGATATTAAAGAGCCTATAACTTTGGAAAATTCTTCAGAAATACTCACATTAGTTTTCTTTTAGTAAACAACTTGATCTGGCAATGCCAATTCAATGAAAAATATGGTAAATATATGTATTCAAATTGATTACGTATACGTTTTCAATTTAAATACCAAAAATTGTTGCTCATAATATTAAAACACAGTGAATTAATTTTTAGTTTCTTTCATATTAAATCGAATTCTTTTCTCCTTTTTTTTATTGTTTTTATGTAATATGATAAGAAAAGTTGCATTTAAGTTGCAAATATTATAAAGAAATAGTATTCAGAAAATGGGAAGAAACAATCAGTGTACCAAACAGGGGAGAAAAATGGTTCAAAACAAACGAAAACTGCAAAGTCATTACTTGAAATTGCAAATAGGGCTTAAGAAGGTATTAACCCAGAAACGGAAAGGATAATTATTGTATTGAAGGCTATTTCCGCTTTTTAATGAAGTAGGTCCGTAAACAGTTCGTCTTGTGCAAAACAAATTTCCGGAAAAAATTGCCAGAAAAGTTCCTTCAATGCGTATACAAAATTTTAAGATAAGGTTTATTTGATGTTGTAAATGCGTTAAACTAGTTCATAAAAAAATGCGCCATAATTCAACGATATCATGAGCCAAGAACCGATAATTTCAGAAAGATAAAGTTTGTCACAACAATTTTTCATTAATCGAAAATTCAAAATACAAAAAATTTAAAAGAATTCGCATATCGAAAAAAAACTTTTGGACAAAAGAGAGAAAAATATAAAACCAAAATTTTAAAATGGACATGATTTTTAAATTATACAAGTATATCCCATTACTGATGATGGGTACTAAACATTCGCCTAGAAAGAACATAACATTTTTACTTGTTTTATACATGCATTTCTATATGCTAAACACGAATCTGCTTTCATTTTTTTCCCATCAGGTCACGATTTTTTTCGATCGTGCCTAATGCCCTAAATAAGCCGATTACTCGATTATATTTTATTTTAGCTCGAGAACGGTGAGCACGACACACCAAAATATGCGGTTTACAATTGGCTTTAAGTCGTTTTAATATAATTTTTTTTTATATGCTCAATAGTTTCGGTGTTACTTCAAAATTAGTGTCCGAAAAAAAAAAAAAATGTTTTTCATTACTTTAAAGTCCTTTTGAGAGAAAATTTTATGTCTTGGAGAAAAACTGAATACGTTTCAGACAATTTTTAAGAATTTCGACATCTATTACTTACATCGAATACTTTTTCATATTTTGGGATTTTAATTTTTGCATAATTTTGCATATTTTACTCTTAAGAAAATATGTTTTGCATATTTTGTACCTAATATTACAAAATTTATCATAACGTTATTTAAATCAGATTCCCCAATAATTTCCATCATATAAATTGATAGAGTTTTTATAATTTTCTGGTGCAATGTATCAACTTTAAATTTTTTAAGTGCAAACAAAAAAATTTTTTTAGGAATTTATGTATTTTATATTTAACCAGAAAAAATAATATTTTAAAATAATTTTTTTTTTTTTTAATTTTAGGGGCATATTTTCCGATCATTTTTTATAATCGCCCTGCTTATTAAAAGGAATACTTGCTTTGATAATCCTGTATTAAATTCATTGCTTCTGAATGCATAAGTTATTACTTCAGGTTATTTAAATATTCAAAATATTGAATATTTTTAAAACATAATTTAGAAAAATAACTTTTAACATTTGACGATTAGAAAGTCTAATTTATTTTTAATAACTTCTATTAAATATAGTATACATTTTAAATAACAAGCATATAAAGCAAATCATTGTATTAATTTAAACAAAAAAAAAAAAAAAAAAAAATCTTACTGATAAAGCTTTATGTATTTATACAACTTATTAGATTAAATTGTATTCTTATGACATGAGTTTAAAAACACAAAATTTCTATAATATACATATAAAAAACAAATAACTTTTTTGTAGCCTTTATATTTAAACTTAAAGAAAAATACATCTTTTTAGGCGTTAATTTTTAAAATAAATTTTTAAAATTCTTACTAAAAATAACCTGAAAAAACAATAACTAAAAATATGTCTAACTAATTATCACGTTTAAAATCATTTTGCGGTTAAAAAAAAAAAAAAAAAGTTCTGATAAATATTCACACATGAAATTTAAAATTGACGCAAAAATACATTTATGTTGCTGTTGTCGTTGAATGACTTTAATTGTTCTCTAATATTTATTTTTTGTTTTATTTATAAAAAATAGTTGTTGTCTCAATCAGTATTTTTTAAGTAGGTTTTGTTTTTCGCCGATTAATTGCTTGAGATTATGGTGGTTAAAATTTTTATTATATATTTTGTACTCTATAGGAGTACATATGCTACATACATTATTAATTAACGCTCTGTCAAATAAGAAATACTATAAATTGTATAAACGTTGTTTATTTCATAACCTTGAAAAATGCTGTGAACTGCAAACATCATTTCAAAAACATTGATTCTTAAATTGAGCTACAGCAACTATTAAAAGTGGTTCAAAAAAAGTTTTTTTTATTTATATTTTAAAACGAGTTTTATATTTTTCTTTACGTTTAAACAATATGAGTTAAAAATGTGCATAATTGATGAGTATTTTTAAAGGCATCAACGAAAGTCTTTATAATACTGGTATTACATATTGAGATTTTTTTTAAAACAGATTTTAGGAAAATTACCAAATGATATATTAAATAATCAAGTTTTTTATATTAAAATCCTGTCATATGGGGCTCTTTTATACATTTGATCAAACACCTTAAAAATATCGAATTCAAAACTAAAAATTATTAAAAAAAAATAATAATAATATAATACAAATTAAGAGCTAAATATTAAAGGTCTTCCTTAGATTTTTAATTGAAATAATTTGTTTTTATTATTGCTCTCATTCTAATTTATATTAACAAACAAAATAAAAACCAGATTTTAAATCAGGTCATATACATAAATCCAAAGTACTTAGCCACATTTCAACACATTTTTATTTTTTTTTTTATTATATTGTAATTTCATACCTGTTTTTTTAATTACATCCACTTTTTTTCTTAAAATAATTTCAATTAAATGTATTTATAAAATTTCTTCATACACTCATAATTTTCTATTATTTTATTTTGTTTACAAATGCTCCTCATATTTCACCTTCCGCATTTCTTTGCTTCAATTAAAGTATAAAAAATAGCAGTAAAAAATATTATTTTCATAGAAATATTATAATTTTTTAACATTAAAAAATTTTATTATGTTTTTTTTTAACAGACAAAACTGCTATAAAATTATAAATAAAACATAAATTGCAAAAAGAAAGAAATTATATAAATTTTTTTCTTAAAAAACAAGACATTTAAACATTTTGCATAAAAAATTATTAAGATGTTAATAAAAAATTAAAATTATTTTTGGTGAAGTACCAGAAACATATTTAAAGTGAATTGAATTATATAAGACAAATAAAATGCCAAAAATATTTTAAATGTGCGAATAAGGGCTGGAAATTTCCTCTATTGTCTTTTAAAGAAAGATGTGCATAAATTTGAAATAAGTAAAAAAAAAAATCTTTTCATTTCGAAAAACACCCAAAAAAATATTAAACTGTAATTGAACAATTTCCCTCCGATTTTAAAAGTACCATACAATTTAAAAGGAAAATTTATAATTTAATACCTTTAATGCAGGGTACACTGAACAGATATAATCGTCGGCCCAGCTGATTTTGTGTTTGTGTAGAAGATCTGTCAAAATTTGTTTACGTTTTATTGTTTACATAAAGAAACAAAAAATAAGATTGTAATTTTGTAAGGTATTTTAATCAGTTGTTTTTGACACATAAACTACACGAAAGAGAGGCAAAAAGTTGACTTGTTGTATTTGTTGCCACGACGATTATACCTGTTTAGTGAACCTTGCTTTAATGTTAACACTTCGATCAGTCAGGACATCATTATGTCTTAATAAAAAACGAGAAAGATATAGTCGGTCAAGCCCGACAATTTGATACTCTACACCAATGCGTTTGTGCACTAAAAAGATTTCCGAAATTTTCGGAAAAGGAACTAATATCGGACCTATGGCAATCTATAGACCGATCCTAATGAAATAATATGATTTTTGTTTATATTAAACGTATTTGTGTCAAATATTACCATTATACTGTCAAATATTACCATGATACTGTCATTTTATAAATTGTTATATGAATGTGGGCATTAAATGCTAGCAATGCCTAATTGTGGACCGATCTTCCTGAAATTTTGCACTTCGATTTATCTTTATTGAAATAGTGACATAAAAAAGGCATTTTTTAGCGTTAGAACCCTATTCCCGGATGTATTTGTATAAAGGCGAGGTGAAATAATGGACTGATCATGACTAATTTTTTGTTAATTGAACTTTTTTTCGAAATATAAATGGATTTGTTTTACTGCTTTACTTTTTTGTGAGTAAAATTGTTAGGTTTTTTTTATAAATATCGTCTTGAAAAAATTATTGTTTTTTTTTAAATGGGTATGGTCATTATACTTAAATGAACGTATGTGTGTTTCCAGCTGGGTTATACTCAGCCTGTCCAGATTCTTCAAAGTTCAGATTCCTTCGATTGTTTCACAGAGCTTCCTGAGTAGTGTTTATAAACCGGTTAAACGAAAAACCGTTTTTTTTCTTTTAATTTCGGTTTTATTCGAACCGGTTAATTTGAAATGTTCAATGTCGTTTAACCGGTTCATCACGTATTTTTGTGTCGTTTATCCGATTTGAAAGATTTTGCTAAAAATATAACCAAATTTTTTCATTTTGTTACATTTTTCCAAATTTAAAATATTAGAAATTTTTTGGAAAATAAATTTCTTTTTAGCAGAAAAAAGGTTAATTATTTTTCTTGATTATTTATTTTTTTTTAATAAAAATTATATAAACATTTCTTTAAGAGAAAAACTTTAAGTGCGGTGAATATAAGTCATAACGTAAAGTATTATCCTATCTCTGAAGCTTCTGTTTTAAGGAGTGCGTTCGAAAAAATCTTAACATATATAAAATTTAATAATTTGGAAACGGTTGATCTTAGTGTTTTGGCTTTTTTATATTTAATTGATATTAGTTTACAGTTTACAGAAAAATATAAAATTTATAGTTCAAACCATTACTTATGAACTCGTCGATTTTTTTCGATAACTCTTCCATTAGAGATTTGATAGTTCTTTCAGTCACTTTTTTGGAACAGTTTGCCCATATTCTTTTAAAATTTTCGACCTTTTGGGACACCTTTTTTGTGATCTTTAATTCTTTTTTCACAAGAGCCCAATATCTCTCCAGTAGACTTAGCTCTCTACCGTTAGAAAGCTCTTGAGTGGTACCAAAACAATAACATAGTTTTTGTACCACTCAAGAGCTTTCTAACGGTAGAGACATGATGTCAAATCGGGCCAAAAATATGTAGACACATTTTGCTCTCTTATGAAAGGAAAAAGCCTTTTTGGCAAACATTCTTTGATGTATAATTCGGTATTTATAGAGCCGACTGTAACAAATGACTTTCTTGTTTTGCCGCAACTGCATAAAGCTTGTCATATAAGGAATTTTTTTAGGAAATTTTATCTTCTTTTCGGTCCTAAACTTATCTTCAACATTTCCTCGAGCATTAGCAACATAAGAATTTTGACCCAGGAGCTGCGAAAATTCTGCCAGCACATACGTTTCGTCGTCCATTATACAACATGAGTATTTTTGTATAAAATTTGATTTAAATTTCGTGCTTTATTCTTGGCTTCTTAATTTTTTTTCAACATTCCTGTCTGGAAATTTTTGGACTTTATATGTTTTCAACTCCGCATTGGCTTTAACTTTTGCACTAAATAGTCAGAGCACTGAGCTAACCGGGCTGTTTCTCTACCAGATGTGTTTGGAGTTCTTTTCAATATGCTTGCAATTTTCTGGCCTTCCCAATATCATGTGGATCTTTTTTTCTTCCCGATCCGGGTTTTGTATCAATGGTCAAATTCTCCTAACACTGTTTAATAACATTGGAAATAGTTTGACGACAGACATTTAATTCTTTGGCCATTTTTTGTAGGACAAATTAGGATTTTTTGAAATTTTTTAATAATTTGTAGCATGTTCATCATTTTCGTTACTCATTTTGATCAAACTCACTACAAATCAACATGGTTGTAATTAAAAATAATAATTAAAATATTTTTCACTTATAACTAGATCAAAAACATATTTGAAATATTGCTTCCGAAAAAAATTATGAGGCAAAACGTATGGTAAGATTTTTTCGATCGCACCCCTTATTGATATACTTTAAAATTTCTAAACTAGAAAAATGGAAAAAAATTCTATTAAAAAAACTGTAGAAACATTTTACACCATTATAAAGATGTGTAAAAAGATGCCAAAATAATTTTTTTTTATAAATTTTGTTAAAACTAAAGTAGATGGTTAACCGAAAAACCGGGTTTTTAATTTTACTATATTTTCGGTTAACCGTCAAACCAGTTTTTTGAAAAGTCGGTTTTTTATAAACACTATTCCTGCTAACAAAATTAACCCTCAGTTGAAAGTAATTAAATTCATTCGTCATACTAACAATGGGATTGCACTCCGCTAAGATGAATTCTTTGACTTTCAGTCGTTTAACTAGAGTTCATTTTATGACATGAATACTTTGGCTCTCATTCAGAGAACTATAGGATTCAGATAAAAAAGAAATACTACTACGCATATATGGGTTAAACTACAATCCGGAGAAATAAATGCATCGGCTCTCGATCGGTATAACGCATAAATGCTCTCAATCGTCTTACTAGGATTGAGATAGTACTAGGTACTCAATACAAACCGGCTAGATAAATGCTTCGGTTCTAGTTCGGCTAACAACAAGATTTGGTCACAAGGGATATATGTTTCAGCTCTCAATTGGCTAATTAAATCTATCTAAAATCTAAAATTCAATTATTTTAATAATTAAAATATAACCTATTAAAAAAATTTATATTAAATTACTCAAATGATCACTTAATTTTTATTTATTTTGGATTAGCCAATTAATTAATACAATTAGAAAAAAGTTGAATGTTGATAAATGGCTTTATATCTAAAGAGAAATATTAAAAAATTAATCAATTGAATAATTGATACAATTAAAAAATGCTTTGTAGTTTAATAATACAAAATTAAATGAAATACTTTGGAATAAAATGAAAAAAAAACCGGTTATTTTCTTCTGTTTCACTCTTCATGCATTATGGTCAATTGGTTAAGATCATTCAGAAAGTTCACTTACAAAGAAGTAATAAATAGAACAATTAAGTTTTTCTAATTACATATGCTTTTACTCCATTAAAATAAGAAAGTGTAACTGTAAATGATTATAGATTTATTATTCTAAAATAATTCAAACAGTACTATAAAACTAAAAAGTATCAATCTCCATTTTCAAACCATAACAATTTTACGTATTAAGTTTTTTAATTAAGAGTTTTATAGCAAAAATAAATATTTTGTACACAGACGTTTTTGAACAAATCTAATACTGTTATTTGCCTTTTTAATGTGTTTAATCAAATTATTCCTTTTCTACCATCATATATGTCCTTATTTTTAAATTAGTCCATATTAGATAATTTTTGAGGGCCTTTAATTCTAACTTTATTGAATTTTATTAAAACGGCTAATTAATTTTGGTTTATATTGATTTTTCCCTGAAAATTTTGAATTTTATTAATTTTAAGGTACCTTTATTCTATATATATATATATATATATATAAGAGTAACGTTATTGTGTGATTGACTGACTTACTTGGTGATTCATAATCGCACAGCCCAAACGTTTAAAGCTAGAAAGATGAAATATGAACTGTAGATTGGCCTCCTACCGAATAGATCCACTAAGATGGGATAATTAAAATGTTTAGGGGGTAAAAAAAGGGTGAAATTGGTAACCTTATATCTCCTTAATTAATAGAGATACAAAAAAGTTAAATTCATTTCAAAAATAATTGAATAGGTGTCTGATACTTTTTTGAAATTCGGCTCTTTTAGCGAGAAAACGGGTAAAACTGTAATTTAGTACTTTTTGGAACCCTATCTATATTTTAATCTAGTAAGCATAGAAATAAAATATGCATCAAATTAGTATCTTGTCGAAAACTGGCGAATACGAGTTTGATACTTTTTGGAAATTCGAACGTTTAAGGGGTAAAAATCGTACCTGTTTTTGGTACTTTTGTCACAAAATATTTTTTCTTTCTTTTTACTGAAACATACATATGAATATTTTAACATTAGATCTCAGTACAATTTAGGAATTCATTGGAACACAATCTTTGTCACATTCAGGGGGAATAAAAAGTACCAAAAAGGGGATAAAATCAGGAAATTAAATTTTACTCGAATTATATGATGCATTTTTTATTATATTAAACCTAGAAACATGAATGTGAGAATTCACAAGGGGGATTTTTGGTACTTTATTTGTGCTTCTAATGGTACTTTTTGAATTTTCTATAAAATTGAACCTAGAAACATGAAATTAAAGATATATGATCCTAAGTGAATGAGAATCTATAACAGGGAACTTTGTGGTACTTTCTAATTTTTATAATGGTACTTTTTGAATTTTCTACAATATTATACTTAGAAACATGGAATTAAAGATACATGGCCTATTTGGGTAGTAATTCAAAAGGGGGACTTTTTGGTACTTTTCGTTCTTCCAACGGTACTTTTTAAATTTTCTAAAGTATTGAACCTGGAAACATGAAATTAAAGATATAAGGTTCTAAGTGAATGAAAATCCATAAGAGGAGATTGTGTGGTACTTTTTCGTTTTTCTAATGGTACTTTTAGAATTTTCTATAATATAATTTTAAAGATATATGTCCTATGAGGGTATAAATTCAATGGTTAACTTTTTGGTACTTTTTAGAATCCACAAACCCTATTGGTTACATTCTTCTCTACTAAAATATAATAATAGAAATAATTTTGTAGTTTTTGAAACTTCGAATGTTAAAGTAAGATTAAGAAATTGGCAACTAAAATATTTCAAAAGTTTATTGTTCTTAATGTTGACACAACACCAATATTATAACTGTTCCCTTAGGAGATGATAATTGTAGTTGAATTTTACTTTTGGTATTTCGTTTTGTTTTTTCTAAATAAAAAGGCTTTTCTCTGGATTTATGCTCATAGAAATATTGTTCAAAAATTTATAGTTACAAAATTATAACTTAACACAATTTGAATTTATAATATAGTATGGTTTTTTTAAAAAAATCTACGCTAACAAAGTAGCGGGTATATATAACTTACTTGATTTAAGCTTTTTGGTTAAATATTAACTGATAATTATTTTAATATAAAACCTGCTTAACCCTAAATATTGGTAACTTTGTAACCAGATGGTATTTAAGTCATGGACAAAATATGAAATCTTAAAATTTTCTATTTATGTCGAAATAAAAACTTACAGCTGATCTTAATTTCATTTAAAACAAAACTTAAATATTTTTTTGTGTTTTTGTTAGATAATTACTAACTTACTTCAAATCATTTATCATTACTTCCACCATAAATTACATAGCAATTATTTAAATGGTGATGACCATATTAAAGACAAAAATAATGTTTATATTTCCCATATTTTAAAGTGGTTAATAGTTTATTTTTAGTTTTTGTTTAAACAAATTTAATTGTTATTTTCTTCAAATAAAAAAATTAAATTTCCAAAAACACTATTACTTTCACTTAAAACCCCCAAAACATTAAACAGCAAATAAAGGTACTTTAACAAACTAACAAAAAAACAAAGAAGTATTCAAAAATAGTTACATTTACTTAAAATTTGTTAAATTGTTTTAAATACATAAAAAAAAAAAAAATAAATAAACAAAAACTACCAACTTAATAGAAATTACTTATAACTCGTGGTATTTGTATTTAAACAATAAGTTGCCTTGACCTTTGTAGATATATAACATCATATGTATGTACAACAAATACATATAAAAACGTCATATAAAAAACAAAATTTCACTTTTAACTTTTTCTTTCACCACAGAGAAAGAAAAAAAAAAAAAAAACACGTGCATAAAACACCGCCATAAACCGAAAACCCACAAAATTCTATTGTTTACTTCCGTTTTCCGTTTGAAGTAAAAATTTTTGTAAATTTTGTAAAAGTGTCCACCTGCAAGATAAAATTATGCAAAAATGTTTAAGGCTCCTTAACTTTTGGTGGCAAGTTTTATGGAGATTTTTTTTCATGTTTTCTTTGTTTTTTATGGAAATTAATAAACTTTTATTATTTGAGATGGAAAATGTTGTTGTTTACCACTAAGTTAACAAGGAAAATATTTAACATTATGGGATGAGTTTTTTGT
>OX596076.1:84649553-84704553 GCA_951394005.1 Protophormia terraenovae | reverse complement strand
TTATGTTTGTCCAGTCTCGAAATTAATCTCTCAAGTCTAGAATATGGAATTGTATTATGTTGAAATTTAAATACTTCAAATGTCATCCCAGGAGGAATACTGTGTCTACATTATATTTTATTTCTTGACTTTCGTTTTCTAAAAATTATGTTATATATCATTCAAAGGTGGCATTCAATAACAACGATGATATACATACTTCTGTATATTATTCTCGTATTAGAGCTTGGAGGCTAATAGAATGGATAAAATAAAGTAGGGATCTTCATTATTATTATCTTCATCAATGGAAATCTTCAACTATGTGATGTCAAAGTTTGAATGCCGACTTCCCATTGAAAATGCTCTGACTTATGATTAATTTCATTATTTGCATTATTCATCATACCAGAATCGTTTCCACTACATGTAAACCCAATTAAGGTATAACACCATAAGGGCTTTAATTTTTCAGTTTACCCTTCTTAGTTTATATTCTTGAGAATATCAGTATTAATTAATTTTTAAACACTCTCGCAGATCACTTGATTTTAAGCCAATTTTCGATCTTCAAAGTAAAATAACGTATCTTCTTAATTATATTGAAATATTTTGTATATATTTGCAAATAAGTAATGAATATCAACATTATACAATTTATTTTCCCTTTCTTTTTTAAAATTTCAAATTTGAAGTACATTTTTTTGGATTTTTTCTTTAAGACCAAACATATCAAATTTAAAATGCTATTTTTTTAAACAAAACGGGATATCTACCGTTAAAATCGCTTTAAAACTCAAAAAGTTATTAATTTTTTTATTTGGAGCACACTTTTAGGAGCAAAAATTATTAAGCCAAACCAGATGAAATCGAATAAGTTCAACAGTTTTTCTCAAATTTACAACGAAAATATTTTTTTGAAATTATTGCATTTGTGTAATAGGCTTTTATAGAAAAATTATAATAACACAGGTCAACAAAATCGCAAAAAATATATTATATCTCGAATAATTCTGCAAAATTATTATTCCTTAGACACGATATAGTGTAGAAAGTTAAATGAAAATTTTCCATCACGTCACGTTTTTAACCCATTGAGGAGTTTTAAGGTTATACAATTTTCCAGGTAATAGGTAAAGAAAATTAGTCACACATGTTTTATGTTTTATAAGTAAGACATGGGGCTACAAAAGTCTGACCGTCTGTCAGTCTGTCTGTTGAAATCAGTTTTTAGAAAGCCCCAGTTATCGGATATATATGTTTTATATATCAAATTGTTAGAAATATTCCTTAGAAAATCGCTAATAAAAATGAGCAAAATCGGTTGATAAATAACTGAGATATCGGCAAAAAAGCGAAGATACTCCCGGAAAATCGTGTTTGCTGTCGGCTTTTCTCGGCTCCTATAAAATATAGCGATTTCGTTTTTGCACGAAAAATTCAAAACCTTTCTTATTTTTTTTTTGTGAAAAAAAATCGGTCCACTATATTCCAGATATCGGCCAAAACGCGTTTTATTGACTTTTTGAAGCTCCTATATAAGCTACGGCTTTCACTTTTAATAATAATATTTTTATAAAATTTCAATTTTTTAAAGAAAGCCAATTCGTTCATAAACAACAGAGTTATGGACCAAAAACTAAAAAAAAATTTTAATAAGTAAATACACAGAAAAATGTTTATATTAAGCATACATACATACATACATACATAATGGAGAATTTCTTTATTTTTAAAACTTTAAAGACTTCTAGGAGCATTGTGTGACAAGTTAGAGACTTGTCTAGTACTACGTTTTTATAGCTCCATGTCTTGGCTATAAAATATGAGTGACTAATCTGTTCTATCTATTACTTGGAATAATTTATAACCTAAAAACTCTTCATGAAACCATATTTTCTTTGGTCCTCAATGGGTTAAAAATGTGATGTGATGGAAATGCTCCTGGTGATTGGGATGACTATACCTACAATATTTGCAACATGATTTTCCAGATACTTTTTTAGTGTTGACCTGTGTAATTAATACAATTAATAAAATAATATAAGAATTAGGAAATACATAAATTTAGGGTAGTACCTAAAAGTAGTTTTTTGAATATAACTACAAATTTTAAGTTGTATTGTAAATTTTTTCTCGAGTAATTTTTACTGTCTGAAGTCTGATCTTTACTGTCTGAAGTCTAATATAACATGATATAAAGCCTTTAAATAATCCATTATAAATATTCCCTTTAACTTTTCCCGATAACTATTTTAAAATCTAAACAATTTCATATTTCCTGATACTCTCTATATTTTTAGCTTATAATTCCTAGTTATCACAAAATTACATCCCCCTTTGAAATATCCAGTTTCTGCACCATAATCATCTTTTCAATTTATAAGCAGACTTCCTTAATAAAACAACAAATTGTTGCCTTTTAACTTAAAAATATTTACCACCAAAGCAAATAAATTACAAGATTCAAGTTCAAAACTGTTGTCAATTTCATCATAAAAAGTCATAAAATTGAATGAATGAAAAAACTGGTTACTTTTAAACCAAAAAAACAAAAACAATATTACAACTTTCTTTCGAAGCGATTATAACATTGATGTATTAAACATCATTACATTGATTAAGAAAAATTTATGTGCTGGCATTTTCCAAAAAGATACTTGTAATTTTTGTTTTTACAATATTTTACTTTCGTCTAAAAGTCTATAAGGAATTGAAATGAATAAACTTGAAATTGTAGACAAAATGGTTAAGGAAAAAAAAGTAATAGACTTAAACAAGATACAGAAAATATTTATTGGAAAAAAACTTGTAAGAGACAAATAACATCAATTATTTGATAGACAATTTTGTGGTCAAGTGATAAATAGAAATTATAAATAATTTTTGCGTGAAATAAAAAACAAAATAATGATGTTTAATGGTTGTTAAAAATACTTACAGTTTTTGCACATGGCTTGTTATAAGGAAAAGTAGGAAATCCTGAATTAATGGTTAAAAGTATGTAAAAGTAAACCCACAATCTGTACTATTTATTAAAATTTTACCTTATGTGGAGGCGGACAACATCCATTTTTTTGTTTCCGAATTTATATCGACCTTCGTACTAACTGTACAAAATTTCGTTGCCGTACATGCTTTGGTTTAAGAGAAATCAACAGAAAAGTATGAACTGAAGTTACAACGCACACCCTGTTTTTCTAGTATTTGGCCCCATAAGTTTTTTGTTTATCAACCATTTTGCTCATTTGTCAATACCAAACAAATCCTATATAAAATAAATATTTGAGCCAAATTTCGTTCCCCTCCTGTTTTCAACAGACAGGCAGATGGATGGACGGACGGACATATCTAGATCGATTCAGAATCTTACCAAGACCCAGAATATATCTTTATAGGGCCTTAAATGATTTTTTCGACATATTACACACGGAATGACAAACTAAATATACACCCCCATCTTTTTGATGATGGGGATGATGGATGATATAAAGACTTAACCACTTCAAGTCCTTGGTGAGAATTGCTGATTAATTAATGTAGTTAGTGAAATGTCAGCAGGACAACGTCAGCAGGTTGCTAAATGTACTACTTATAACATTTTAAAGCTTAAAGCTTTTACATCAAAGTGGTAATTACACATTTAACTATCTGATCGCTTCAAAAAAAAAAAAAATAATTAAACTTGAAGAAAACCAATTTGTTTTGTATTTATGATCAAAATATAACGCCCAAAATAAAACAAGTTACAAACAAAATACTTCAATTAACTAAACAATAAAATCTTTAAGTAATACTTTATAATTAAAGCTTAATAAGACTACAGCAATAACAACAACCAACCAGCTAAAGGAAAAACAATGCATGAAATGCAACCTTGAAATTGAATTAAAAATATTCAGTACATTAAAAATAAAAAATAAATGTTTTATACAAGTATTTGGTAGTTGATATCCAAGTGTAAATTGTAAAAATTGTAAACCTACTTGTAATCGTGGTTGTATAGCGCAACAAAGAAAACTCTATAAAACAGGTATCAAACTAACAGACATAAATAAAAACCTATAGAAAATATCTGACGATGCTGTTTTACTAATTTAATACCCAACAAGTATTCGTTAAAGTACTTATAGATTTAACAATTTAGCTGCTTGTCCGTCCGTCCGCCAGTCGTTTTCCCCCGTCTATGAATATGTAGTTATGTATAACATGTTTAATAGTAATTCATTGTAATTGGAGTACAACAGAGAGTGATTTTGTCTGTTTTATAAATTACAAAAGCTTGCCAGCATTTTCATAAATATCGCCGTGATTATCATATCGTCATTGTCATTATTATATATATATTGTATAATATGTAGTGAGATATAATGAGAAAGAGAGCTGTGTTTTTCAAGGGAGGGCTATTATGAGTTGTATAGGAAAACAATCATCTTCCTGTTGTGAAGCTGTTGAACATGATTTTTTTAGAGTTTAAGTTGTGCATGAATGATTTGAAAATATGTACATTAAGTCAACAAGTTTTAAATGTATTTATCGTTAATTATGTTTTTTTGTTTTTAGTGTAATAATGGAAGTTTTAGGAATGGAATTAAAAAAAAAAAAAAATAAAGAAATTTTAAAAAAATATTACATAGAGATGGATTGTTCCAGAGCTCAATGTCACTTTTCATTTTATGTAGTCTCTGGGTTTAAATTTGGAATCGCCAAATATAAACCTATGGATCCATCTTGATTAAACTGCATCAAGCAAAATGTGCAGTATACAGTAGGCCAATTGCAAAAAAAATGGTAATAAGTCTTTGAGAGTATAAAACATATCGGAGCTTGTAATTTATAAAACCGATTTTAAATATTTTAATTTTTTAAATTCAATTAAATTATCGCTTACGGTTTAAAATATATTTGACTTTAAAAATTTGATTTTTTGAAAAACTGGACCTTAAAAAAAGCGTAAACGTGTAATTTAGAAATATTTTGAACGTTCACCCTTCATCCAGTAGTAGTCAAAAATTATAAATTTTGAATTAATAGTTCTACTTTTGAGTCCGAAAATACTTCTACGAATTTAATGATTTAATATGTCTTTAAAAGTTTTACGACATACGTGACAATTTTTAGAAAAATTGGTCACTGCTCAAAAATAAACAAAAGCAGATTTAATCTTGGTCATTCGTTTCTTTGTTTAGAAGTAAAGAGAATGCGCTTGTCATTTAGATAAGATATCTGGATATTTTACAAAAATAAATGCACTATATTCTTAAAAGCATATTTATAGCTCCACATTCTGGACCTTAAAGAATCTGTTGAACCTAAAGTTCTCACATTTTATATAACCCAAATTATCAACATATGAAATTTTTAAAAGAAGTTTTCATTGAAAGGATCAAGAAATTCAAGACTGATACCATAGATTATAATATAGGTATGATGTTCTCTTGTCAGAAACCTAAGTCGGTTGTCGGAAAAACCTAAGTGTAAGAATGTGTTAGTATTGAAAACAAAAAAAAAAAAAAAAAAAAAAATTGTAGTACGTGTGCCTTTTTGAGTAATTTTTATCAATTGAGTTTTTTTAAGCTTCATATCTATGTCAATAATATATGACCGATACCTTATACCAATTTTTTCTCTTTCCAGAGCTTTTTGAAGCTCTCAGACGACGTAGAAAATTAGAATTTGACTCACTTATAAAAATTTTCGAAGCCACATTGTGAAATTTCTATCTGGGACCGGAAATAAGCGGATTTATGTGTCATTTTCTAAGTCTTTCTTCTCTTTTCAGAACTTTCTGAAGCTCCTAGACATGGTAGAAAACTAAAAGATATTCGTCCTATAAATCCTAACGGAGCCAGATTTTGAAATTAAGCATTTTTTTTTTTTTTTTGCTTTTCCCAGACTTATACAACTTTTTTTCCTGAACTTATATATTATTTTCTAAGCATTTTTCTCTCTCTCTCTCTCCAGAGCTTTCTGAAGCTCCAAGATGACGTAAAAAAACTAAAAATCGACTTACTTATAAAACATTTTGTCCTACAAATCCTAAAGGATCCAGGGACCGGAGATACGCGATTTTTTTTATTTTTAAACCTGTTTTGATTTTATGAAATTTTAGTTTGCTACACTCATTGTTCTCCAAATGCTATCGAAAACAGATTTTGAATTTCGGCCAGGGAGCGCATATAAGTTGATTTTTTTTTTTTTTCTTAAAGTTTACTTATTTACTACTTTAATTACTATTATCCCATCAGATTCTAAAGGCTTCAAATCTTTAATTTCGAATAAAGAGAGGAAAGGTGTCCAAATGTTGTTCACATATTTTTTTTAAAGACTTTGGGTTTTGTTTGTGCATTTTTTTATTATTATCACATTATTTTTCCTCGCATTGACAGTATTAAACACGCTCGTAATGAATATTGTTATTATTTTTTTTTTATGAATTGCAGATGTCAATCTAACTAAAGCACAATTCAGTGATCAAGAACCTTGTTTTACATGTAATTTAGTTAGATCGAAGGAGTTTTTCTTGCATTTATTCGATCTCTCTGCCGATAATAGAGTCCCCGAATCATGTTAATGTGGGCAGAATTTTTTTTAGGAGATTAAGGGAAGACATACATAGATGCTCTACCATTACTTTTTACAGGACGGAAGTTAAGACTCCTTCGATTATTGACACAAAATCAATTTAAAATCAGATAAAAAACACTTTTTAGTTGATGGAATTTTCTCAAAAATTTTTAGCCTTTAAGTCGACATTTTATTTTAATTTTGTCTTATTTCTGCATCCTTCTTCCTTTATCGAAATATCTTTTATTCAGATATTTGAAAACACAAGTAAGACGTTAACTCTTGTTTAAAAAATCTATTGCATTTACCTACACATTGAGGCAATAGGGGTCGAAAATGGCGATTAATTTTGGGAAAGGTGATATCAATACTTTAGTGATTACGTTTTATCTTTTTTATTGATTATTAAGTAAAAAATCAGTTTTACAGTTTTAAGATTTTTTTTTTGCAGAATTGTAATGTCCGTCCGTTTTTTTTAGTTGGTGCTACCACATCAAAAATAAAATCCCATTTAAGGCCTTAATGAATCCCACAGAATAGGAGTCGAAATGCCGATTAATTCAGGGAAAGCTGATATCAATATTTTAATGATCACGTTTTATTTTATTTATTGATTATTAAGTAAAAAAAATTAGTATTTTAACATTTTTTTGTCTGATTGGTAATGTCCGTCTATATAATAGAGTCAAAAATTATGCATAATTCAGGGAAAGGTGATATCAACACTTAAATGATCATTTTTAATTTTCCCATTTCTTAGTAAGTAAAAAAATGCATTTTTAGAATTATAAGATGTTTTTTGGTTGAATGTCTGTCTATATATTTGGATTAAATGGGTCGAAAATGGCGTTTAATTCAGGAAAAGGTGATATCCGTATTTTGATGATCACGTTTAATTTTTGTCTATTTATTTGATAGTAAAAAAGTGCATTTTTAGAATTGTAAAATATTTTTTTGGCAGAATGTCAATGTTTGTCCGTCCGTCTATACATTTGGGTTAAATGGGTCGAAAATGACACTTAATACAGGGAAAGGTGATATCAATAGTTTAGTATTGAGATTTAGTTTTTATATTAATAAAACAATAATATATTTTTGGGATTTAAAAAGTTTTTTTTAAAAAATTATAGTGTCTGTCCTTCCGTCCGACTGTTTATTAACTTTTGTAAACTTTCTTTTAATATTTTCAAAGCATTCTTTCTCATCGATTCCTTTATATTATGGAATTATTGGAGCCAAAATACTTCAAACGAATATAATTATAGAGCATTCATTGATGATGGATGATCTTCAATTTCCTATAAACTGATTTAAACAACATACTTTTCTTAGTATCAAACATTGCATCACTTTATCTGTGCTGCACTGTTATTATTGTTACAATTAACCAACAATTATGCGGAAAATAAATAAAAATTGCATAAATCTTTTTTATGAAATAAAAAAAAAAAAAAAATACAACAATACTTGCTACTTGTTTTCATTTACATTTTTTTTTCCACATACAATTTGTCTATTGTCCGGAGATGAGTTGAATGCAACAGAGCTTGAAGAAGCAGCCAACAACTGATAGTGAAAACTGAGAATAAAAAGACAAAATAAAAAAAAACAGGAAAACAACATACCAATAATGAATGAATAAATTCAATAATGAATATTCAATATTGATATTTTATTTCATTTTTTTAAACATAAATTAATATTACTGGTATTTTTAAGTATTTTAAAAATTTTTACCGCCTTTGATAAAAACAATTTTAAATGAGATGAGTTTTTGTTTTTTTAATTTTTCTGGTAGCACCATGACGTTTTTCATTTTATTTAATGACACAACCATTACCAATCGATTTTAACTTTGAATTTTATTTTATTTTTTTCTAGTTTTGAAATGGTATACACCCATTTTAAAACCCACTATTAAAAAACAAAACTCAATAGATTTTACAATGCCTTTTGCTTAAAAACGTCATAATGATCTGTGGTTTATTGTAGGTTTGTTTTTATTATTATTTTCATTTCATTTCATCTTTTTTTTTTAATTCGTTTTGTCACTTGCAACTAACAGTGGTGTCAAGAGTTTAAAAAAGAGGTTAATTAAACTATGTTTTCTTAGAGATATAAATGATCTTAATTAGTGTGAGCTTTAAAAAACTATAGATAATTGGTTATGAAAAGGTCAAGGGTTAAATATTTATTAAAGAAAAATATTAGTTAAGATATTAAGGGTTAGTTTTTGAGTGGTCGTTTAAGTTTTTCAATCAGTTTAAATAAGTTAATTTAACTTTATTAAATTTATTTTTCTTTAGTTTAATTTGTGTATAAAAAAGCTATGTTATATTACTACTGTTACGATTTATAAATAAAGCTATTGAATTACATAAATCACTATCAAAAAACGATCTCAAATATGTTCATTATTTGTTTTTATATATCGTAGAAATTGGGTCACTTCTACAAATTGTATAAAATTATGTATACACGAGTATTAATGCCAATTGTCACCCATGACAGGCCTAAATGCAACTTCATTTGCCTTTACTTATTTTTATTTTTAATTACACACAATTTAATATAATTTTTGTAGCTCTTTCCCTGTATACTTTTCTATATAAAAATAGTTTAAATGCATTTAAAATTATTTACAAAAAAATTAACACACTTATCACATTTCATTGCAACAAAATACCCAACTGACAAAAACACATGGCCATCGTTACAGGTGAAGACTAAAATATGTTTTATATTTTTTATTTAGCTTTAATTTTTTTTTCTTTCATTAAAGAATAAATAAATACGAAAAAAAAACAAAAGTACGAAACCGAAGCCAATTGTATTTTAAAAAAGTAAACCAAAAAAATCACTTAGCTAATGCAACTTCGAACGCAGCATGGCATAAAGCATAATAACAACAAACTTTGTTTAGAGTTTGTTTAGAGCAAGCAGTCATAAAATACCTGCACGTAGTTGATAGAAAAAAAAATTTTACGGTCATAAATACATATAAAAATAAAAGAATCTAATGTTACCAATATGACCTCGTTTCCGGATTGTCTGGCACAAGTCTCTGACGATGTTGAAGATGATAAAAGAGACCAAGAAGCTTCAGTAGTAAAATATAAATATATAAGAAATATTTATTTGTAAAAAAAAATTGATAAAAGTATTTAGAATCTGAAGTAGCAAGAGCATATAGATATGCATAATGCAGAGATGGAAAGGTGGTATACTTTTAGATTTCGCTTCTGAGAAAATTCAAAAACTTTTCAAATCAGTTTAAGTTCAAAAAGCAGGCAATCAGATTGCACCATGAACATTTTATTTAATTTTCAGAAATATATATTTTAGGTTTAAGTCAGTACCAAAAATTTACTACACTTGATCGTTATATCGACCAAAGTATGTAAAATTATTTTTTTATATAAGACCATTTTTAATCGAGTGGGAAGCAATTAAGTGTTAAATCGATATATTTTGTGATTAATTAAGGTGCAAACCTAAATCAATTTAAAATTTCTTTATCAACCATTTGAAATATGTAAGGTAAAAATTAAAAAAAAAAATATATAATTTTTCATACTCCCAGTAAAAACTTGGTAATGACATGTAGTTACGGATGTAGTTACTTTGTAATGACAACAACATACTGTCTGCATTATATTAGCTAATTGTTTATAACCCGAATGTAAATAATTATTTATGATTAGATTTTTTAAAATATTAAATTTTATTGATTTTTATAATGCAGTTACCTATTCATATATTTATATAGTTTATTTTTATTACATTTATTTTATCCTTATTTATAACCTAAAATGTAACTAGTTCCTATTGTTATTACTAATTATGACCTCAATAATGCTTTAAAATCAATGCGCTTGAAAGTAATTAGTTATTGTAATGACATCTAAGTAATGTATAGGGTAATTAGTTGCCTCTAATATCCTCACCGTATTAAAATAATGAGTTATTCAGCTATTGTGTAAGTAGTGAAGAGCCATTATATTAGCTTCTTAACCAAAGTTTTTGCTGAGCTAATTTGAGAGTGCTGACTTTGAACCTACCCCATATACTCAAAGTAGTCAACTTTGGCACCCTATAGCTTATCTCGCGTTATCACAGGATGACTTTAAAATGATTTTTCTGAAAGCTTAGATCCTCCCTTATCACCTTTCATACATTTAATTCGATCCAACTAATAGTTTAGGAGATACGGATTTATTACCAAAAATTTGCGCTCCCGTCAGTCTGTACTTTTTTAATAAAATTTGATTTTTTTTATCCAAAATTTTCTTTATGTTGACGATGTTAAATTACTCGGTTCATCGGTTTATAAATAACTGAGATCTAGTGTTTATAAACCGATTAACCGGTTAACCGAAAACCCGGTTTTTTCTTCAAATTTCGGTTATTTGCGAACCAGTTAATTTGAAATTTTAAATTTCGATTAACCGGTTTATCCGGTTTTTTTGTGTCGGTTAACCGGTTTTAAAAATTTGATAAAAATATCGCTAAAATTCCTCCTTTTGTTACTTTTTTCTGAATTTAAAATTTAAGAAAATATTTTCAAACTACTAAAAATTCTTGCTGTTTGAATTAACAAGTAGTCAAGTAATAATATTTACTTGTTTGAAGTAAAATATATTTTAAAACTGTATGTATAATAAAATCAGATAGATAATTAAGCATTCTATTTACAAAAACTTAAATTTCATGCGAATGAAATTTTCCAAAAGAAGAAAATAACATTACACCTACTAAAGTATAGCTTAAGAGAAAAATAAGATTTTATATAAGATAATAGGAAAAAAATAAAGACTTCAAACGTAAAAGTACAGAATGATTAATAATTCTTCTAAAAATTAAAAACAAATCCGTTTTTATCAGAAAAAATGTTAATTATTTTTCCAATTTTATACAGATATTTTTATTAATTACAGTTTTTTATAAAAATTAAATAAACATTTCTTTAAGATAAAGACATCAAAAGCGGTGAATATAAATCATAATATAAAAGTCTGAAGCTTTCTTTTTGTTGTTAAATTTTTTTTCAATAATTTTATTTTATTCTTAACTTAGAAAAATTGAAAAAAAGCTAATATTAAAAATACTTTATAGAAGAATTTTAGATCGTTATAAAGCTTCAAAAGCTGTGCTAAAATATGCAAAAAAAAAAAAAAAATGTTTTTATAAATGATAAAAAAAAAAAGTTCGAAAAATATTCATCATTTACAAAAAAAATTAGTGTTTTTATAAATTATAGTCAAACTAGTCTAAAGGCTGAAAAAAGTTTTATAAACGTTAGATGTAAATCTGTCGCTATTTATAAAGAACAGTGTTTATTATTTGGTGCCTTGTTAAACCAATAAGTTGAAAAACACTTTTTTAACCAAAAATATTTTTATTATCTTCAAATTAGAGCAATTATTAAAATGTCGGTTAACCGGTTTAACCGGTTTTTAAGTAGACGGTTAACCGAGAAACCGGTTTTTTAATTTTAGCCAATTTTCGGTTAACCGTCAAACCGGTTTTTTGAAAAGTCGGTTTTTTATAAACACTACTGAGATCCCTATTATAAATAAAGTTATAGACAAAATATACCTAAAAATGTTGAAAAAAAAACTAGGTTAAAATAAATATAGAAGAAATTTATAAATATGTGCATTATCCCTATGGTGCATACCCGGGTACCATTTTTAACTTTAAAGTGCTCGTATATTAATAATGATGATATAGCCAAGAAACAGATCGTTGTGACAAGGTGTTTATGCAGTATAAAAACATGACAAGCAATATAGCCAAATTATAAGAAATGGCTTTGTTAGGATTTGAAGGGGAACTAGTTTCAGAAGTAAGCATTTTTAAAATTTCTTGGTTATTTAGGAACTTCAGAAATAAATTTTTGGCATTATCACTATTTATATCTACACCACCATAGGTGGTTAGGGTATTATGATGTTTATAACGCACAGAAAGAATTATCGGACCCCACCTTAATGTATACTGTTCGACTCGAAACTACTTTTTGAGTCTGAGATTTAACGATGTCCGTCCGTCTGGCTGTCTGTCCATGTAAATCTTATAAACAAGGTACAGTTCGCAATTTTAAAGATATCTTGATGAAATTTGACACAAATAATTATTTTGACACAAGGACGAAGCCTGTTGAAATTGGTTATGATCGGACCAAGATTGACCATAGCTCTCATATAAATTCCTCTTCCGAAAATCACTTTAACGTAAATAAATCCCATACAAATGTCAGTATCATCTATCACCGCTATTGGTGAACGCTAATTAATGCTGTGTAATAGAATAATCTATATTGGGCTTTCAAGGTCATATACAAATGCAAATAAAAAACTATTATTTCATTATTTTATCCGTCGTTTCGCTTTTATTTTCCAGCATCTTCAGGGATAAGTTTATTAGAATCTGCCAACGATATAAGAATATAAACACAAAAAAGTAGTAGTTATAACATCAATGTGATAACTTAGATTTACTTATTAACTTACAGAAAGTCTTTTTAATTTTTACATTTTAATTAGTTTTTACACCATGACATAAAACACAAATTATCTTAAATAAATGCAAAATTAATTTTAAATATCACAGTAAATTAAACTTAAGTCTTATTATCACAGTTGGAGAAAAACTTTTAATTAAAATATTGCAACCATATAATTAGCATTGATGTTGTCCTTGTCTTCTTTCCTATTTATTGCACCTGTTGTTCCTTGCTGAATTCGTAAGCTTTCGAGGGTATATCTTTTGTTCTCCTTTATTCCTTATCTAAAATTCTGACATTAATAAGATCACCATTGTGTTGTTTCTCTATACAATGTTGTGCTAATGCAGTTGTCTGTTTTCTTTTCCTTATATCTGCTCCGCGTTCCGACATTCCTGTATCTAAGCTTCCTTTTGTTGTTCCTACATTAACTTGTCCACAGTGTTCCTAATTGTTGCCTTTACATGTTATTTCGTAAACAACATTACCTTGTCATATTTGTCTATTTCGGTCTTCGTTCCTTTTTTGTAACCACATTTTTGCGATTTTTTTTTTTAATATTTTTTTATATTATTACCCATTTCGAAACAAAACTCAAAACTTTTTTTTGTTAGAAAATGATCTAAAACCGTAACTAATAACTTAAAAATTTTTATTTATATTTATTTATTTATTTATTTATTTTATATATAAAATATTTATGTATATAATAAAATAATTCTGTTAAAAAATAAATTTGTTCGAACGTACTAATTATTTTTCAGTACTGCATATTTCAAAATTATTAAAAGAGTATGGTGAGAGTGTATATACGATTCGGTACAGACGAATATAGTACCTTTTTATAAAAATGCAAACAAAAAATAAAGTATGTATAATACATGTAAAGGTCGTTGGCACTACATAACTTAAGAAAAACCAACCAAAAACTAGAACGTAGCACTAGTTACAATTTTTGAATGTTATGTCAAGAACCTATGAACTGATGAACATAGAAATATATATATAAATTTTTATTCAAAATAAATTTTAAAAAAAATGTTGGTGAAATTTCATTTAGTTTTTTAAGAATTTTCATAATTTTTTGTTTACTTTTAATAACAAGCCAGAATATTGTTCTACTTAACCCTGTTGAAAATTTTAAAAAATATTTAATTTCCCATCTCTGCTTTACATTAACTTTTTACCACATGCATGGATTTTTCATTAGAAACTCTTCTTTCATGACTTCTTAAAAACACACAATCAATTCTTTTTTTTTAATTTTTTATTTTCATACTTCTGTTTGTTGTTGCTATTTTCTAACAATCTTTTTTTTCATCTGACTCCAATATAAGTTCTTAACTACATTCAACTACGAAGACGTTTACTTAGTTTTCCTAGAACGTGGTTATGATTACTTATGTTTGGTTTGGCAACTAACCAAACAAACCAAAAAAATTTATGTCATTAATCTAAATGTGTGACTAGAATGTCGGTCACACTATATTGTAAATTAAAAAAAAATCTTAAAAAACATTAAATGGGTAAATGGAAAAAAGTGAAGAGAAAAATGGAGCATTAACTGGGCCTTTGTCTGTTACAGCAATTATCAAACAAGTTTAAAACTTTCTTTACAACATATATAAGTAAAAAAACAAATAATTAAAAACTATGAAAACAAATAATAACATATAACAAAAAAAAAAAAAAAAAATAACAATTATTTAACGAAATTAATTGTTTTGGCAGCTTAAGTTGTGCCAACAAAAGAAGGGCTTAGCTAAAACAAAAAATTGCTCAAACATGAATGGTTCGAAGGACCATAAATTTATAGGTATATAAAAATTATGACTAAAAAAAAATAAATATTGCGTAAACTAGTAAAATTATACTCAGATTACACAGGTCAACACTAAAAATTTATATTGGAAATCATGTTCAAGATATTGTAGGTATAGTCATCCCAATCACCTCATTTTTTTAACTCATTGAGGTCCAAAGAAAATATGCTTCCCTGAGGAGTTTTAGGTTATAAAATTCTAGGTAATAGGAATAAGTCTCTCACGCTTTTCAAAAATGTAGTTATAGTTATGTCTCTAACTTGTCACACATAGCCCCTAGAAGTCTTTAAAGATGTATAAATTAAGAATTTCACCATTAACCTTCAAAAAAAAACATTTAAAAATGAGGCGTAAGGAGTGGGTGTAGAGGGTAAATTTTTTATTTGATATAACAAACAAATGACCGTAGATCTCAAAAATGGTAAAAAAAATGAAAATTTCCCCTCTACACCCACTCCTTGCCTCTAATTTTTCCATGGTTTTATGAGGGTTACTTGAGAAATTATTAATTTTTACATCTTTAAAAACTTCTACGGGCTATATGTGACAAGTTAAAGACTTGATTAGTTCTACATTTTTGTAGTTCCATGTCTTGGCTATAAAACATGAGGACTAAATTCCTCTACCTATTACCTAGAAAATTTAACCTCACTGGGTTAAAAATGTGACTTGGTAGAAAATGTTCACTTTACTTTCTATACTATATTAACTATATTCTCTCTTAAATATAAATCTCATTTCATATATTCTTTTATTTATATTGTTATCTCTAGGTTTATATACATATGTATTGTTTTTGTCTTATATTGCTAATTAATTAGTATATTACGTCTAAATATATAAGTAATTTTTTTTAATTAACTTTAAGTTTGTATAGTTATTGTTTAGCGTATACATGTATGCATAATAGTAGTAAACGTATCTATATTGTTCCATATGATCAGTCATTCATTGAATCAATCAGTCCACCAGTCATTCAATATCCAACGTGTTCGTCCAATTAGTAAGTTTGTCTAAAAAAAAAAATCAGTAGAAAAAGGTTTCCTTTTTTAATTAATGTAATTTTATATTACTTTTTTTCTTTTCTTCTTCCCCTTTCTTTTGTTATCATGTGTCTTTTGGGGTATGAAATTTCTTCTACTTTCATTGATATTCGAAAAAAAAAAAAAAAAAAAAAAAAAACAAATTAATTTGTTTAGCTGTTGAGGAACCCTTTTAAATTTCGTAAACGAATATTAAGTGCAAATGATGCTATATTATGGGAAAATATGGTAAGTTTTAAATTAGAATTAAAAAATATACGATTTTGCAAATAATTCTAAAAAATATTATATTAATACATACATATTCTATAAATTTAAAGTTTAAAAATCTATTAATTATACAATGTTACAGAGAAAAATTACTCGAGAAATGACGTACTTTATATTTCTAAAATTGTTAAGGTTTCTGTATAAATTTATTCCTAATTATAATACTTTTTCATGATTTTTGTATCCTTTTGGGAAATAGAAGAATCAGGCTTTTTAATCTTATGCATTTGTTGTATAAGATTTATACCCCCCATCTTTTTGATGGTGGGTATAAAAAAATGCCAAATTTTTTCGAGTTTAATTACAATTTATAATAATTTCACTATGCAACAGTATTTTTGGAGGCGGAATCATTCCGATTGCAATTGATAGCTCTTGATATGTGTAATGAACCCTCCAAAGGATTTTTCGCTGGTAGGCAAAATTTTTGTTTTATGACCACTTAAACTTTTCTATTTTTGCACTAAAGTAGTTTCAGATAAATAGAAAAAAATAATAAAAATATAGTTCGAAACGAAAATATTTTTACATAAATGTTTAGAGCACTTAAATGGCAATATTTAATTCGAACTTTCTATTAATTTATCTCTAATAATAAGGGGTCATTTCTAGTCCTTTTAAACAAAATTAAACAAAAGTCCGTTAAAACTTGAGTTTAATGGGTTAAAATATTCTACAGAAATTTTCTACGTTGAATCGTTTCTCCTCTAGGAAAGTACATATCGCAATTTTAAAGATATCTTGTTGAACGTGTATCTCCAAACCAATATAAAACCTAAATGTTCTAAAATTCTGGGATACCTGTTAGAAGTGGGATAGTTCTATTTCTATCATTTCAAAAATGTAAATGTAACGTAGTAACCTAATCCAATTTAGTCGCTCTACGTTTTTACGTGACAGCTGTAGGAACAGTGTTGACAGCTTTTTATTACAATATACCAAAACTGCGTAAAAAATAGCTGTAAAAAGTTGATCAATTGAACAAATTATTTTGCTGTTTTCTTCACTAAAAAAATATTTAAAATAATTTAAATAAACCGTAGTGTAGAATCACTAATTTAAAACTAAACATTTTTGTCATAAAAGCACAAATTTCGTTTTGTAAACAAATCGCTAAAATACAAACCAATAAATCTAGCGATTTTCAAACTGATTGAAACTTACTGGAAATTTGTGTAAATGACATCATTTTATGTGTACAAAACAACAACAAAGTACTGGCTACATTTACGTTTTTGAGTAACCATTCACTTACGTTCCGTTTACATTTACGTTTTTACATTTACAGTAGAGTAACAGAGCCTTAAGGTATATCTTTGTTAACTACCATCCAATGCATAACAAATTTACTTCAAATGAGAAGATATGTTGTTATAAAATAGTTTTTTCCGACTTAATTTTATTTACTACATTTTTATTAGCAATTGCTAAACAAAAATTTTGTTTGCGCTTAAAAACATTCAAAGTTAATAAATTTTATCAAGAATTTGCAAAATTTCTATTAAGTTTTAAGATGGTTTAAAAAAATTAAAATTAAAACTATTAAAATATTACTAAATATGCTGCTAAGCTCAAAATATGCAAAAATATTCTATAAAAATTCGATGCCAAAATTCTTAAACTCTTTTGAAATTAATAAATAACTAACAGTTTTGTTCATTTGAAGCCCAAGTAAAATAGGATTTTTGCATATTTTTGTTACACTACTCTTATTTTTGAATTGATTAAATAGTGACCTAATAGAGAAAAGTTATGACACATTGTGCGAGAAAATGTCTTATGAGATCATCAAATATTAATATATTATAGCGTTTATACACACCTCTTAATCGCATTTAAAAATATTGCGATATGAAAATTTTGTCTTATACGCGATGAGTTAGTATTTTATTTGCAAGTTACTAACTCACGAAAACTAATCGTGATTAGTGAAATTAATTGCAAATAAAAGGCGTTGCCACTACCTTTAAGTTCAAGGAATTATCTTTGACAATAGTTGATTTTTCCCATCTGTCACAACAAAAAGAAAAATATATACTTATATTTATTTATGCAGTTAACGGTGAGTTAATTATTCGTAAGTTATTTTTATTTGCAATAATCGTGCGTATAAACGAAGTATATATTACTGCTGCAAAACTAAACACATTTGTGGAATGTATATTTTGAGAAATAGAATCTGAAAACTTAATGCTATAGCTACTAAAGCAGTCAAATATAAACTATTTTATCAAGAGGCGCAAAAATAACGAAAGACATAAAAAACGGATTATTTTTAAGTCAAATAACTTTACTTGCTTAACTTCTTATTTCTCATATTCTAATACGTAAATCTAAAGACAATTTACAAAATTCTTTTGAATTTTTATGGGAAAATAATATAAAAATTACAAAATTTTAAATTCATAGTAATAATATTGAGCAATTACATAACAAGTTTTTGGCGGCATTTATTACTGGCCATAATTTATTAAAAAAAATCTTTTTGGTAATACTAGTATTGCGTATATTCTAGTGTATCTAATAAGTTTTATTTATGTTCTAAGGCAATAAAATTAACTTAATACTACAACAAATGTTGTTTAGTATTTGAAACCATAAAAAAAACGTTATAAAACACTAAATAAAAGTTAAATTTTATTTATTACAAAATATTTTTTATACAAAACATTTTCTTTAGTTTTGTGGGTCAACAAAAATGTTCTTTATTTTTTTGCTTAAAACTTGCTCCAGTTTTTCTTTTTTTCTAAACTTTTTGTTTTTAATTGCTGTTAAGCTGTCATTTGAGTCCAAGAAAAAAAATATGGCAACTTGTTTTAAATAAAATACGCTTGACTTTGTTGAAACTAGTTTTAGAATGTTAATATGAGGTATTCTTTTATATTGGTGGCATAATAAATAATTTGTATTTAATTCTCAGCTGTTTTTAAGGTATTAAGTAATTAATCTCATGTTTTAAATGTAATTAATACCAGTTTTAGTTTTTTTTGCGTATATTTTTTAAAAAACGTTTCTGCGGTCATAAAATATCTAATGTATAAAGTTCTTGGTTAAACTATTTTAAGCTGATTTAAATAAAATTAAATTATAATTTAAATATGTATATATGTATAAATAGTTTTTTCTGCTTTATAATAAATGAGTTTAAAACCGTTAATATGCCGCCAAGACGCTTACTTTGAGAATTATAATACCTTTGTTATATATGGGTGATGCAAATTTTAAATTGCGTTAGAAATAAAACAAAGTAGTTTAATTTTATGTTTTTAATGTATTAAGCAATAAAGAAAATATGCATATTACTGTTTATAGCAATAAAAAATACAACATAGTAAACAGTAACCTACAATTTTTTTTCGAAAGAGTTTTAATAGCGGTATAAATAATATGCTTAATATATTAATAAATATTCAAGTAAAATAGTTTGGTTCATATGAGTGTTTCTTAAATTAATGTACATAGAAAAAAATTATTATCGTACATTTTTCAATTAACACAGTTGTTTCATTTTGCATCTAAATTTAATAAATATATTCAAGTTAATATAAAATAAAAATAAAATTTAAGTACAATTTTTAATTCATTCAATCATCTACTACAACCAGCAGGAGGAGGTAAGAGGAAACCCAAACCTACCGACTGCGTTAAACCAGCTGCCAAACAGGGAAGCAAATTAAAAGGCAGCGAGGTGCCTCTGTGCTTCTACCCATGCACCTTAAAAGCTGCTCAGGCCCGTGCCGGCACTAGACCGGCAAAACCCCCTGCTTCGAGGACTGCCGGTCGAAAACAAACTTGGGCGGCAGCAACCCCAGTGCCTAATGTGGCACTGGAGCTGCGAACAAGTCTTCTGGCTCTCCAACGTTACCTCCCCCAGCCAGAAAAGAAAATGCGAACCAGCTTTCAGTTTTCGGAACTGAGCCTCCAGCAAAAAATAGTCCCAAAGGCACATCAGACCCGCCAGGAGGGCCACCGAACGTTTTCTGGATCGGTTGGATAAAAGGCCCGCCGTGTCCCTTACAGCAGAGGAACTTGTTTCTTTAAATTGAGCAAAATCATTATTGGCCGAGTTGCAACGAAACCCCGTTCCCACGTCGAAAGACCGGCCTAAACGGCAACGTTTTAAGGAGGAGGCACAGCCGCAAAGCCAACAGTCTGATAGAGGATAAAGCCATGCGACCGTTTTAGGGCTACTTGACGACATTCCTTGCAATATTGACTTTTGCACTCCTATACCTTTCCTTGACAGATGCAAAGAGCCGGCTCAGTGGAGGTTTACACTTATGGGGGGTGTTTCCCGCATATAAAAAAAGTATTTCCTTCCAACTGACGGATTACTGCAGTATTCTTCAAGGAGAGATTTCGACCATAAAAAGAGCTGTAAATTGGTTGATGTCAAGCTGCAATTAAATCGCTTTCGGGTGTCTTTTCGACATCAAGGCGGGTACATGAATGCAAGATATCTCTAAACGAGATGACGAGACATTCAAACCTAGAGCTAGTCTGGGTTAAGGGTCATTCAAAGACCCCGGGAAATTACACTGCGGACGAACTGGCTAGAACTGGTTCTCTTCATCGACATGAAGATGTGGATCAATTTCGGAGTACCGCTTTCCTCCTGCAGATCAACAATACTGCGGAATTTATCAAGGATTGAACAGGATAGATGGTCGAACCTGTCCACATGTTCAATAGAGTGTCCCGTAGACAAAAATTTTGTAGGAAGACCCCTCAAAAGATGCGTAAAAATTAGCATAATATGGGAAAAATATTAAAAAAGATTTTAAAACTGATCTTCAATTCCCTACCAGCGATTAAATCTCACGGGTCTAGAACATTTCATCCAAAAATAGTATTGAGTTTTGTATTGAAATAGGTATCGAAAAAATCGTAATTTTTAGCCAATTATAAAAAAAAAATAGTTTAAAAAATGTTCGCAAAAATGTTGGTCCATAAACCGTCATTTTAGTACATCATGCAAAAAAATTTTTTGATATTTTTCTTAAAAAATGAATAAGAATATTATAATTTTGTTCCCTTTAAGTCTTAAATATTAAAAATTTGCATTGTAGTAAATACTGTAGATAATATATAATTTTTAAAATTTTTCCAACAAATTTTTCATCAAAATGCATTAAAAAGTCTTCTAGCGAAAAAATTTTTAAAATATTTTTTCCATAACCAGCAGAAAATTACGAATTTTTTGATACCCATTTCTATTAAAAAATCTAAACTTTTTTTTTACCAAAAGGTATGGGACCCATGATTTTTCAATCGCTGGTAGGAAACTGAAGATCAATTTTAAAAATATTTTTAATAATTTTTTCTTATTAAGCAATTTTTTACGCATAGTTTGAGTGGTCTTACTACATCGAAATCTCGAAAAAGGCTTTCCTCGTTACACTCTAATGTTCAACCTTGAGGCAAATATGGCCCCATTAACGACTTCAGTAGGAGTTGCTATGATGAGGAAGAGGAAGAGACAATGGGGTACTTTCTAAGCCACTGTCCAACTCTCACTGAAATAAGGACTGCTAAATTTGGTAGTCCACTTGTACATGTATTGTCGGATCTCTCAGATATTGACATCAGAGTGATCAATTCCTTCATATATGCGTCAGGTTGGTTCGACTCAAACTTAGTTTCGGACATATGAGATAATATCACATGATCCCTTAGGGTATCACAACGGGACCAAACCACGTGAGCTGTCTTGTACTGTTCTGACAGCTGCCCACTTAACCTAACTTAATCATTTAATTGATTGATTTTATAAATTTTTTAATTGGAAATATTTTTCTGTTTTCAATTTTTTACAGTTTTTAGTAACTGATATAATCATTTTGGTTAGAGGTGCAAATTTAAACAAGTTTTTAATTGAATGAATAATTTTATAATGTATTTGTTGATTGATAACTTTTTTCTGTGTATTTTTTTATGCTTTTAATTGTAATCATTTCCTTATTATAAGTTTAATTTTGATTTAGAATATTAATATTTTAACTTTCCAAAGCCACAACTTATGAAGTTAATTATATCTCAAATTAAGCCATAAATTTGCCATATTTTGGAATTAATCTTTTTTAAATGCCAACATATTCTCACAGACCAATTATTTAAACTAAATTATTACTATTATTTTATTACAATCGTTTTCCTATTTTACCTTAAGGAACTACAAATAATAAGAAAACCATTATCTCTGCCACACCATCTAAACATGTCGGCAGCAATTGAAATAAATTCAAAATTTATTTTTCTGCAAATAATTTAAATTAGTAGCCCACAGGACACATTTAAATTCAACAAAGCTGTGGCTGTGTTTAGTTTGTAATCGCTTTTTTATAACAATCATTACTTTAAAAATACACTCCTCTCTCAAAAAAAAAAAAAAAAAGTTATACAAATTTGTTTTAAAATTTTTACGCAATTGAATTAAAATTAAATTTTTTTTTAAAAGAAACAGCCTCCATGCCACAATAAATCAATGTGTGGTTGAGATTCGAAAAGATGGAAAATAAAATAAATAAAATTTTGAATGAAAATGAAACAAAACCAATATAGTATTACAACATTGTTGTGTTAAATTTTACAGATTGAAAAGAAATATGTATTTGATTCGATTGCAATTGCTTTACAAGTATTCACATATTTGGTGTAAGTAAGATGAGGGAAGTATACCAAGTGATACATGATTGATTGGCATGTAATGGGGCTTTGAAATGAAACACGTTATATGTATCTGGTTAATTCTTTGATTCAATAAAACAAAATAAATTTAGTTGATCAAGTGAAAGAGTAACTCATCGGCTTCTCCGCTTAAAAAATCTCTTCGTGTTAGCTAAAGCCGATATTAGGTGACGATTTATTCACTTGATTATTATAAGTAATCCTTCCATCTGTATATTAAATATAATTCCTAAAAGGCTTATATAATTTGAAACTCAAAAGTAGATAAGATAAAATATCGCTGCATATTTGTTTGCAATTCTGTCCATTTGTCTATTAAATCGATTTCGAGAAGCCCTTTCAAAACCTTAGGAACATGTGAGATATACCGATATAATATATGTATTATCAATAAACCTGCTTACCATAATGGCTTCATTAGTAGCAGAGTTATAAGTCCTTAAGATATTTTGAAGCTCCCAAATATCTTAAGGACTTTGTTATTTCATAGATATGTTTAGTATACTATATAGACTAAAAACTCCTTAAAACCCCCCAACTTTGTACACCAAGAATTATATAGTATAAATAAAAACCTGCTATTAGTAACTTAAGGAATTTAAAAATTTTGTAAGATTTATTAAAAAAAAAATTGTTGTTTGTTGGCATACTTTCCTCAGAAATTGAACACATATTTTTTATTTACTATGTTTGTGAAGACTTGCAATTGAGATTTTTGTTTCGTTTGGTTCAAAAAAAGAAACATTAAAGAAAAACACATGTAATCGTATAATGTATGTTTAATGTGTCTTATACACCTTTTAAGTGATCGAGTACAAAACCAATTGTATGTTTAAGAAAATTAGGGCAGTATTTAAGAGGTGAGATAATTTTTTTTATAACATTTAAACGAAGTAATTAAATAAGCAATATTTTTAAATTTAGTCCAAATTTTTTAAGGCTTTGTATTTGTGGCAATTGCACAAATGGACCGGTTGAGTACTAATTGACACCAAACTCATCACCAGAGTTCCAGTTGACATCACTACATTCACTATATATTAGTTAAGAGTCAATTTGTAACAGTCACGTTAAGTGTGCAATGAACAACTCGCGTGAAATAACAATCTGTGGCTGATTGGTTAGAGTTGAAGACTATAAAAGAAACGTGGGTTCGATTAGGTGTGGCGCCATCGACATTAACGAAAAAGTATAAAATAAAAATAAATAGAATTTAATAAAAATAAAAAAGTATTAAAAAAGTTTAAAAAGTAAAAATTGTTCTTCAAATTTTTATTATATTAATCGACTCTGAACATGTCCTCTTGGACCAGTCCTGTGACCTGTCCCAAGGGGCTAATTAGCCACCTCCAGTGACAGGTTCCTCCAATATAAAGTCCGGAATTGGAAACGGTCGCTAGCCCTGAGAACGTGTCACGTGACTAGTTTTCAATCGGTTCTCTTTCCTCTAGGGATGTTTTTCTGCATTCAATATCTATTCAATGTTCAATTTTCATGCAGCTTCTGCGAAGCCCATGAGATAAGTGAATAAAAACTTCAACTTAAATACTACCTAAGGACTGCGCACGAAAAAATCCGTGCATGCTCTTGGGCTAATAACTGTTGATGTGATGAAAAATTAATAATTCTGTTAACTGGTCTGTTTTTGCCATTTGCGAAATTGGTTTTTCTTAAAATGGAAATTTAGCAAAAAACACATAATTCAAATTTTTCATTAAATCTTACATTGGTCATATAAAATAATTGCAAGGAAGGCTGTTGTGCCGCAAAATACAGTTTCTTGGTTCATAATATTATACAAAGAAGTCATGATCACTGAATGGTAATCTGGTAATGGAAGACAAATAGTGTCTTCAGGCTGTAGGACTCAGACAAAATAGAAAGGATTTTGAGAGAAAATCACATCATCTCTAGAAGAAAGGTGTCAGTAATTTTATTTCTGTATAATAGACGATGAAACTTTCGTATAGGGTGACTTTTTTCAACTTCCTAGCAAGAAATTCTATGTCGCAGATGCTAGAGGGATTTTGGCAGAAAAATTTCGTGTATCAAAGAAATCAAAATTCCCAAGAAAGTTTTTGATTTGGGAAGTTTTTGGAAGGAAGCACTTCATTCTTAAAAAATTGTTGCATTACCACAGAATTATACGTGAATGATTGCCTTTGAAAAATATTTCTTCCTTTCTTAAGAAAATACAGTGTATTCGCTGTTTTCTGCCCTGTTCCCGCTTTTTCTCATTACAACAACAAAACAATAGAGTTGTAACAAAAAAATTGTAAGAGTTTGTACCGAAAAAGGCAAATCCATCAAATTGTCCGAAACTCATTGCAATTGAAAGATATTGGACTCTAGTAAAAAATAATTTAAAAGCTCAGCATAAAATGAAACGGAGTTTAAAAATAAGTGGACTTACTCAAGAAAAAAAAGCGACCGAAACACAATAAAACCTTTAATTAGAATAATTCTGGAAAATATTACATATTTCCTTAAAAACAACAGGAAATAATTTATTATTACAATGTTATGAAAATTAACAAATTTCTAAACCTTACAACTTTAAGCGTTATGTATCAAAGTTTCGATTTCAGCCAGCTCTGATTAATTATAAGCATTGAATTTTAATTTGTTTCATTTTTATAATTCTCTACAAATATGTCGGGAGTATAAAAAAAATATCATTTAAGAAACAATTTTAAAAAAAGCATCAGGGCATCTTTTCAATAACATGATCATGATGATCATTTTTCTCTATTCGAACCATAAGGTTTCAGAAAAGGATTACTACAGAAATAATTATCTTTTTATAACTGTTCGGCAATGCAGTAATTAATGCTCAAGTACTTTGATGACCATTCTTTTAATTTGAATTTTATATAACTCATACTAACAGTTCGTCCATTTAAGAAATATTTTATTAATTTTATTTTTGACTGATTTTATCCTACACCACCCCACCTATGGTATTATGCGTTTGTGCACTGATGTTTGTAATAAACAGAAAAACTCATTAGACCTTCACTTTAAAGTATACCGTTCGACTCAGAATCACTTTCTGAGTCGATTTAATGATGTCCATCCGTCCGTCTGGCTGGTTGTCTATCAATGTAAACCTTGTGAACAAAGTACAGGTAGCAGTTTTGAAGATATCTTGATGAAATTTGGTACAAATAGTTATTTTGAAGGACGAAGCCTATTGAAATTGGTGTGATCGGTCCATTATTTTACATAGCCCCCATACAAATGTCCTCCAGGAATAGGTGTTTAATGGTCATAAATGCCTTGCACATAGCAATATTTTAATAAAACTCGGTGCAAAGAAGTTTTGTGTAAGTGTTTATGAAGATCGGTCCACAATTAACCATATAAAGGCTACGTTACTCTACCGTTAATGTAAATGTAGCGAATCGGCTGCCACGTTTTGCTTATGAGATTTATGTGTGTATGTGTACTTAAAAACGTAAATGTAACATAGTAACCTAATAAAATTGGGCCGCTCTACGTTTTTACGTGACAGTTGTACAGCTTTTTATTTTAATATACTGAATCTGCGTAAAAAAATCGTAGTAAAAAGTTTATCAATTGAAAAATTTGTTTTGCTGTTTTTCCTGTTAAAAAGAAATTGTTAAATAATTTAAATAAATCGTAGAGCTGTATCAGTAGTTTAAAATTAAAAATCTTTGTAAAAAAAAAAACAGAAATTTCATTTTGTATACAAATCGCTAAAATACAAACCAATAAATCTAGCGATTTTCAAATTGAACGAGATTTACTTTAAATATGTGTAATTGATAACACTGATGTTGATGTGTACAAAACAACAACAAAGTACTTGCTACATTTACGTTTTTTGAGTAAAGCCTGGACCTGTGCAGCCCATAGATTTTGTTGTGTGTATTGTAATTATAACAGTTATAGAATTTTTATGTTCATGTTCCAGCAGTTTATTTGGTGACGATTAATCCGCTTTTAGACAGTAAGATTCATTGGTGTATAGTCACCTGCCGCTTTCCATTAGTCACTATTGAGCGTATTAGCAATTGGCACTTTACTGACTCTAAGGTAAGCGGGAAGAAGACGAAAAGAAGAATAAAAAATTTTTAACTGCCTCATTGTAACCAGTAAAGTGGTTGTGTGCCCCCAAAAGTTACACTTTGTAGCCGTTAAAGTAACTGTGTATGTAAAAAAGGGCCAGCCATAATTTTCTTAAGATTCCATTATATTATAAAAAAAAAACAATTTTCTTAAAAAAGGATCATTTAAAACAAAAATTTATTGTTTTGAAAATATGTAAAATTTTTCAAAAATGTTTTAACGATGAAGAGTGTCTCAGGTCATCTTTTCTTATTTTATTTTTGTTGGAAAATAATTTATAATTTAATTTCTTTTAATACTCTAGTAATTTGCTTAGTTATGTTATTTAGTAGACATAATTTTTTGCATTTTTGCTTATACCGGTGAAGAATTAATTAAGTTCTCCAATTCCAAATTTTGAACTAGATGCGAATCTTATTAACATTATCCAACAAAGAAACAAAAAATTAACATACAAGTAGCAACAGATGTCTGAGCCACTTCTTAAAAGCATTGTGTGCTGAAATTGATATGGACTTATGAAATTTATAAAATTAAATTAATAAAATACTTTAAAAAAATGTTTATTTTTATATGAAAAATAATTTATTACAAAAATATTTCTCCCCTAATGTTTGCATGTGAAGTTAAAATCTGAGGTGTGTAGTGTAGTGTATTTAAATGGTTGTAATAAAAACACTTTGTTAAAATTATTCATCTATATTAGCCAAATTACAAAATGAAGAAAAACACTTGCATTAACAGTAGGAAGTAAAACAAATGCATAATAAAATAGTCTGAAAAATAAAAGATGTGACGGTAAGATTTTATATTCAAATTACATTGATTTATTATTGAATACATTGATTTATTTTGATAACATTTAAAAATGGGGAGCAATAGAACAAACCTATTTCTAGTTACTACAAATCAAATGGCAAATAAATATTTCTAAAGTCGTTTAAATAGTTTTATATTTTAACAATAATATCGATATCGAATAATACAAATGTATAACCAAAAATTTGGATTTGTCATGACTATTGAATGAGCTTTGCTTAACTTGTTTCGGCTTGTAAACATTAAAACTTTGCACAGCGGCAAATTAGATATTGTAATATATTTTCATTTGAAAAAAATTAAAAAAATTATAAAATATATTGAAAAACGTATAAATTGCTTTTGTTTTGCACGATATTGTGAATGTTAGAGTATCATTAAGATACAAAGCAAGATGTTGGTATTGTTGTTGGTTCAATCTTCATTTAAAATTATATCGATGGATACATTTGTAGCCATGTTGTTGTTATTGTTCGTTACTGCAGCTGTGTTATTGTTAATGATGTTTATGTTGTTAGCAAATCATAATTTTGTTATTTTTCTGATTTTATTTATTTTGTTATGTATGTAGTACATAATTGTTGTTTTATTTAGCTTATTAAGTATTATGTTTAATGCATCCGCCGCCTACTTAATGAGCCTCTATTTTAACAGTTTTGTTTTTTTAACAAACATATTTTTAATTTATAAAAAAGAAAAAAAAAAATGATTAAATGATTTTTCAAAAAATTAATAAGTTACAAAACCATAAATAAAAAAATTTAATAATTATTTTTTTAAGCGATTAAACTGTGCAAATTTTGTCACTTTCAACAAACAAACATAAAAATATAATAATTGTTTATTATTTTATATTTATTATTTTTTTAATTTATAGTTTTCCCATAGTGCTAAAATATAGTAAAAATTTACAATTCATGCTTTTAGTTTTGAAATTCTGTTGTAAATTCAGATTGTAACAGCTTTTTTGATCGTGTTTAATTATTTGTGCAACATTTGTGTCATAAAGAAAATAATTGCTGTATCATGTTTTGGGACTTACGCTGGCTGCGTAATAAATTTTGCTTCTAGAAATAAATTTAGCTTGAAGAAAAAACTAAGTATCTCATTACTTTAAAAATAAGCAGAAAAAATCTTGCTAAATTAAAAAAATAGAACTTAATTAGTTATTAACTTTTAAGCCGTTATTTATAGAATGTTTTTTTTGAAAAATATTTAACAAAAATGGCTTATGGAGTCTAGAGCAATCAAGCGTGTTCTTCTGGCATGTCTGCTACAACTTGCTATAAATAACTCTTGCTTTTGTTTAACTTGCATAGCAGAAATATTACTTTTAAATGTCATATTTATAGCAAATTAATATTTGCATATTTAATTTTAATAATATTCGTTTTATTCCATATTAAATTTTTTTTACCAAATTACCACTAAAATGTGTTAATATGACAACATTTTAACAAAAAAAACATAACACAACTTTCACTAGTCTAATGTAAACTAAAATAAATACAAAGATAATTATGTTTTGATTATTTATGTTGCAGCAACAACAGCAGTAGCTACATTAATGCATTTTAATGCAATATGAATTTGTGGCAACTATTTACATTAGTTTTCTTTATCTTTTTTTGCGTAATACTCTACCAACATTTTGAAATTGATTTCTCTTGCCACATTACCATCTTAACATTTGTTTGATTAAAATATGGTTGTATTTTTTAAAGTTGTTGAAATTTAATAAAATTTATTGAATTTTAATTGAGTCTAAATGGCAACAAGCTGTCAACGATGCTATTAGTAGTAATATGTTGTATAGGCAATAAATTTTAATTTTAGATATGAAATGTTGTAAAAACTTTTGGAAAATAAAAGTTAAATGTTGAAATATCCTTAAAAAGAGAACACATTTTTTGGATAATAAAATTTAAACAAATAATAATTTTAAATGTAAACAAAATAATAATAAATAAAAACAAAAAAATAATCCGGAGGACCAATGCAGCGGAAGGTGGTTTAGAGAGGTGGAGTTTGTTTTGCGGCACCCTACTTATCCTCAATATTATCAGTGATCGTGATGTTGACGTCTTCTTGGTTTGATTTTAGAAGAGCGTCCTCATTACTAGTTTCATTAGTGTAAATTAACCTTATCATCAGCTGCCGTGCTCTAATTCGTCTGCACAGCGATAGTTACCTTCGGAGAGGAGTTGCCTTTGTTGTCACTTTGGTAAAGCCGTAGAAAAATCGTACTAAAGCCATAGACTTTACCCTGTTTCTTTCTTAGTGGCTCTAAAGATTTCTGGTTCAGGACAACAATTAGGCGACCCTTTAGTAGCAGAAACCTTTAAAACTCTCCAGCCATAAGTTAAAAATTTCGGATTCGGAAAATCTTCAGGATCTTTAATTTTAAAAATAAAATTTGAGGTTAAGTTAACAAAATATTTAATAATTAAAAATCGTAAAAAATTTAAACAAACACTGAATTCTGAAGCAATAAAATATTTAAATTAAAATAAAAATAATAATAATAAAACTATCAATTGTGGCTAAGGCCGTAAAAAATAAAATTCCTTAAAAATTTTCTTTAAAAAACCGTAAATTTCAAAAATAAAATTTAATTTTATGTTGAAAAAAATTTTAATAAATAAAAATCGTAAAAAATTTAAACAATCAATGACTTCTGAAGCAATACAAATTCAAATACTCTAAAAATATGAATAAAAATCCGTAAATTTCGAAAACAAAATTTGAGGTTAGGTTGAAAAAAAATTTTAATAATTAAAATTTTGCAAAAAATTTTAACAAAAAATGATTCCTGAAGCAATAAGAAATCAAACATTCTAAAAATTTTATTAAAATACCGCAAATTTCAAAAAATAAAATTTAAGGTTAGGTTGAAAAAAAATGCTTAATAATTAAAAAAAATAAATAAAAATTAAACAAGCAATGATTTCTGAAACAATAAGAAATCAAATGCTCTTAACCTTTGATTATAACCCTGTAAATTTCAAAAATAAAATAAAATGTTTAATAATTAAAATTTGAATCTGCAGGATCGAATGGCTCTGCTGGGATAACGGCGTTAGATCTACGCCTTTGGAATATCTCACTCACAGCTATCACCTGCAGCTTATGATCCGACGACACCTGTTCTATTTTATTTACAGCGAGTTTTAGTAATGAGGTCCCGGATTATCCTTAAAGATCTTCAGTAATTCTCCCAAAGGTTTTTACTTTTGTAAATCCCATCTTAGCTGACAAATTTCTACATCGTTTATACCGTGTGACCTTTAGCCACTTCACTAAGAGATCTGATGATGGTTTGGGATGTTTAGTCCTCGGTTGCTAGCTTTGATTATTAGCCTAACTGAAAGCAGTTGCTGAGGCTCTTCGAGCAGTTAATTTGAGCTTTTTGTCCGCAGTTCTCCTGCTCTGGCTGGGGAAGGTGCAAGCAAAGGGACAGAAGAATTCTTCCACTAGTCCCTTCTGCAAACTGGCAGCTTTATCTTTCCTTCCTTTGCAGCACCCGAAACATGAGTTTAACCGACGGTTTGTCGATGAGGACCTTTGCAGCTGTAGAAGTGCTTAGTTCCGATGACAGAGTCACCTCGTAACTTTTATTGGTCGTGTGGCTTTAACTTTACCACTAAGATTAAGGTTTCCACAACAGTAACTGGCAAATTAGCCGGGCACGATAATGCTACATCTCTCGGTGATTCACTACCGGCCTAATGGAAGTGTATCCCCGGAGATTATGAAACCCTTTACCAAGTGAGTGGGGCTTACTTTCTTCTCAGACATTTCTCGGATAATTAAAACCAATTTTTCACTTTCGACGACTGGGAACTTACAATGGTGGATTCAAACAAATATGCATATCTAAGAGGAGGGCCTTTTAATACAAAATGGACCAAAGATCCATCCGAAACATCCTTTCTTAATAAAGGATAAAGTGTTCGGTGGGATATGTGATAGCCACCCCTCTAATTAATAGTTTTAAAGAAAACAATATTTTAAATTTGATAACTAACCTCATACCGGCCGTTGCAAGTCCTCGCATGTAAGAATCTGCATCGCGGGTAAATGGATAGACAGGTTTTTGAGGTATTTGAACTGAATTGAACTAAATTTTTTATCGTAAAGTACCAAATTTTTAAATTATAGAAAAAAGTACAAATAAATGTGCATTATTAAGAGACCAATTTGCAGCACCAAGTGCTTGGAGCGGGTTATAGAACCTAGCGTCAATGCTGAGGTAATAGCTGTAGTTGCAGCATCGTTTTTTTATCCGATTCGAAACACCATAAACAAAATGCTTTCCCATATATTTTTTCTATTAAATCGTGATTGCAAAATCAATAATTATTTTAAATATACTTGTAATGCAATTTTGTTTCCTTCTGGGGTATACTCAGTCTGTCCAGTTTCTTCAAAGGTCTGCTTCCTTTTACTGTTACCACAGAGCTTCCTTGTGACAAGAACAACGACGAAATGGTACCTAGCTATGAGGGGAAAGAATAGTATTGACAAATTTAGTTCTCAGGTCAATTGACAAAATTAAATCCGACGAGACAAATTCTTCAGCTTTCAGTCGGCTAACTACCGGTTATCCAACTACAAGTTCCGTCCTCAAATAGAATCAACATAAAACTGTGTGAGCTACGCTAAATTCTGAATACAATCCGACGAGATAAATGCTTCGGCTCTCTGTCGGCTAACTAAGATCGTATGAGTTATTTTATGGACTAAATACAATCCGACAAGATAAATGCTTCGACTCTCTGTCGGCTAACTAAGGTCGTATGAGCTATTTTATGGACTAAATACAATCCGACGAGATAAATGCTTCGGCTCTCTGTCGGCTAACTACAAGGTTCGGCCTTCAAAATACAATCCGATGAGATAAATTCTTCAGCTCTCAATCGGTTAACTACGGTACTACTACAATCCGACTATATAAATTCTTCGGCTCTCGGTCGGCTAACTACGGGTTCGGCTACGGTTCGGAAGAAAGAACTTCGGTCGTTTCTGGTGATACTTTATTCCCTAAGATCAAAGCATAACAAGATCGGTACTTCGGTTCTTGCTCAAATGTGTTGTCCTAATCTTGACTATTTAAGTATGTTTAAATTAACATAAACTAAATGAGAATTATAAATTCTCCTATTGTATTGTAACTACTACAATAGTTACAATATGTTAATATGTTGGTAGTGTAATATGTGTACGTGTGTAGTTACATACTTTAGAATATGAAGGAAGATAAACGTGAATAAATGTGGAGTGATATAAAAACAAAGGTTCAAAAACGAACACAACCTTATAATTGTTTATATTTTTTCTCCTAGAAATTTTATTTTTCTAACTTTATTAAAAAATACACATAATTCCAACAGTAGTTTTTGCTATTTTAAAAGAAAATTGCTAACCTGGACACTCTTTATCTTTAATCTAAAGCAAATTTGGTTACCTCAGTTTGTTTTCTCAAAACTGGTTAAAAGTGTTAAACTTATTTAAAAGTTACCCTAAAATTTTCAGGTTTTTAATTTCTATATTTTTTGGCCAAACAATAATGTTACACATATAATATAATATCACCATAACATATGTATGTTGGTTTAATAATGCTAATATTTTTATTTTATTTTTTTTGGTTTATTATTTCAAAATTTGCTACTGGTGTTTTTATTTCAATTTTTGTTTTCTTTGCTATATTCCCCTTAATTCAATGGTGAATAATTTTAAAAACGTATGAAATATTTTTATATGTTTATTATTGTTGTAAACAATAAAAAAAAAAATAAATAAACTTTCTATAACTCGAATGAATGCATAAGTAAACTGGTCTAAATGACTGAATGACTGACTGATAGACAGTTAGACAAATGTCTTAAGTTTTTTGTGATTTTTTAACAATTGACAACAATTGTTGGTACTTTTTTTTCATCATATGACATTAACAATAATAACATATTATTGATGATTGGTTGTTTGATTTAATAAAAATTATTGTTGATTTTTTGTAAAGTGGGTAAAAACTCTAATAAATAGTAAGAAAATTAATTTTGTTATAGCATTTGAAACACTTGAAAATAATGGCAATTTTTTTAGAAATACAAAAGTTTGTGATTAAGTCTATTTTTGTCAAAATGGGATTTTTTAAATTACTGATTTTAAATTTGTTCTTTTGAATAAAAATAGTTGTGGGAAATATATTTGAAACTCTTATTTGTTTGCTCGAACGTACATAAAATTTTATTAATATGTAGTTAGTAATATGTAGTTTATATTTTGGTTACATTACGCACATTTATTTTCCCATTTTTGTTTGTTCAAACAGAAAATAAATATGTATAGCCAAATAGGAAAACATGTTTTCTCATCGGTCACATTTGAAAAATTATTTGTCTCCCAAATTATTTCATCAAACTTTTTATTTTTATTAAAAATATAACAAGAGCTTGAAAATTTTTTAGTTTATAATGGAGGAGCATCGATTGCTTTTTAGAAAAGGAAGAAGAAATGGAAAGACAATCGCATAGGCATCAGCATAGGCTGTTCACGGGCATGGGTGTTGCACCCAATACCACCAGCGACAAGAACTTTAAGGTCCCCATGCTGCCGCTCATTTTCAACACTGGGCCTCATATTTTCCGCCATGCTTCATCACCTTATTTGGAAGGTTAACCACCGACACCTTAACCACCACCTCCATAAGATCATCCGTGATGTGGGTGGGCTTCTTCCTACGAAGCCCCGTTCTTTTCGGCAGCTTTGCCAGAGGAAGCAACTGCACCCTTCGCCCCACCTGCATCACTAGCAGCCTTAGCAGCGACCTCTTCATCGACTTAGGCGATCTCGGCTTGAACGGTTTGCCCAAGTCCATCACCGAACTGGACGAATCCAGCTCACACTGTCGTAACATAGCCAGCACTGACAACATACTGCTAAAAGTCACATATAATCACGTTTTTGCTACACGGGTTATTCGCGGTTAAAGGTGCCAATTTTTTTTTTTTTTTTCATATATCTCGCTCATTATGCATCATACGTATTTCTATTAGAACATCTACAGAATATAAAATTTGTAGCAATTTTTCTAAAGTACATTTTTATGTACCATCTTGTAGGGATAGTCATTTGACTTGCTCAAGTATGTGCCCGAAGTCTTTTCATTTTATTATTGTAATTTTAATATGTTGTCTCATTGGAAATTTTACACTTGCGGACATCCTAACTTGGATCTTGAAAAGATTTTCGGACAATATATAAAGAGTAGTAAATATCTTTAGAAAACGGTTGGCATAATTATTCTTAAAACTGTATAGAGTATATCGCCCTGAAATATATCAAATACTAAGAAAAACATTAAATATATAATAAAATAAACAATATGGCTCGATACAACTATTATTTAATAGTGTTTTCTCTTACAAAAATATTGTAAGATCAAATAATTATTTGCCTAAAAAATAGAAAAATATTTTCCATTATGTGATCACACTGTGTTCACATTAAGAACATTTTTATTTGCCCAAAATCAGTTGATTTGATATATGCCACAAAAGAATATTTTGTGGTCACATTACGGCAAAAAAAATATTTGTGAGTTTCAGTCAAATGTTTTCCTAGTGTGACCGTACCTTTATTTATTACCGAAATAGTTTCTTTATTACAGGGTTATAGTAGAGATATAAAATTCGTCATAGTCGGTTGTTATTTTACTAGTTTTCTATTTCATTTGTAATAATTTTATTTTGATTGAATATTATTCCAATATATGATTATAAATACCAATTATTTCTTATATTATTTATTATTGCCATAATTTTCAATTGTAGTTAATACTTTCTGTCTGTTTTACTGTCTGGCTGTCGCTTGATCTCTTTGTATATAAGTATGAGTTTCAATAGAATTATTTGATGTTAGACTGTCATCATTTCGATAAATATATTTATTGTATAGAAACCCATAAACAAGCAAATCAACTAAACAACCACAAGTTTTATTAATTTTAGCCATTATTATTACCACTCTGTTCGACTTACTACTCGTAGTAGTTTTTTTTTATTTATTTGTACTTTTAATACAATTGATACCTACCTACATATATAAGAGTTATTGTTTGTTATAGAGAGGGGGATTTTGATTTAATTGTATTCCCCAAGTGTTATTTTTATTTATTAAGAGCGAATCATACACTATATTATTTGTCTGTTTGATTTTTATATTAGTAGATCTAATGGGAATGGGGCAAGTATTATAATGATGAATATTTGCGAAATTTTGCATTAATTTGAGAAATCTTATGATAATATTTTTTATAAATTTAAATGGAATTTTCCTAATATTAATTGAAGCTAAATTTGATCTGGCCTTAAGTAATAATATTTTAAAGTTTTATTTTGATTTATTAAAAAAATTAATTTAATTTCATTAATAATCTTTAATCTAACGACAACTATTTGCAATTGAGTAAAAAATGGATTTTGAAAGATCAAATTGTTTTGAAGGTTTTCATTTCGTATATGTATATTACTCTCTTGTCATTTAAATATACTAAAATTTGATAACACAACAAGAAGAAAATAATGAAGTCATGTTCTGATCCTTGGCTACCTTTTAAATATGAGCTAAACTATTCCGTGGTCAAAATACAACAACTAGATATTTAGCAAAAATTACTTGGGATTAGTAATTTATAAATAAATAAGTTGGTAAACAAATCTTTGTATACTTACAGAAAAATTGCATGCTTTAGAAACACTTTTAAAATCATCTTAAAATACCATAAAAATAGTTGTAAATGAAGTTAGTGAACTGACTTTTATGTCGCAAAAAAAAAAAACATGTGACAAGTACATCAAATTAAAAATCAACTATGAAAATTATAAATACAACAAAAATAAAAAATAAATAAAAGCTAATATATTTAGAGCATAACATTAAAAACTCAGGCATGCAGAAAATAGACAACAATACAAGATTAAAAAAAAAAAATACTAAAATTGCAATAAATATATTATAATTAGAAGGTGTACATAAAATTTAATTATATATTTAAACATATAAACATAATTATTTAAACGTAATTTTATTAATAAGTTTTTTTTTTCGCACACAATTGATTACAATAAGTATTGTGGTATGTTACATGATTTTTTATAAATTTTATAATTTTTTTTATAAATTTTTAATTTTTAAACCCATTTCTTTATAACGTTTATGTATTTATTACGCTTATGCTTGTATTGTGATTTTTTCAATTGATTTAATAATACTTTTATATATTTAATAAATATGATTACAAATGCCAAGTGCGTTGTCGCAGTTAGTTTTTTTTTTACATCTAATAAAATCCAACAATCACTGTAAACAAATAATAATTTCTTTTTCCCCCCTCGAAAGTTACAAAACCATAAAAATCATAATTTTATTATTTAAAATAAACAGTACGATAAGTTATTAAAAACCAAAACGAATCTTTTATACCCTTTATTAAAGAAAATTTAATATTGATGTAAATAAATATAGAACTTTTTTTAATCAGTTCGAAGATATATTTAATGAAACAATTTATGAGTAAAAAAATAAATTATTAACCTGCGTATCCCCGCACCCTTCATGATAGAAATTTCAAGATCTCCTTTAGTATTAATGGAACGAATATTTTTAAAAGTAAGCCCATTTCCAATTTTAACTTCTTCGTCACACGTTGGGTTAAAATGTGTTAAAAGTGGCGATTAATTGAATTTTGAAATTTAAATTTTTGTAATAAAGTTGGGTACCGAATAAAAATAGACAAAATTATGTATCAATATTAATTACAATCTTCAAAGTAGGTTGTGTTGTTTTCTTATAAAGAGCTGTCAAAGTTAAAAATTTTTAAAAATTTTTGAAAAATAGTAAAAAATTAAATTTTCTTAAACTTTCAGTCTATTTATTTTAAATAAAAGTCTTTTAAAGTAAAAATTTAAAAGGGCACCATCAACTTCAGGTATATAAGTGTACTTTTCTTCAAATGTTATATTTTGTCCTAATATTTTTTGGAAAATTGTCTTAAAATATACTAATTTTCAACTTTCATTGAATGCAACTTACATAATGTTACAGGATGTTTGTTCTGAAATATTGTCCATTTAAATCGAAATTATTATTATTATTTTATTTTTATTATTATTATTTTTTTTGTCGAAAAACACACCAGGTAGATTTCATACAAAAAACAGCTTAAGTGCAGACATTTTATTTGCTTTATCAAACATTAAACAGTGTGGCAGAATCGAAATAAATCTACTACTAATCAGCTGATTGGATTTATATGAAATTTCACATAGGTGTAGCAGAGGACAGTTAGGAGCGGAGCTAAGGAGGTTCAAAATAGGGTAATTTATAACCCCTAGCAAATTTTTATATCAGCTTAAAGTTTTTGATAAATCCTTCAGAAAACATGATTGCATGTACTATTTCTCTTATATATTCTTCGAGATATATTCATTTGAAATTTCAACAATCTCAACTTTACAAGATATTGGTCAAGTCTTTTCAATATATATCCCAACATTTTCAACCAATTTTTTTGCAGTTTATTAAAGAAAAAAAATTGTCTATCGAATAAAGAAAATTTTAAGTCAATATAATAAATGATTTTGAATTAGCAAGTTTGCAAAAATTAATAAACAGACGGACGGAAGGACAGACATTAAAATTCTTTAAAAAAAGTCTTAAAATTCCAAAAATATATTATTTTTTACTTTTTTTACCAATATAAAGACTAAATTTAAATATTAAAGTATTGATATCGCCTTTCCCTGAATTATGAATTTTCGACCCATTTAACCCCAATGTATAGACGGACGGACATTGACATTCTGCCAAAAAAATATTTTAGAATTTTAAAAGTGCATTTTTTTACTAACTAATAAACAGAAAAAATATAATGTGATTATAAAAATTTTGATATCACCTTTTCTTGAATTAAGCGTCATTTTCGTTCCATTTAACCCAAATGTAAGGACAGATGGACTGACATTACCATTCAGCCAAAAAACATCTTATAATTTTAAAAATGTATTTCTTTTTTACTTATAGACAATTAAACGTAATTATTTAAGTGTTGATATCACCTTTCCCGGAGTTATGCATAATTTTCGACCCATTTAAATCTAATTTTCTGCCAAAAAAAATCTTAAAATTCGAATGCTGAATTTTTTGACCTAATAATCAATAAAAAAATAAAACGTGATATGTTGTACACTTTTTAAAAAAATAAAATTTTTAAAATTAGTTCCTTTTTTTGTAAATTACAAATTTTTTAAAAATTACAAATTGTTTTTAGAAAGTTGATACCTTGTGTCATTTTTTTAAGTGTTTTGTAAAATTAAATACATAAAATTAAAAATTTTGTAATTTAATTTAATAACTTTTTAAAAATTGTATTTATGAAACTTTATTTTAAAAAAAAAAAAAAAAATACTTCTAAAAAATATATCTTTTCCTAAAAATTAGTAGCTTTTTTTTATCGGTATAAATTTAAAAAATAAACTATTTGAAGATTTCATAATATGTGGCTTTTTGAAATTTGTATTTTCTTTTCGAAACTGGTCTTTACTTATTAAGTGTTTTTTTTTCAAAATGTTTACTTGATATATTTTTTTATGCCATTCATCATAGGTGTAAAGGGTATATATAAGTTTGTTATTCCGTTTGTAATTTCTACAATATTCATTTAAGACCCCTAGATCTTTATTGATAGGGGAATCCATAGAAATATGCTCATCTGTCCGTCTGTCTGTTGAAATCAGTTTTTAGAAAGCCCTAGTTATCGGATATATATGTTTTATATACCAAATTGCAGAGAATATTCTTTAGAAAAACTCTAATAAAAATTAGTAAAATTGTTTTAGAAATAACATAGATATCGCCAAAAAATGGAAGATATCTCAAAAAATCGTATTTGTTGTCGGCTTAACTAGGCTCCTGTACAAGCTAGCGACTTTGTTTTTACACAAAAAATTCAGAATCCTTTTTCAAAATTTTTTTTGCAGAATAAATGAAAAAATTGGTCCATTAGTATCCGGGATATCAGCCAAAACGATTGGTACTTTTTTCAAAAAAAAAAAAAAAACTCCAATAAAATAAAAAGATTTTCGTAGATTTCCCTCTATATATCGGATATTTCTAAACCAATAAAAAGTAAAAAGATAATTTTTTATAGAATATTGTGGAAATTAAAAACATAAATATAGACACCTTTTGTGTCGTTTTTAAAAATGTTGGGAACACAAAAATACTAACGTTTTTAAATAAAACTTATTTTTGAACTCTACAAAAGAAGGAGAAGAAAGAAAGAAAGTCGTTAGATTGCAATATCAAGATTATTGAGACAAAAGCAATATATGTATGTAAATAGATCTTGTGCGAGATCTTGACAAAATTGATTTTAACATTATCGGAAGAACAATTGTTAGATAGATTTCTAATCATAATCATCCAGCATATTTTTTTCTTTTTTGGAACTGTGAATTTTTTTTTTTTCAAATATATCGATATTTGCCTTTATAGGCTATAAATTTGATATTTGCTATCATAGATCACTTATATACATATATATATATTTTATTTTTTTTTTTTTCAAAGATCAAACCTAAATAACATTTCCAACTTTTATATTATAGCGCAATTGATTATAATAATAAAACAAGTGATGAGCATATTTGTAAATGAACTATGAAAACTTCTGTTAAATATGTGTATAGAAAAAGTACAGTGAAAATTGGCCGGAAGTGAAATAGGCATACCAAACATGTTAAACATACTTACAAACATGTACCGTATACATATGTAAAAGAAAAATTTTAAAATAAAATAAAAAAACAAACCGCAAAAAATATAAAGAAAAATAAAAATAACTTAAATAACGTTAATCTAAGAAAAAATTCCATGTCAATGAAAATTAGTAACAAATCATTTCCATCTAACGTTCAAATAAAAGAAAAGGAAAATCTTAAAAAGAGAATCCAAAACTAAATAAACTTTTAACATTTAAATAAAAATTTCTCATACTTCCGTTAAAACCATAAATTCACTAAAGGTTAAAACAAAAATTTAAAAAAAAAGAAATTTACCAAACATTGATCATTATTCATGAATTTTATTAGAAAACCAATTTACAACCAATTTTAATAATAAACAAAATTTTCTTTAAGCTTTCAAATTCACGCTCAAAATCAGTGCTGAAAAGTTTACGTTGTCGTTCTTCGGGTCGTTCGAAGTCCAAGTCTAAATCTTCTTTAGATTTGAATAAAATGTATGCGGACAATGCTTCCACTACATCATCGTCTGCAAACAATCCAAATAGCGCTTCCGAAAATCATGATAATAATGATGGACAGGTACAGGTAAGCGAGAGAGAGAGAGAGAGAATGAAAGTGTAATGTGTTTCACCACTAAAAATTCCGTTACATTCCACCTGTCCTTAGCATTATTGATGTTTAATTTTCACCACCAATCACCTTGAACTAAAAAATAAATTCACTTATGATTTAACTTCACTTAAAATATTTGTACCCTTTTCCATTACAGAATTTGGGTCACAGCCATTTATTTAACATTAATTAATAAATTTGTTAGATTTTTATCGTAATTGTTTGTTTTGATTAAATCCAGTAAGTTAATCATATTTAATCACCATTTTTAATGTCATGTTATTAACTGCAAATTTAGTAATGTGTAGTAATTTATTCAAAAATCACTTGATTATAAAAAAAATATATATAAACATTTTTAAATTTAAAATCTCAGTTTGGTAAAAAATCGTTCGTTTTTTTTTTTTTAATTTAATTTAATCAAAATATGGTAGCACTAGAACTAAAATATATTAATTTCTATTTATCCTCTTCCCATAAAATATTACTAAGAATTTCAATAATTCTATTATCTTTCTATCGTGATTCATGTGACAATAAACTTCCGTTTAAAAACGACTCATAAAATCTTATAAAAACTACTTATAATTATATTGACATGTTAACTACCACTCAAATCTCATCAAATTGTTTACTAATTATTTTCGTTTTTTAAATGTTTGTTATTGTTGATTAAATTTTATAAAAAAATATTAAAGCAAAAACACAAATGCAATTGTTGTTCATTCATAAAAGATATTAAACAAGTGTTAACATACATAGGAAAAATGTACATATTGTGAACATATGCATGTATGTATGTATGAATGTATGTATGTATGTATGTGTATCTTTCAAAGTGTATTTATTAAATATTATTTTGTTTAGCAAGACAAACCCACTACCAAAACAAAATATTTAACTCATCATTTAGATACTTATCTAAGCCTTAACAACTATTATTCAACAGATAGTTATTTTTGTATCTTAATTATTTTTGTATCTTATAGATACATACAAGAAAATTTAAAAAGCTTTAGTTTCTATAGTAAATAGTTGTTGTCTTCACTAGAGTCAGTAACAAGTTTTTTAGGTTGTAATCTTTACTAACATGTTGGAAAATTGAATTAATATGGTAAACTTTATTATAGCGGAATTAAAAAAAGTGTTGCCAGTAGTGAATTAGTTTTAAAGCATATGGATCGTGGTGAATAAAATATAGTGATGTGGATAAAATCGAAGTTTGGTGAATAAAAAAAACTTCACCATAAATTCCGTTATGTCGAATTTTTCTATTTTCTTTGCAACTGGTCGTTTGTAAAATAGTACTAAACGAGAAAGAAAGTCATTTTTGGGGAAAGGTCTGTTATGGGACCTGTGGCGAATTGTGGACCGATACATGCATTAAATGCAAGGCATATTTTTATAAAACATATGGATTATATCATTTTAATATTAGGTTGATCAATTATTCGACTTTTTGGAGAAACCGGTTTTCGAATAGTTCAAATAGTTGGTATTTTAAAAAAAACCGGTTGCACTTCTTTAAATTTGGAAAAAACCGGTTAACCGGACCGATCTTGATGAAATACGGCACACAGATTTAAACTTATATGGAACTTACATGTGCAAAAATTCTTGCTACATTTAATGGATTTATGAACGTTAAACCCCTTTTCCGGGAGGTTATTTGTATGGGGGCTAGGTGAAATAATGGACCGTTCATAACCAATTTCAACACGTATCGTCCTTAGATATAAGAAATCTGTGTGCCAAATTCCATTAATTTATGTTTAAAATTGTGTCCTTTATTTTTATTACAAGGTTTACATGGACGATCAGACGGACGGACATCGTTAAATCGACTCAGAGCCTCTTGGTACAAATTAAGGTGGGTCTTAGACCAATATTTTTAGGTGATACAAACATCAACACAAGCACATAATACCCTCCCCACTTATGGTGGTGTAGGGTATAAAAAATGTAAGAAAATAATCATGAAAAATGATATTAACTTTTACTTAGAATAAACAGAAACCATGGGTTAATATGGAAAAACCCAGAATCAATTTTATTTAAATGATTCCGCAGGTGAAACTTTTTTTAATACAACATTTTTGAAAAATGAAAAAAATATTAAATAAAAAAAAAAGACTAAAACATTTACATTAGGTACAAAAATATTACAGGTGTTACAATATATAAAACAAATTTCATTCAGGATAATTATTACTAATTTATTTATTTAATCTAACAGAATCAATTTCGATTTAACCTTAAACTATATTTCTAAAACATTAGAAATCATACTTTATTAATATTTTTAAAATAAAAAGCTATTTTTAAAATCGGTTTTTTGTGTTTAAAAAAACCGGTCTATTCGACATTCGATAAATAAACATTTTGAAAAAACCGACAGCACATTGACTGAAAAAATCGGTTGGAAAACCGAGTCGATCACCCTAGTTGATACTAACATTTATGTGGGATTCTGTACTTTAAGGTGATTTCGGGACGTGGGCCTCATATGAGAGTTATGGTAAATTATGCACCAATTCTCATATTTTTTATACCAACAACACGTTAAAGTGATTTTCGAAAGAGTGGTTTATATGCTAGCTATGGTCAATTATGGGCATATTTTCATAAAATTTGGCACAAAGATTTATAGTTATATAGAACTTATTTGTACAGAATTTTAAAATATCTCAAGATTTAAGGCATTTATAGTCGTTTAACCCCTATTCCAGGAGGATATTTGTATGAAGGTTAGATGAAATAATGGCACGATTATAACCAGCTTCAATAAAGTTCGTCCCTGACCTAATAGAAGATCGTTTGCTAAATTTAATTGACTTATCTTTAAAATTGCGACCTGTATTTTGATTACAAGGTTTACATGGACAGACAGACGGTCAGACGGACGGACATCATTAGATCGACTCAAAAAGTGATTCTGAGCCGAATGGTATATTTAAAGGTGGTGGTCCAATGGTTTTTATATGCGTTACAAACACCAGCACAAACGCATAATACCCCAACCACCTATGGTAGTGTATGGTATAAAAAAATAGTGTGTTGGTACTAGTTTATACTTGGAAGGGTAGATAATCGATGGGGTTTTCTGAGTGTATGGCATACCTCCATTCACATTTAGCTTCGGATTTCCATAATGACTAGCTCTTGATTCGTAATTGCTTAAAGACGCGAATGATGTTTCGCAAGCAGTTAATAAATGTTTGCAGCACTTGCAATGCTCTTCTCGGTGTGCTCCAAGTTTCAAATCCATATAGGTCCACTAATTTAATACTTGCGTTGAATATTTTCATTTTTGTGCTCCTGGTGATGTGTGTCGATCTCCTAATTTTAATAGCTCAAAGGAGCTGAAGGCTGCGCAAATTTTATTTATACGACATCTTATTATGTCTATCGCTGAATCCTCCCATTAGACAACAAAATGAGGTTACAATATAGATCGACTACTCCTCGATTTTCATTGACTTATTTTTGTTAATGTTTATCCCCACATGACTTTCGATTTAGCTATATTTTTAGACATTCAGATCACCCACCATTCCGGATTGTATGTGGGTGAGTTGGCATATGTCGTCTACATAATCGAGAACGCTAAGAATACCCTGTAAACCTTAGGACATTCTCGTGTGGTTTTGGAATACTTGTTTCATTACAGCCTACAATGATGAAGACTAATCCTGTACCGCTATTTGGCCACTCAACTGCAGCATTTGCCTTATGCGACAGGTGGCTCCGTCATACAATCTAAGTCTAATATAAAATTGAATATTTCAACGTGATTACTGACGTAAAAGACTTTTTCAATGTCTATAAAACAGAAGTGGAGAGGTATCGGTCGTTCTACCAATTAATCGACAATAAACCGCAATGTTTTGGCGCGATCCAAAAAGGATCTACGTTTATGTTTTTTTTTCTTTTTTGGTAATAACATTTCTGTTTAGTATAAACTTATGTTTTAATTGTGTAATTATTCCACATAAAAACGGACAGAAAACATGCATTTTAGTAAGTATTGCTCAAATTACAAACTTTCACATTGAAGACCCTTTCCGGTCCAAAAATATGATGTTTTAAAAATTAAAAAACTATCGATTTTTTCCCAAAGTGTATATTACTTTATTGCTCATAACTTCTAGTCTATACATTGTAAAAATCTAATTTTTATTTCATTTTATTTCAAAAACTTATTACAGCTTTACAAAGCATTGTTAAGCTAAATTCCCTAAAACTGTATGCAAAAACGTTTATTAACTAAAATATAACAAATGTAATCTAAATATTTTAAAGCAGGTATGACCTTACATTAAACTACAAGTGACTATTCTAGTCTTCTATATTTTCCTTCTTTTTAGAGTGTTATATTTATTCATTATATGTGCGATTTGTCTATCCCAGACAAAATTGAATAACCGAAGGTATTAATATTCGGTAGTGTACAACTTTAACTATAAAGAGGAGGAAAAATACTAGTGTTGCAGTTACTTTGTGGTTTAAAATTTTGTTTTTATATACGTTTTTTTAACAAAAGTTTGTAGCCTTAAGCGTTGAGTAACTAATGAGTACTTGAAAGAAAAGTTAATAATATTTTTTGTATATGGCTGATCATTTCGAAAGCACTATCTTCATCTTTGAAATTATATTAAAACTAAAATTTTATTGTGTATAAGTAGTACAAAAGTTATAAGTAATTATATTTTATTTTGCTCCATAACTTATAAACTAAATGAGTCTCCAACTTAAAATTTTACGTGTGTAGGAAAGAGTTACTTTAACACTATATATTTTTTCAGAATTTTAAAAATATCGTTTTTTGAGAAATAACAATTTAACTTGTATATGCCTAAATTTTACTTTTGAACTTTTGTTGAAAAAAACTTTATAAACATCGTAATAAGTAGGGCAAGTTTTTCAAGCTTTTCGCTTGGAAAGTAAGCATTTGCATATTTCAAAAGAATTTAACAAAAAATGCTTATATTTTAAATCTTTACATAAATTTGCATATAATGGATACAAAAGTTAGTTTTTTTAACAAAAACAAAATTTGTTGGTGATTTTTTGGAGTTCAATCAAATGATTTCTAAAATTTTTTTTGTGAGTATTTTGAGTACATTGTAAATATTGTAAAGAAAAAAATTCGGAAGCTTCAAATATGATACTTAAAATTAAGATAGTTATATTTTTATAAACATCGAAATCTATTAGAGATTAAAAGTTAAAAAATGTATATTTGTGCATATTTTCTACACATTAATATATAAGAATGCATTAATTCGTAGGTTTTTATATACATATTCATGTTATTTTTGCATATTTCTGTGCATATTTTATCATTTTTTCGTGCTTTTTCAAGCGCATATTTCAATTTTTTTTGTGCATATAAAAACTTGCCCTGGTAATAAGGTAATAAGGTTATGAAACTAAAACTAGATATCTGCCATGTTTAGTTAGAAGTTAAAAAGGATCTAAAATTTCTTGATTTGACAAACACTTCCAATTGCTAATATCTGTAGTGAATTTCATAAACATCGGAAATGTCAAGTCCGTTTTGACGTGAAAGCACTCAAATACTTAATCTCATTAAAACTTAAAAACTAACTTTAAAATATTTCTAGTTCATAAGTATTTTTAGTTTAACAATTTAAATTAAAAACTAATAACGGTTACTTTGTGTAATGTTTATTAATCGTGTAGTTATTAATCTCATGTTATATAAAATATAACTAATTTATCTTCTAATTTCTTTTATTCTTTACAGGTGAGTTGAAAATATGTTTTAAAATTTGTAATTCCTGCAACAAAAAGGCCACATTCTCTTGCAAAAAAAAAAAAAACAAGAACTATAATTATCATTAGTAACTGAGTAAGTTATGAATAATAATTCTTTTTTTTATATTTTATTATTTTTATAAAATTCTATCATTTTACGCATTGTAATGAAATATACTACTCGTAATTGTTGTACAAGTAGATATAATTTCCTTACCATTGAATCATAGTAATTATATTTTTTATTGTTAGCTGATTTATTACGACTGTAATCGAGATTTAGCCCAGTTCTCACAGTTTAATTATAAAAACTAATGTAGTAAAAAGAACAATAAGAATTGCAGCTATAATAAGAAAACAGATTAGTTATTTGCACTTGGAAATAGTATTTAAAGGAAATTTTAATAAGTATACAACAACTGGCAAATATGCTATATGTATTCATATAATTTGTTAAGAGTTAAATAATTTTATAAACGTTATTTATGTAATGTGAAATTTTAGTATGTTTTTGGAATGCAAATGGTTTAAACCAACATAAATCTGAAATATCATACTTCATGAAGCAGCAAGATATTGATGTGATGTTAGTCTCAGAGACTCATCTCACAAATAGATACAATTTTTATATTACAGGTTATTCATTCTACTTTACAAATCATCCGGATGGAAAAGCACATGGTGGTACTGGTATATTAATTAGAAATCGAATACGACATTATGCCTTAAATGAATTCTCGAAAGATTACCTGCAGGCAACCTCTATTAACCTTGAGTATTTCGCTGGTGACTTAACGCTAAGCTCGGTGTATTGTCCACCAAGATTTTCTATGACCAAGGAAAAATTTGAAGAATTCTTTGAGACACTAGGAGATCGTTTCCTGGCATGTGGCGACTATAATGCCAAACATGTTTACTGGGGTTCCAGATTGATAAATCCCAGAGGTAGACAGCTCTATAAGGTACTAGTTGATCGCAAAAATGGCATGGATTTTGTGTCCCCTGGACATCCGACATATTGGCCGGCTGATCCTAGAAAAATTCCTGATCTCATAGATTTTGCCATATCTAAAAATATAAACCGAAACTCAATAACTACGGAAATTTCATATGATTTAACTTCTGACCATTCTCCGATAATAATAACTTATTACGGAAGGACTAACATACCAAATTATCCTACTAATACTTTTTATAGGACAAATTGGTTAAAATATAAAAAATACATCAGTAGTCATATCCACACAGATCCATATTTTCAGTGTGAGGAAGATATAAACAAATGCGTACAAGACTTTACGTCGTTAATTAATTTAGCTATAGATCACTCAAAAAGTGAAACTTTTAAGAACGATAATAAGCATATTTCTAATTATGAAATTCAAAAACTTCTTCTTGAAAAAAGAAAATGTAGAAGAGAATGGCAACAAACCAGATCACCAGCTGCAAAGTTGAGGCTGTCTACAGCAATTAAGAAACTAAGAAAAGCCCTTCCATTAGAAGAGGATCGCCAAAGTAGAAAATACATTGAAAGTTTAACAAATAATAAATATACAAATTTTTCCCTATGGAAGGCAACGAAAGATATTAAGCCACCGGTAGAGGCACAAAATCCTTTAAGGAAGGCTGACGGTACCTGGGCCCGTAGTTCTGAAGATAAGGCAAATTTATTTGCACACTATTTAAGCTCTGTCTTTCAACCAAATCCCCAAACAAATAATTTTGTATTGGGAGAGACACCTGACACTACTCTAAATAATGATTATATAATTGTTGTTAGCCCAGAGGATATTAATACAGTAATCAAGGAAAATATAAATATTAGAAAATCGCCAGGATATGATTCGATAACACCATCCATGATTAAAAACCTACCGAATGTGGCAATTATCGTGCTTTCAATTATTTTTAATGCGATCTTAAAACTAGGAGTTTTTCCAAAAATGTGGAAAACATCTCAGATCAAAATGATACTAAAGCCAGGAAAAGATTATACTATACCATCATCTTATAGACCTATTAGCCTCCTATCCTGTTTGTCAAAGCTGTTCGAGAAAGTATTTCAAAAGAAAATTATGCCATTCTTGAACGATAGAAATATCGTCCCAGTTCATCAATTTGGCTTTCGTGAAAAACATGGAACCATAGAACAAGTGAATCGTCTAACTGGAGAGATAAGGAAATGTTTTGAATTAAAGAAGTATTGTTCAGCTATTTTTTTAGACATCTCGCAAGCTTTCGACAAAGTTTGGCACAAGGGCCTAATATATAAAATTAAATGTTTACTACCACCATGTACCCACAAATTGCTGGAGTCTTACTTATCTGACCGATTATTTAGAGTAAAATATAACGAATTTGTAACGGAAGAATTTGAAATAAAAGCAGGTGTACCACAGGGAAGTGTTCTTGGACCTACCTTGTACTTAATTTACACTTCTGATTTACCAGTGAGCGATGGACTGACTGTTTCCACATTTGCTGATGATACTGCAATACTCAGTTCCCACGAAAACCCACACTTAGCATCTAGACAACTTGATATTTACCTCCGACGTGTGGAGACCTGGTTGAAAAACTGGCGTATACGAGTAAATGAATTGAAAAGTAACCACGTTACATTCACCCTCAGAAGAGGAAATTGTCCTCCTGTTAAACTTAATGACATAAGTATACCCCAGTCAGACCACGTTACATACCTTGGTATACATTTAGATAGGCGACTAACGTGGCGTCGTCATATAGAAACCAAGAGACTTCATATGAAGTTAAAAGCTTCTAGCATTCACTGGTTAATAAACAGCCAATCAAAACTAAGCCTTGACAATAAAGTCATCCTGTATAAAACCGTTTTAAAACCAATTTGGACATATGGTATCCAACTATGGGGTACAGCCAGTAAAACGAGTATCGATATTATACAGAGGGCCCAATCAAAAATTCTTAGAACCATGACAGGTGCACCATGGTATATAAGAAATGAGAATATCCATAGAGATTTAGAGGTTCCATTTGTAAAAGACGAGTTTGAGAAAATCAGTACAAAATACATTGTAAAATTGCAGACTCACCCCAACCCGCTTGCAAGACTACTTACTGAAGTTCAACCAAGTTCAAGGCTTCGTAGAGCCGATTTTCCACCCCGTTATTAGCGAAGACAAATTATTCACTATGGCATGCTCTCATTAGAGATAAAGTAGTATTTAATTTTTAGTTTTAAGATTTGATTACATATTGTGAGGCCTTAAAAAAGGTAGATTCAATATATAAATAAAGAAAACGTTTAAAAAAAAAAAAAATGTAATGTGAAATTTTTGAAAAAAATTGTTTTATTTTATTTTTTAACAAGACAGAAGATTTTGTAGGGTGTTTGTATACTTACGCTGTTTTTGCTTATACATATGTTGCATAAAAGTATCATCTAATTGTTATAATTTTTATACCATTGTGAATATTATTATCTGCCTAAAATATCTTGAATTATTATGGGCATTCACTATAAGATATCAAACACTGTTTTTCTTTATAAATCAAAGACAAGCTCAAATAAACTCTATATTTACCCCCTTATTTTGTAAATCCCTTCACCTCACTTTGAAAAAATTTTCATACAAATTTTAAAAAAACAAAAACAATTTACATGAAAAATTTTTCTAAGTGAGGGGAAGTGTTTTACAAAATTAGGTCATTAAAACAGATTTGTAAAGTTTAAAAAATTAACTTCAGCTACTAAATAGTTCATAGTGATTACCCCTAATGTTTAAAGACAATAATTACAAAGTTCTTTATGTTAGAGCATAAATGTTGAACATAAATATATTCTTATATTTGGGCTTCATAAGATTCTTTCAAGTCAAAACACAGAATACTTTTTATGTGGCCGTCCGTCCATCCAAACAGATACAAGGTGTAATAAAATTGTAATGTTGTGTCTTAAAAACGCTGTTAAAACTTTTGTTTTATTTTCTTAATTCTCTCACTCTCCTAAAATGTTAATGATTTATTGTGACATAAAGACCGAGTGTGTGTTTTTTTTTACTCTACTTAAGCTTATAGGTACAAACGTGTTTGAGTAGTCGACTGTCTAGCTAAATTGTCTGACTGACAGGCAGACAAACTAACAAAATACTTGTCTTACTAACTACTTTAGTGAAATACGTTCACTAGGTTAATAGTAGTTTTTGTAAGAATAAACTAACTAACTAACGCATATTCACAGATACTCATTAAAAAACTCATAAAATTACAAGATAAATGCAAATATTATTACAGCTACATACGTATAAGAAAATCTGTGCAAGAAAGAGTCTACAAAGTTGTTTTTTATGTTACCAACCTGATTTGTAACACCATCATGGTATGCAAATTTCTTTTAATGACCAAAGTGTTGCGTCTTGATGTATAAGCGAATCTCTTGAAAATTTGAGAATAAAATATGCATAAAAAGATTAATGAGATTTGTTTAAGTTTTGTTTCTATTGTGTTTTTAACACTTTGAATGTGTGTAATAGGTAAATTCTTTTAATTAATGTTGGTAAATAAAATTTTATAATTTATTGCAATTAACATTTGATACTCTTTAACAAATTAATAATTGCAAGTAAAGTTATAACGAATTAAGGAAAATTAAACAAAAAGGTTGTCATTTTAAACGATAGGGTTATATGTAAATGTTTTTGCAGCGTAATGCAGCATCCGGTTCGCAGGACCATAAAGAAGTTTCAATTAATAATCGGCCTTATTATCTCTATTTTAATTAATTAATTAATTTTTTGTACCGCAGCACATTTTCATTACCATTAAAGGCTTCTTTGAAACGTGGGTTCGTTTAGTGATGTCAGATGGAGGGAATTTTCCCTTTTTGAGGGAATTTTTAAAGAAATTTTAAGGCAAATGATAAAAAATTTATGTTTTGTTAAAATAAAGGACATTTTTAAATTGTTTTCAAAAAATCGACAACAAATTTATTTAGATGAGTTAAAATGCTAATTTGACGTATGGATATTTGCTACAACTACTATTTAGTAAATTTTCAAAAGTACTATTTCTTACTAAAAAATTGTAATTTTTAAGGAGGAGGGAAAATTGGATGGAAATTTTATTCTGAAAATAGTAAAAAAGGGATATTTTTAAACACAGTAGTTTTTCCTAAATTGTATCTGGCATCATTGGTTTTGTTGAAAAATAAAGACCTTTTGAAATCATGTTTTAGCATATGAACTTAAGACTTTAATTAAAATCAGTTACAAGTTATAGTAAAGACCTTTGCTGGGATTTTACATCACTTACTTTAAATACTTTAAAACAATGTATGTAATACATTCAAATATATTATTGTTTTCACATAAGACAAGGTAGTTAATCGCCCGCTCAGTACGCCGCATTCTATTTGTTATTTCCACAATATTCGTCGGAGAGCAAACATTTTTATATTTTCTGGATATCCGTCCTGTTGTTGTAACAGCTTCAATTACAAATTTCTAATCAGGAGGTTCTACTGGAGGTCCATTCGACAGCTTGTTCACATGCTTGGCATATAGTGGGGACGGCACGGTCTATGCGAGATAAGTAGGCGTTAAAGGCTCCGTTACTCTACCGTAAATGTAAATGTAAAAACGCAAATGTAAACGGAACGTAAGTGGATGATTACTCAAAACACGTAAATGTAGCCAATACTTTGTTGTTTTGTACACATCAACATCAGTGATGTCAATGACACATATTTCCAGTAAGTCTCAATCAGTTTAAAAATCACTAGATTTATTGGTTTGTATATAACGATTTGATTACAAAATGAACACAAATTTCGTTAATGACAAAAATATTTAATCTTAAATTATTGAGTTAACTCTACGCTTTACTTAAATTATTTTAAAAATTTTTTTAGTGAAGACAACAGCAAAATAAATTGTCCAATTAATAAACTTTTCACAGTGATGTCAACACTGTTCTTGCAGCTGTCACGTAAAAACTTAGAGCCACCTAATTTTATTAGGTTACTACGTTACATTTACGTTTTTGAGTACACATACACACATAGCTCTCATAAACTAAATGTTTTAGCTGATTCGCTACTTTTACATTTACGGTAGAGTAAAGGAGCCTTAAGCCTACTGCTCCATTCCGACCTTAGTTGTACCAGAACTACTCTTATTTTCCGCGGCAGGTTCTTCTCATTGTCTCCAAGTACGACATTCATACGGTAGCTTGCAACAGCGGAATTTGTGGCGTCTCGTTCAAAGCTGCCATATACGAGGTGCGATCAAAAGGATCCTGCACATACCTCTGTATGTTCTCCTCGTATATCCGAAGGTCTTTTCTGACATGCCTCGGGGGAGTCTCCAATTGTGTACTTTGAGGACCTTATTTCTACTTCGGAATTTATGCGTGATTGCAGTGGCGTCAGCTTTGGAAGTAAAAAAAACTATCAAAGATGACCCCCTAAGATCTTCGGGTGGTTCACAGTCAGAATTTGGACTCCATCGACTACGGTGTCTAGGTTAATTTTTACTTCCTTAGTCCAGGTGGTAAAGAGTGTTGTTGTCGACATCGCTGGTAACAATTTCAATCTACGCGCAGTGAAGAAATTGTTGATTTCACTGAGATAACCATTTACCAAACCGCATAGGTCATCAACATTTTGGTCCGTTGCCGTAATTGTACAGTTGCCCGCATAGGATATCACGTCAACTCCTAGTGGAGGCGCTGGGAGTTTTGAGAGGTAGAAATTAAACAAGAGTGGCGACAGAACCCCTCCCTGAGGAACTCCTTGTTTAGCTCTACGAGGCTAAACAAGTATTAATCTCGAAACTCTACAAACGACTGACGGCCACTCGAATAAATTACTGTCCATCTCTTCAAACTGTTTGACATTGTGGACTGCAGGATGTCCTGGAAGAGAGTAGCGTGACTGACGGTGTCAAAAGCTTTCAACAGGTCAAGTGCTACAAGGATATTCCGTTCACATGGCCTCTGCTGGTTTAAGCCATGTATGATTTGAGTGGCTACGGCGGTTAATGCTGTGGTGGTGCTATGCATCTTAAGGAATCCATGCTGGTGACGTACTGCTGATAGTTGACAGGTCATCTGGGGGAGAAGAAAGGCCTTGAGAGTATTCGCCACATGTGACAGGAGGGAAATCGGCCTGTATGATTGTCCCTCATTTTTTACGGATTTTAAAATCGGGATGACTACCCATTTTCCAGGCATTGGGTATGACCAGACAAATTAAAAACCATTGTCAGGTACTCAACCCCCAGCTCGCTTAGGTTTTTAAGCATTAGCATGGAAATTCCTTCTGGGCAATGTCCGTTCTTTTAAAATCGGTTCGTCTTTTTAAATCGACTATGTATTTCAATTTATTAGCGATACCGTTCTAAAACTTGACATTTTAATTATAGTCACTTAAAATTATATTTTAGCGCCTCTTCTATACATTTCTAATACATTTTTTAAATCTGATTTTATAGTCTTTAGCATGCCTTCAAGAACTCTTCTTACTATTTAGAAAAAAATAATACTAAATAAATTCAATAATATTTACATAATTTTGAATTTTATATTAAATCTTCCTTTCTGAACATTTTAACCGAGACTTGTAATTAATGTCCTAGAAAATCTGTCATTCAACGCTTTTAAATATAATGGATTTAAATGGAATAAATTTTAATAAAATGATTAATTAACTTTATATTGGAATTTAATAAAATTATTTATTAATATAATTAACTTTCTAATTGGTTTACAATTTTTTAAATTAATTGAGAACAATATCGTAATGAAGTCCATTTTTATTTTTTCTGTGTATTTACAACAAAAATTCAGGAGCTAATGAGATACGTACTGCTCTGTATTGCACTAGGTCTATATAATCGTGTTCCAAACCAAATTCCAAACATTATGAATGTGTGCAACATGTTCGATTTTCGTAAAATACTTAAAAATAAACATGTGAGAAAATTTCTGTAAAATCCTTGAAAGAAAAAATCCGTATAGGGTTAAAGTTCT